>JAQPZY010001514.1:802500-1335000 GCA_029931535.1 Margaritifera margaritifera
GTATAATGTAGCAAATTAAAAAAAGAAAAAAAAAATCATTACACGCACACACGCAAGCGACAAAAAATTATAATTAAAAAGATGGAAATCTTAAACATTGTCTATTATGCAGAGCATGTAGACAGGTGATGTATTTTATTAAATCTGGAGGTGTCAGAAACTCACTGTCGTGCCTAACGGTTGATGAATTTACAGACACGCAACTGATCATAAATACTCCACAACTAAACAAAATTCCATGATCGTCATTTTGATACAGTTTGCATATCAGCAAGGGACGCGAAAATACCAGGTCATACGTAATGAAGAAATAATTCGGACGAAAACTTCAGTATAATAGCGATTATAATGGGACGTTTACTCTGTACGAACAAACAGAAAAAGTTTCTTTTCTGCGTGACTGACGTTCAAATCAAACTATATTTATTTTACATCGTTTATATACCAAGTTTGATATTGCATATCGTGGCAACCATTGATGCGGATGAAACCTACACATATTATCTTTTGAATCGAACGCAGGACAACATAGTTCCAAAGCAAGTATATCAATACTACGCTATCCCAATCTATGGATTGTCCTCCAGCGCATACTAAAACTTCAATATTTCAAGCAAGAGTGCCATATATAAGGAAAATAATTTATTTATTTATTTATTAATGCATTTCTCTCTCATGAACATAATTTAAGTGATGACTTTCTCATGATCTATTTTTCATTTGCCAGTTCTCTTCTTCTCTGCTTCGCATTATCTTACGCAATGAATACTCTCGCTTAAACTTCTCCAAATAATATTTACAAGAAATGCTCCTGTCATCTATTTATTTCATTATTCAAATGGAAATATGACATTTAAATATGGATGTGTTTTGAGTTTTACGGCAAATAAACACAGGTAGGTATTTTTACTTCCTAGGTAATTTGAGTAAAGTGCCTTAAACAAAGACACACCACAATAACCGACTTATGCTGATCCGAGTGTATGATTAGAACCCGCACCTTTTCCGTCGCAAAGCCGGCACTCTAAACACTGAGCCACCTCGGCTCCTGCCTCCATTAATCACCTCTTACAACATGAAGGAGGGCATATCGGACCTATTATACATTCTCGAGCCAGCTGAGGGTAACACGTTGATAATATGCAAAATGTGGGTTCTGAATCGGCAAAATCTGTTAAAGAACTATTTAACATGTTACAAGTACACGTGACACGAAAATATATAATTTGCATGTGTATAAATGCATTGAAAATAGCTACGCAATGCTTGAATATATATCATGAAATTGTACAAGTAAGATATGCAAAAATGCATTGAAAGTTAACATTTAGGGGAAACAAGGGGGAAAAAAAGGTCATGACAGCATAATAATACCACATTGACCCAACTTTATGCTTTTCATTGTTGACTTTTTCTTTCGACTTTGTATTTTTGCATTCTCTCGACCACAGCGAAATAAATGTTTAAATGTTGGATATATTCGAATTCAAAGTGAAGTTTGTTATCAAACGTACGTACACACACACACACACACACACACACACACACATCCGTTATTGACTGACTTAATAATAAATTTTGATCATTAATACTGTATCATAAAATTATCTTCAAAGTTTCATATAGGGTGCCGTACATGTGAATGCAATCATGTTGATACATACTTGAATGTTTTGTATTCATTGGCAAATATAGGCATATGAATGATATCATTAGGACCAATGACTAGTTCTAGTACCATGCAAAAGTGTCAATGAGGAAAGGGAAATGCATATGATTTTCTGAGAAATATATATACAAAATGAGCAAACTCTTTTAAAGCTGTGAAATTATTATAACTTCTGTTCTTTCCAAAAGAGTGTGCATCTCTGCCATGTATGGTCATTCTTGAATTTGTGTATCGCTTGTGTTTTTTTAATCATACGTTTGTTGGAATAATATGACTTATTTTGTATTGTTCTTTCTTTCCCATTTCATTTCTTTTTATTACAGCTGTCTTTCTCATTTACTTTAAGATTTTGATGCAAACACACACATAGTATTGGTGAAATACTGTTTATCAGTACGATTTGGTGACGAAACGGTACATATTTATTTTCAAAGGGTGCCTATCTTAGGTCTCCATTACAAAATTACACACAATTCTGATTATAGAAGGTACATATGATCCATACAACGCGGTTTTTATTTTACTAAAAAGATTACATCTGCTTGAATGGTCAACAATTTTCATGCAAAAACACGAATACAAATAATCGCTCAGTCCCTGTCTAATTCCAGCTGACGATTGCACACACTTTCATAGCACAAATAAATGTCGTGTTATGTTGAACGCATTCCGAAATTTGTTCCCAGACTGAGAAGTGACACAAATTGGGTGATCTAATGAAATAAATAATAAAGAATTGGCAGGGTGAGTAATATAAACCTATTAAAGTACACAGAAGTAAACACGTGCCTGTACTTTAGTAAAGGCACTGAACAGAAACGCTCCTATTTTGTGTTGTGTACTTGCTTTAGCAAAAGTATTGCAATTTCGCCAACAAAAGCTGTTGTTACCAGCCTATTACCCTCACATCCCTCTATTCCAGCTTATTTTCCCGTGAGAAAAGAGTAAATAGTGTAAGCATTCAAGAGCAAGGTAGTTATTGGTGATTATTAAAAAAGAATAAAAGACGGATAATACGAAGAGGAGAAGAAATAGTTGTATCAATTGAAATAAACAAAAGACTGAATGCCTTGAATTTCAATTTGCTACAATGGTCTTGAACCAATTAAAAAGTATCCCCCACATTTATTTTAAATAAACATTGAATTCCAATCTAATAGGCTGAAGATTTCAATGTCCACTCTTTCTCCATTAAATTCATAGAAATTATACACAATTAGTACAATACAGTATAATGTACTTTCCAGGGTCATTTACCGTCGCGGTCCCGATATCATTTTAGCTCTTCATCGCTTTTGAACTCACCGATATGCTATGCACTAGTGCCGATATGTTTTTATATTTCCCTCTACAATTAAAATAATTATTATGTTAAATACGCATTCTCACCTAATTCCAAGCTCTATGACTCGAATGAGACCTATCGACTTCTTGGGTTTGTAATAAAGGTAATCGAGGATAATTATAGATTCCCTTAGCCGTTATCATTTGAACCCGGCTTCGCCCAACTGGCAGAGCGCGACCTTTAATTTGATGCTGGTTCAGGGTATAACCGTACCAATTGCGCAATCTGGGGTGGGGTTGGGTGGTGGTGGTGAGGGAGAATATAGGAGTAATCGTGCTTGTAAACAAATGACGTCAGATCGTCCATGTTGTGCCACTACACGTGTGGGTACAAACAGAGTTTATTATAGCAGTGATGCCGAAATATTTCACAATTAATGTAAATTTTTAGTCTATTTTACTGAATGTTTACAAAGTAAGATTTTATCAACATTTTCGTCAGTTAAAGCACCGCCATTATGCATGATTCTTGACAAATAATAGTAATTATCTGCATAGTCAACAATGTTGTCTTGCGTTTCTGCCCACCACTTACTCACCGGCCAGTCACGTAACCGCGTGAAGTGCTTCTTGATAATTCTATTGGATTCATAAATAAACAACAAAGCTACCTGTGATTGGTGCATTATGTAAGAGTTGTAGTTTCTGTCAGGCTTAGAAAAGCTGAGTCTCCTAGACAACATTTTTCGTTCTTTATTTGTATGTTGTTTAATTCACGTTTTGTATTTTTAGATTTTTCACAAGTGTGATACACGTCGGTAAAAATGTATCTCTTGTGACAGGATAACTCTTCCCTCTGTCTAGCTTAAATGCTGTGGAGAACATGGTTTTGTTCTCGTCAGAATGACAATATTAGATGACCCTCTATGACAGTGTGTGACACTTGCTGAAGTAGGGTAGAAAGTTTGTTCATTTCATGAAACGTTTGCATTGAAGTCTATGGAAAAACAATTGGTACCGTCATATCTATAAGTCTCGGTAGTGACAGTTCACGTGATCATCCAAGGAGGATGGAGTCTATTGGTAGTGTGCGTATGGTATGACGGTGTTATAACATTGAGTCTCTGTAATAGGTAAAGGGAAATAGGCTAATTTCATAGTCATTATTCAACTATACTGAGTTGTTTCCCTTGCTAATTATGTGTTTGGTTTGGATTGACCTTCCTTCGGAAAACTCTTTAGCAGCAAAACTGACAACAACTAGAATGAACATTTAGGTGTGCAGTTTAATATTTTTGATATGTTAACATGTTAAGATATCACTTTATGTGAATCTGATTGGTCCAAATAAGCCCATGAAATTCTTGCACAGTATTCTCTTTACTGATTGGCTGTGGCTGCGACCGTAGGAATTTTCCTCCCCCCCCCCCCTTGCCTTCTGGAACCTTTTTTTTTCACTATATCAACATTTTGGCAATCATTTTTCGAATCGATTGCGGGGCATTGAGAAAAAAAAAAAAAAGGTTATGTCTGTCGGAATATGGCCAATTTACCCCACAGGGGCTAGTTACAGATAAAATTAATAGTATCGGTCAATGGATAGAGGGCTGGAGGGTCCAAATGTAGAACTAGAACATTGGTACATTTTACCCACCCCCTAGTACTAATATTATAGTACCCCTACTTTGTGGACTATGTCGAGGCTTCGACATCGTAGTTACCATCTCCCAGAACAAGCGTGGTTTAAATGTTAACCTATAATAGTAAATACACTCACCTCTGTTTAGAGAAGAATGTGGACAAATACCCTTCTCCCAACTGACAGAAAGATTTCGAAATACAGCATTCATCCAAATCAAATAATGCAAATATTTGGTCACAAAAACTATTAAATCTTGAATCACTATTCACAGTAACACCGGTAGAATCTAGATTCAGTAAAATTTCTGCATCCGGTCATCAGACCCTTCACACTAATATCCAACAAATGGAATACAACTTTGTGGAACCGACAAACTTTAGGTGTAAACATTGCAAACAATATCATCGAAATCCATGTATATGGCGCGCCAACTACTCAAAGCGAGCGAACTATGTGACCTCACACAGGAATTTCCATTGGAGATCCAGTATTGAAAAATGATGTTTTCTGTGTCAAATGTTCTATTGATTTGGAAGTACAGTTTCTGTTTGAATTATAATTTATTAAAAAAACATCTACTTCTAAATGTTACTGGTTATCGAATTGTGCATTATTGATTCAACTCGCGTCTGGGACTATTTTTGTCACGCGCAAGAATTGAAAGGTGCAATTTAAGCCAGAATGTAATGAATGCCAAAATTCGTCTGTTCTTCTTTCTATCCAAACTCTTTCCACTGAAACAAAAACGATGTGATAAACAGAATTTCAAATGGGTAATGATTTAATATTGAATTTATGAAACTCGTTGAATAATTTCCAGCTTTTGCTCGCCAAGGCTCGCAAAAGCTTGAACTTATTCAATTAATTTCATGAATTCAATATTAAATCATTACCCATTTGAGATTCTGGAAATGTCATTGAGCTTTTCGAGCTGCTGTTTTCATACTTGTGCTTTACTAGTAACATTATCTTTTTGATTAAAATGAATTGTTTTAACTAGGAATTATGTTGCATTCATATTAGCACTTATTGAAATTGACATTGGCGATATGGGATCAATCACATTGCTTCATATTATGTAATAACCAGATCAAAGATCAACATATTAACTCGTAGGTACCTCTCCTGCTTCAAAAAGGAGATTTCATCTAACATAAAGGACATTACATTTGTTTAGTAGACAGAGAACTTAAGACCAGGGACAGGTGGATATGATATAATCTTATTACAAAAGTATAGGCTTTCGCGACTTTTCACTGACTGAAGATACATAAGGTAACTAACCACAGTGCTTGCACACAGGTCAGCCTACCCCATCTTCTCTGTAAAATTAATCGAAAGCTTTCCTCCTTTGTTCAGTGAATACAATTCAGGCAGTTTAAGCCAGTCTGTCACCAAATATAGTAGATCACAGTTTCTAAGTACTTATTTTGGATTTTGTGTGAATATTAGGAAATAAAATACAGAAAAATGTCAAGGAAAAAAAATAGGTATAGCAAGTCAAAGAGAGTTAAGAACAAGTAGAAAGCGTGCATTCAAAAAGGAAATGTAGCTTGTAATAACGGAATAAAAAAGAACAAGAACTAAGAAGAGAAGGTTGAGAAGAGAGCGTTTGATCGCCTTACCCTAGGCATATATGTGAAGGCAGCCCCCCATCGGTCCAAGGACAGTCCCATTTTGTTTTTAGTTCTTGAAATATCATTACATGGTATAAGGAAGATAAAAACTCAGTAAAATGCATATAAGTGTATTATTTGTTTCCGTTTACTGCATTTTTCACGTAACATAAATTAGTTCTTGGAAACGTGGATTAACTTGCATGCAATTAAGTTATATATATATATATATATATATATATATATATATATATATATATATATATATATATATATATATATATATATATATAAAGTGGTAGCCTAAAATTCAGGTTTCTGAATATAGCAGAGAGCCTGAAAGTATGGATTTAGTTCTCAGAGAAGAGGAGGCTGCCACGTATCAGATAGTTCATGTTCACCAAAATGCAATTAGGTGGAATGCAGCCTTTTGGGAACATGCCGTCTTAACCCCATGCTGTTCTGGATCCCTCCGATGGGACCCAAAGTTTGAAGTACCGCCTGGGCTTATGGGGAGGCAATGGACAATATGTGACCAATGTGGTTACCGCTCAGAAACTTTGGGCCTAGTAGGAAATTCTACAGGAAACAGTTAGACAAAATTTGGCAAAAGTCAATACAGAGTTATACATGGGCTTACACAAGTGTCCACAGGAAAATGCTGGTCTAAAGAAATTGCTCCTGTCAGACAGTATTCTTTCTTCTTTACAAACTGGGATGCAAAACTAACTTATCTGTATAAACGTATGAAGACTTTCAAGCGAATAAAGACTACAAAAAGGAACCATTATTACATAGCATTAAAAAGAAAAGTGGGATAGAAAACCATATATATATATATATATATATATATATATATATATATATATATATATATATATATATATATATATATATATATAATAAATTACCTACACTTACTTAAACCAACATAATCCTATATGATGCAAAGTGGTCTACAATAATTGGATCGCTTTCCAAGAGACCTATATTATTCTCTATACTGGTTTGTGAAATGCTTTTCGAGAACTATATGGTTACCATTTACATATGGTTTCTTATAACATATGTGTGAAACGTTGATTAGGTGACCTAAATCAACCACACGTGGTGGCATTGTGTTTAAAAGCTAATTTTGTTGCATCTATGACAACCCATGTGCTGAATCCAATGATACTGAGCGGTCAGCGATACAACTCAATGTCTGCGGTAGCCATTTTCTTAAGTTTTTATATTTTTTCCCACATTAAAACTCTTGACAAAATATGAGAAAATATGTTAATACACGTAGAAAAGCATTTAATGTGTTACGAGAACAAGTTGTGTATTCATTTTGTACATATTGTTATTTTTGTAACTAAATGTATGACAATTTGCTATGACTCCTCTTAGATGTTATTTTAATAGACTTTCTTTTTCGGTTATGTTACATAGTTTATTTCTCTGCCTTCTTACTAGATATATGTAAACAAAGGTTAATCAGTGCCTGAAAGCACCAACAAAAATAAAATTAATAATAATAATAATAATAATAATAAAAACCGTAAAGCAACTGTACTAGAAATTTCAAATTCAAGGAGCAAACCGAAAGTAGAACTTCGTTTTACAACTTTGTGAATGAGAGTTTCAATGTTTATGTCTCTATTAACATCAGATACCTGATTTAAAAATGAGTACTAATATGGATGACTCCTCACAAAGGAATATTCAAACATGAAAGGTGGGAGCTTTGACACTACTTAACGAAACAACCATAGCTTACCACAGATACATATCATCTACTACAAAAGAAGAAGGGAATAATAGGAAGAGAAGCATAAGAGATGGAAAGAAAGATGAAAGAAAAGAGATCGATAGATTAGCTGTATTAGAGTTTGTTCCCTGATCATTCCCGTCTCCTCTTTAGCATTGCGAACCATAATAAATAACATCTATTGTCAGTTCTGTATTGGAAAATATAGATTAACATTTAAGTTATAAATTAATACAACACGGCATGATACTATTGTGTAAAAACAGATAGTTATTTAATGGTAATTAATGATATTTCGGACTAATTATTGAAGATTGTGTTTATATCCAACTCATCGGTCATGTTTATTTGTCTCTCGTTACAGAATGGTGAGGTGACTCCAAATGGCAGCATATCAAATATAAGCACTAGTGAAACCCATGACGAGAAACCCTCTGACAAACCTGAAGTGGAGGAGAGAGGAGAGTGGGCTAACAAATGGGAGTTTATTTTGTCCTGTATAGGGTTGTCAGTAGGTCTGGGCAACATCTGGCGATTTCCCTACCTCGCTTATGCAAATGGAGGAGGTCTGTAACATATTATTTAAACATCTTTCTCCAGAGATTTAGTGATTAAATTGTATACGAAGCATAAATATGGCCGTCATAAAAAATCTTATGCATTATGTTCCATTATGAAAATTCCTATATACCCACTGCGATGAATGACCCAATAGATTAAGAAAGACATTGGAATGGTAAGGGAGTACACAGCTTGTCTTTTACACAAACCAATAACCTTCAAATGTATATTAAATAGCAATCTAAGATACAAAGGAACTTAAAGAGTGTTTAAAGATTACTTCGTCTTTTCAGAAGAAAAAAAAAATACTCAGATTGTGCGAGGGGACAAAATATGATAGGAACAGAAAACCTGTCTAATGAACTTTAGAGATCGTGTCTATAGTTTTGTCACGGATGTAACGTCTTAAATATTTCTTTTAGCACATAATATGAATAGACATAAAATGAACCAGTAAGGCGAAAACTTTATTTTACCCTCCTTTTATAACAGGCGCATGCGTCCTTAAATAATCAAGAATTGATAAGGGCATTGTTTTTTCACTTGGATGTTTGTTCAGATTCATGTAGTGTTCCGGCCACTTTAGAAATATATTTTCTCCTACTGTGAATAAATGTATGATAATCTCAATTTGATAGGTATAGAAACTGTGAATGTTTTATTATAATGTGGTACAATCTTTATAATAATAAACCGTTGTTGATTAAACTCCAGTACACAAAGTATGACGAAAGCGCACTTGAATTTAAAAAGTACGACTTTACAAATTATGATTGTAATGCAAAGAGAGAGGTAAACAACTGATTAATTTTACATATCGAAAAAGTTACATTCAAATTTTAATAATATATTTACTTTCGCTTTACATGGACGCTTGTAATGCAGCCAAAAACCCGGTAGGTTTCGGATGTTATCAAAACGTTTAGCAGAATGCAATTACAGTCAATGCAGACTAGCTGGGATTAATGTATACATTTCCTGCTGAAGTCAGAAACCGTGAGCATGATTTGAGTGATAATGGGAATACATCTGTGTCTTGAGCATGATTTGAGTAATAATGGGAATACATCTGTGTCGTGAGCATGATTTGTGTAATAATGGGAATACATCTGTGTCTTGAGCATGATTTGTGTAATAATGGAAATACATCTGTGTCTTGCAGCGGCTTTCGTAGTCGCCTACATCATCCTGCAGTTACTGATCGGCAAACCGATGTACTTCTTGGAGTTGGTATTAGGACAGTATTCTGGTAAGGGGCCTACAACGGTCTGGGCTATGAATCCCAGTGCCAAGGGTAAGTGCCAACGACTAGTATGATTCATTCTTACCTCAATCAAATCAATAGAGGACCATACATATTAAATTACAGAAGCGCGCCTGACCCTTTGTTACAAAGATTATGATTACCTCTCACCATCTATCTATCTATCTTTATATATATATATATATATATATATATATATATATATATATATATATATATATATATATATATATTCACAAGAGACCTACGTCAAGAAATGTTACGAACGTATGTCATATTATGATATAACATTTAAGTGATTGATACAAAAATATTCCATCTGTGTCATATGTCATCGTGCAATAACACAAGCTGATTTGCAATCTTGTTATGTCAGAAATATACATTATACTCAAACCTCTGCATTTCTCAGAGCTTATTTATACAAGTCTATTTTAATATAATAAATTGCATATTAAACAGTTCGTGTCACCTAATTTCATATTTTCCCTTTCATCTTTTCAATATTACAAAAAACCAGTAGTTTTGTACCAAAACCTAATATTGTTCATTTTGATGATTATTTAAAACTGCGTTTATGTCATGGTTAAGATTTATCTGGTTCGGGTTTCCTTAGCGAAACGGTTGCGATGTGAATGGGATTGTGTGTCCTTGGTGCCACTTTATAAAAACCCATTAGTCAGAGTGTTACCATCATCCGCAGGAGCTTTTGTTATATTTCAACTGGATTGCTCTAATACTAGTAGTAGTAGTAGTAGATGTTGATAGTGTTGCTATTGCTATTGTTATTATTATTATTATTATTATTACAGGTATTGGAATTTCACAGGCTATTATATCCCTCATCGTAGCCATTTATTACAACGTGATTATGGCCTATTGTTTGTACTACATGTTTGCCTCCATGCAGGGTACTCTTCCCTGGACCGTTTGTACAGAGGTATGGATAATTTAATATATGATTATCTCATCCATTATGATTTCTGTCAACTGTACCCAATAAGCATTTAACAAAATACATGCTTAACAGAATAAAGAATCAACTCGACTTTCTGAATTAAAACATTACTTTGCACAGAATATCAATTTCCCCTAGA
This sequence comes from Margaritifera margaritifera, assembly GCA_029931535.1. Classification (NCBI taxonomy): domain Eukaryota; kingdom Metazoa; phylum Mollusca; class Bivalvia; order Unionida; family Margaritiferidae; genus Margaritifera; species Margaritifera margaritifera. The sequence goes on from JAQPZY010001514.1 coordinate 813,387, forward strand.
AAACACCACTAAATTATGTTGTTGTTGGTTGCTTTCTTCAAAGGCATGCGTGTTGTACTCGTACGTACAAAGCCATATTTAATGCACGACGTTCGTGCATGTGTTAACAGTAGGAAATATAGATTGGCTATTAAATTGAAACCGTTTGAGATAGCTGTATGATTTTAGTTCTTTCGTGATAAACGTAAGTGCCGTTCTTAATAATATTTGATTCCTTTTGATTCATTTTAATGAATTGTTATATTGCTTCTAAACATCTTTGAAATTTTACAATTTTATATTGGCGCTGTAAAGTTTGCTTTTCATTTTTGCCGTGTTTTAGGCAGAACAATCGACTCTATGGAGACCAAGCCTATATCACTTGTCACTAAGAATGAAAACTGTCTCGGACATCTTAATGCAGACTACATATAGTAACCTTAGATACCATGACAACATGCCTACAGCTCGTTTTCATCACAGGAACTGAAAAAGGATGAATTTTTCTTGACAGTGCATGTATGCGATAGATTCTTCACTACTTCAATTTGAAACTTAAAACTATAAAATGGGACACGATGAACCTAAGCTAATGATATTTCTATGCTTTGTGTTTGGTTCAACAAACTTTTTTCAACCAATTTTGTTTCTCTGTGAGTAACAAGAGCTGCAAGTCGTTTTGCCCAAGTCCTTGTTTCCATCCTATCATCTATCCACGGTCTGTTAGTCACGGCTATTAAACGGGACTTGCATCCTTTAATAATATACTGTTGTAATTTAAATTCAAAAAGTGCACATAACCCTCTTATCCTACAAAATTTGAGATGTTTACATCAAATAATTATATACAATTACAAAAGTTGACCAAACCTTTACATCAATTTGACACAGAATAAACTTGAAGTTATTAGTTCATAACACCAGAAAGGAATTATTTATGTATTCATGCTTGCTGCTTGTGTGCTTTGACAATATTTGTAAACGATAGTTAAAATACAAATGCACACTATGCATGGACTGTTCTCGCTTCGGTACGACCGTTCATGCAGTATATAATCGGTTTTCAAGCTTTATGAGTTCATGAATCCTCTAATATATGAAATTCAATTCTAAAATATCACAAATAATCTGACTGCAGACACATTTGTCAACTACATGTATTTCAGACCTTTTCTTCATGCATTATTAATTTAGTTGAAACTTGAACATATAATTTTTTTCATCAACATTATCGCTATATATATTGCACCCCCACCCCGCAGAAGATGAACGTCGAGAAATACGATTTTCTTTCCCTGTATATATATTTTACATAAGATTAGTCTAATATTTCCTTCATATCCCAGGAGTGGAAGAAGGAGTTTGGATGTGTAGAGAAGACAACCAAGGCGATGAGATATTGTAATCCTGCTAACAACATTACTGAAGATTGTCGCTGCACTTTGAATGCCACTATTGATGTAAATCCTTTTGTCAATTGTACAAACGTCAGCTATACCGGTAATCCAACCCCAGTGGCTGAATTATACTTCTAGTGAGTATAGAAACAGATGATTTTATGAACATGAGGACTCAATATGAATTACGTGATCTAAGTATTATTAAACTCTACTTTACAGACATCCTCACATATTTAGGGCTGAGAACAATTTTGGAAATTCGATTTGATCCAATACAAAATGCTCAGAAAATTCCGTGATCGCTTGGTGATAATATAACAGGATCAGTTGCCGAATTCATAACCAATTCATTAGACAATCTGAGAAATGTGACCGCTTAAAGTCGCTGTAACCAGATTTAAAAAAGGAAAAAAAAATAAGAACAGAAAAAAAAATAAATGTATACTATAGTGTATGAATGGAAGAATGAAGTCAAATGATTTTATCCACAATAAAAGTCTCCGTTAGTAAATTACTGAAAACGTTAAACGACTGTGTGACAAATGCTCATCATTAAGCCCATTTGGCAACAATTCGTGCACCCAGCTATTTTATATTTGTGCTGATCATCCCATATTTCGCCAAGTAATGCAGCCATCAACACCAAATACGATAGAGGTTTTAAGCGGCTTATTGGAAAGCACTCGGCAGCATTTAACAGAATTCAAAATGAGATACATTGTCATAAATGCCTTTAGGCTAAAATATATGGCCACTTGTTTTTTGTAAGACCATGTATTCTTTGCGAGTGATTACAGGTCCGTTTTTGCAACTGGTTTTCAGACCAATGCATTATCAATACACATCCAGCGTATTATATGTCTATCTGGCACACCTCAAACAGTTTTCGCATTAAGAATGGCAATAAGAGAAAGAAAATATCAGTGTTTTGATTTCGTGCACACACACACACACACACACACACACACACACACACACACACACACAATCTCGTTATATAAGTCCGAAAATAGTCATATTCCACAGACATTGAAAAGTAGCATCAATAATATGGTCTCTTCAAAATTAATTTGACAATTATCCCACACGTTCCTGATATCCTTTCAGTAAAGAGGTCATCCAAAAGGCCTCGAGCTTGTACCCAAAGGATATGGGCGATCCCCTATGGAAACTTGCTCTGTGTCTCCTTCTCTCCTGGATAGTTGTAATCGTCTGTCTCATCAAGGGAATCAAGTCATCGGGAAAGGTAAGATTAACTGCTTATGGGTATCTTTGATAGAGTAGATGGCTTACTCTCTTCAAATGAGTTAGGAATGTTTTGTTTTTGCTGCTTTCCATCCAGGTTTTGTCAGATCTGATAAAAAAGAACACAAACAGCAAGACGTTTGAACGATTCTTCGAAGAAGAGGTGCATGATAATTTATATTTGGCTTGCGCTCTGGTTGCCATGTGTTTAGAAAGATAATATTCTCTCCTTTCCTTTTCTTTAGAGAGAATGATCGAACCGTACAGACGACTTTCGCGTATCTTCAATTTTACTCGAGCCTTTCGTCATCATAATATTGAGTATTTGTATTTATTTGATTTTGTCTCTTCACAGGTTGTGTATTTTTCTGCTACATTTCCCTACGTCATTTTGCTGATCCTGCTTGTTCGTGGTGCCACTCTTGACGGAGCCATAGATGGAGTGATATATTTTGTGGTTCCGAAGTGGGAAAAACTACTGGACCTCAAGGTGGGTCTTAGGCACATTTGTCCCAATATCGTCGTCTCTATAATTATCTGATTTTATTTTAATTAATATTCAAACGAGGTAAAGTTTTCAAATGTGTGTTTATTAATTATGGAGTCCTTTCATACATAACAGGAAACGTTTATCATCACAAGAATATAAATAAATTGTTGTTTTTAGATTCCTAAAGGATCAAATGCATATTGGACACCTGACCGTTAACATAAAAGTATTTTCCATGGGAGAATAACAGATAAGAAGTTGATTTTATCTGTTCATAGCTTGATTTCAAATGATTCATACAGATAGCTGAATGACCGTTGCATTGTAAAAGACTTGATAGAAAACCACAGTAATCGTTAAAATCATGATAAAAGTTTCATGCCTATATTTAATGTCACAGTTGGTTTTAAGGAGGTCAGATGCTTGGAACTATTGCCTGATACAATGTTAGTATGTAAAGTTGTTGCTGACAGTGGTAAAACATGGTCAATCTACCTGGGTCACTGTGTTGCCTAAATGAGAATTCCATATTAAAATTCCTTACGATGAAGATTTCTGTATGAATTCTAGACGGTTATGGGTTCTGGAAATATATATTTGATTTTTAATTCATTCACCTATTGTCAGCCACAACAAATTAAAAATGGGCACAGTTAACAACCATATCAAGCCTTCTAAAACACCATACATTTTCTGTGTTTACAGGTATGGGTAGCCGCTGCAGGTCAGATGTTTTTCTCCCTAGGTGTATCCTTTGGCGGTATAATTATGTTTGGGAGTTTTACCAAGTTTAGAAATAATGCATATCGGTAAGTGTATACGATATATCAAAGAATTTCCCATAAGAAATCACATATCACTTTAGCAAACGTTGACATCTCTGTCTATATAATTATATAAATACTATCTCTCTCTCTCTCTCTCTCTCTCTCTCTCTCTCTCTCTCTCTCTCTCTCTCTCTCTCTCTCTCTCAATACAATAAAATGGTTTTACTTCCAACCAGACAGCTTTTCCACATTTTACCCAATTCAAAACGTTGATATTGCTTAAGACTAATATATTACCGAATGTGTCTTCTTCTTATATATATATGTGTGTGTGTGTGTGTGTGTGCGTGTGTGTGTGTGTGTGTGTGTGTGTGTGTGTGTGTGTAAAGACAACTTACAAGAATATTACATTAGGTGTACAGGACTCTGCTCAATAATGTCGTCATTGAATGATGAGAGAAATCTAATATGTGTCATTTCTTTTCCTTAGAGACGCTGTCCTAATTGCATCATGTGACTTAATGACTAGTATAATCGCTGGCTTTGTTATATTCACAACATTTGGCGGAATGGCCAAGGTCCTTGGTGTGGACGTACAGGACGTAGCAAAGGGAGGTAAGTCGGAGACAATTGTAAAACGTAATCACACCTTAATTTTGTTGTTTGTCTCCAACACCGCGAAAATGGCTGACTAAGCAACTTTTAGAAAATACAAAATAAGCTTTACTCGTACTATCTACATAAATTTATACAAACATAAATCCAGTACGGTCAGTATACACTGTCATAGGAAGGGAGACATGCATGTCTTAACATCTTCAAGAGGATGTTCTTTGTGGTTAATCAAATATTATTTTTAATTACATAACTACTTTTTTATTTTGGCTTGGTTTATTGGTTTAAAAGGCTTATTTAACTTGATATATCCATGACATTTTTTTCATATTAGACACATGTAAAAACACCTAATGATGTGAGAAATGATATCACGCTATCATGCAATGCCTATGCGTAATGTCTGAGACAACCGAATGTCCTTCAAAGTCAGTTCATTGCACTTGTATGTGGTTTGATTAAAAAAGGTAATGCCCCTAAATCCGTATTTTTCGTCATGTGATAAATAGAACCCGTGTTTGCCACATAAATGGACAATTGTAGTCAAAGCATTGGCTCCTGTTGTCAAATTTTAACACTGGAAAAACTTGGTCCTGGTGTAACGTTAAACATAACAGTGTTCAAATTTTGATCTGTGGATATTTCACGTTAGAATGTTAAGCTCAGATTTGTCCTTCTTCCAAATTTGTAACGTTCTTCCTGAATTTCCTACAATTTTCAGCAATTTCGTTTCAAGTTTTAACTTTATGAATTCGTATGGTAAGGAGTGAAGAAGGAGTAGACAAGATGATTGGGGCATGCGATATTTCATGAAGATTCTGACGGGAAATCTCTTAAAGTAATTTATGGGGTATGTTTTCCAGAATTTTCAAAGAGAGAGAGAGAGAGAGAGAGAGGGAGAGAGAGAAAAAAAAAGAAAGAAAATATAACGAGAGGAATGTATACTTTAGGGGAAGTTAAGTTCAAAAAGAGGAACTTGCCAACCCTTCAATGAAGTCAAAATTTGAGCAACGCGGACTTATTATTATTATTATTATTATTATTATTATTTCAGGATATGGTTTGGCTTTTGTTGCTTACCCCGAAGCTCTGTCCAACTTGCCACCTCCGCAATTTTGGTCTATTATTTTCTTCTTCATGCTTTTTACTCTGGGACTCGACAGCGAGGTAAGTGAAAAATCTTTATTTAATTTCTGTAATTGCTTATAACGGTTACTAACAAGCGAGGCAATATTGTACGTTTCATGCATTTTTTTGCTCATTACTATTTCCTAACAAATTACATGTGAAGACAAACTGGCAGTTTTATAATTAAGATATCATCAGGTGATATTTAATTTGACTGGGTTGAAATACCAATTCTTTTTTCTTGGCAAGTGAAAGATTTTGGAAGGCAAGTTTTATTTCTCGATTATTCAGATTTCTCGGTTTTGTTTCTTATCCACGAAGAATCTGTGACCCACTTGTACCAACGTGCTCTTAATGAACTGTAAACGAGCATTCTTAATAGTGACGTCATGGAAAGTTCATATACTAGTGAAACCAAACGCAGATGTCTGATTGGTTGATCGAGTTCATTCCTCAGTTGGAAAAAAAATAATAATAATTATTTCAACATTGGACATAAATTCTGAACATTCATAAATCTAGAAGTTGTATTGCCAGCCCATAACGATTACAAAGATACCAAGATAAAACCAAATTTCAATTTTTATCAACTGCCCGAAAACCAAATACATTAAAATTATGAAAGTAAAGAAACAAAAGTGCAAAAAATTTGCAAGTTATAAATACTGAAGTTTAAATGCTAATACATTTACACCAGTATTTAAATCAGTTATCCTAAAAGCACATATGCTACGGTTAAAAATAAATGATAAACCTTGCGTAGTTTCCATGCTTAAAACTCAGGAATTTCTAAATCTAACTTGTCCTTCATTAGCACTAGGCGAAGAAGAACTTTCAGTACTATTACATAAACGCTTGTTGCAAGTCATTCCTTGTCTAAGAATCTTGGACGTTCCTTATATTTCGCTTAGAACAAAATGCAGTGTTTAGGCAGTTATTGAGCCAATATTTCGTAGAACAAACCAACCGTTTAAGTTTAAACAAGCATTTAAAATACTCGTCATTGAATCCTTACCTAACATCATGCACAACGATTAGTCTAGCAGAATGGACTCGGAGTAGTATTGCCGCGGCTTAATTGAGGTGACGATGTTAACTTTTTCCGCCAAAGTTATCAGCCAATCATAGTGTTGCATGACAGTGTCAACTAGTATGATGAACATTGTATCCACTTGTTGATCGGTGAATGTTCTCGCATGAAATTCTAAGTGAGTTAGTAGGTTTATAGATTCTTCTTCAGATTCAATCTTAAGAACAAATTACTAACCATATAACCGTTATTTGGACTCACCTAATTCTCAAAGCAGGTATTAAAAAGAGAAACTGGGGTCTGTCAAGATGAGTCATACATTTCTTTACCGACCAAAAACGTTACTATTCTCAGAGTAGTTTATATGTTCAGGGCCTAAACCTCACTATCAAAGAGAGTGTTGGGTGGGTGTAGTGTGTGGATGGGCGGGGATTTCATCTTGGTTTAGTTTAAACTTAGCTGCAGGTGATGAAAGTTGTTCCAAATCGGGATCTGATTTCTCTTGCTGGTCTTGGTAAATACCTGATCCAGTGATTTACAGGTTATCTTGACACCGACTGGTTTCCTCAATGTTTTCTCCACGGATATTTACCGTCTAGTTCCCTGAACGCTATCATTTTAGCCTGCGACGCTTGTGACCTCGCTTAGATATAACCAGTGCTGATGTGCCTTTATCATTCTCCCTACACTTTAAACAATATTCTGTTAAATAAACATTTTGCACTGTAATTCCAAGCCCTGTCACTCAAATGACACCTTTTCGTATGGCTTGTCGTGTCAGTAATTAAAATAATCGAGAATAATTATCCACTCGATTAGCCGTTATCTTTTGTACCTGTTTTGGCCCAACTGCCCCAGTGCCCGACATTTGATGCCGCCTCAGGGTATGACGGTACCAATTGCGCAAGCCGGGGGTGGGAGGGGAATGGGGCGGAGCTAAATGTGTAGGGAATATATGAGTAATTACGCTTGCAAACAAATTACGTCACAGTACCCATGCTGTGCAACAACACTGGTGGGCACAAACATAAATTATAACACCTGTGATAAGGAATATCGAGAATAATTGTGCAATTAAGTCAAATTTTCAATCTGTTTTACAAATGTTTCAAAAGGAAGATTTATTAACGTTGTACTCAGATTTGTATTATCTTCAATCAATAACAGTACTTATCTCTGTAGATAGCCACGCTGTCTTACGTTTCTGCTACCAACTTGCACAACCGAATCACCAGATACGTAGCTGCGTGACTTAGTTCTTTATTACTACAACTGGATTAAACAATAAGCAACAAAGTTAGTTGTTATTAATGCATTATGTTAGAGTTGTTGTTTCTGTCAAGCTGAGTCCTTTGGCCACATCGGAAATTACGACAATCGAAGATTGCCCTCTATGACAGTGTTTAACACGTTTGCTGAAGTAGGGTTGAAAGTATATTTATTTCACCAAAGGTTAGCACTGAGGCAAATGGAAAAACAATTGGTACCGTGTCACCTATATGTCCTTGCACTGATATATGATTGACCTGCGATGATGGAGTCTACTGGTTGTTTATGTTATGGTATCACGGTAGCGCAGTTGTTCTCCCAGAGACAACAATACTAACGTTTGGTGAAATATATATACTTTGTACCCTACTTCAGCAAGCGTGTCTAACACTGTCACAGAGATCAATGATAGATTGGAAATTTGACAGAACCATGTACTCTGCAGCACTTAAGAGAAATAACTCTGCAGAAACTAGACAAAGGTAAGAGATATCATGTAATAAAAGATACATTGTAACTGATGTGTATAACATTTTTAAAAAATCATAAAAATGCAAAACAGGATATATATATATATATATATATATATATATATATATATATATATATATATATATATATATATATATATAAAAGCATAATCGCACATGTAGCCAAGTGACACAACTTTTTTGAAGCTTAACAAAAATTACAACTCTCACATAATGCACCAATCACAATGAGTTTTTGTGTTTATTGCTGAATCCAATGCTCCCTACAGAGTTAGTTCCAGCGCCCCAACCCTCCGGGATTGTGCACCTTTAACCTAATACCTATACTCAATTGTAACTGCTTCAATAATATGTAATATAGCTACAGACTGTATAAGTAACACGTGTACTTAGTCTTTCATGTCATAAACAATTTTATTAAAAAGTAAGCTATAATAGTGTGTATGAGAACGTTATTGGGCTGTTTCAACTGCTGTTTTCATACTTGTGCTTTATTAGCATAATCAGTTTTTATTTAAAAATATAATTGTTTTAACTATCAGTTGTGTTTTATTCATGTCAACACTTACTCAACTCTGCAGTGGGGACATGTCATAAGTCACATTGCATTAGGTCAAATTATGTAATAACCAGGTCAAAGGTCAACATACTAATTATTATCTACCTCTCTAAGTTCAGAAAGGAGATCTTATCTAAAAGAAAGGTCTTTACATTTGTTTAGTAGACACATAACTTAAGAACAGAGACGCGTGGGAATGTCCCAAACTTATAGCAAAGTACTGGCTTTCAACACTTTCCACTGATTGCGGATACATGAGACCTCTAACCACAATCATTGTGCGCCTCTCCCATTCTCTCTATAAATTGAATAAAAAGCTTTCGTCCCTTGTCTAGTGAATCCTCCTGCCAAACCGCAACAAGACGTCTTGGATGCATCCACGCTCCAAGCACTGGCATCTCATTGACTACGTCATTGTCAGAAGAAATGACAGGCAGGATGTCCGAGTCATGAAGGTGATGAGGAGTGCAAAATGCTGAACTGACCACAGGCTCATATTCTCCAAGCTCAATATCCAGATTCAGCTTAGCAGATGACCACAAGGAAAACAAGTGCGCAAAAATATCAATGTCTCTAAATTGAAAGAGGAGAATGCGAAACATGGATTTGTCAAAGAATACTGCAGCCACCTAAAACCAATTGATGCGAACTCCGAGAATGCCGAGGAATACTGGACAACCTTCAGAGACTTTGTGTACTCTGCTGCATCCAACACCCTTGGTCCAACCACACATAAACATCAAGATTGGTTTGATGACAACGATGCTGCCGCACAGAGACTACTGAATGAGAAACATAGCTACAAAAGGCCTGTTTAGAAAACAGTACTTTATCGTCTAAGAAGGCATCCTTCAATAACATGAAGAGGACTGTCCAATGCAAACTCATAGAATTGCAAGACTCTGAGTAACACTTGTACAAGCGGAAAGGCAACATACAATCCTGCGACAACCATCGGGGCATCTCCTTGCTGTCAATAGCCGGCAAAATCCTCGCTAGAATTCTGCTGAATCACGTTGTGCATCACATTGATCACGGACTCATGCCTAAGAGTCAGTGTGGCTTCAGGAAAGGACGACGGATCACAGACATGGTATTGCAGCTCATCAACTCCAGGAGAAATGCCAGGACTGTACATGACATTGATCAACCTGACAAAAGCCTTTGACAAAGTCTATCGTGGGGGCCTCCGCAAGATCATGGCAAAATAATTCACCATAATGGTTCGCCAATTCCATGATGGCATGCTCGCTCGTGTCGTGGACGACGGCGAGATATCTGAACCATTCCCAATCACCAATGGAGTCACCAAGGCTACGTATTGGCCCCAACCGTCTACAGTATGACGTTTTCTGTCATGCTTACTCATACCTTTAGTGACTATCATTGTGGGATTGACATCATATAATGGACTGTTGGCAAGCTCTTTAATCTGAGGAGACTACAGACAAAGACTATGTTACAGGAAGTGACTGTTTGTGATCTCCTGTTTGCTGACGACTGTTTCCTGAATGCCAAATCTGAGTCTGACACGCACCAGAATATGACCATTTGTCTTCAGCTTGTGTCAATTTTGGTCTCACAATCAGTATCAAGAAGACAGAGGTGATGCACCATCCTGCACCAGGAAAGCCTTACGCAGAGCCTACCATCACAGTTAATGGCCAAATCCTCCTTGCAGTGGACAAGTTTACCTACACTATCACGTGCTGTCTACATTGATGATGAAACCAACGCCAGAATTGCTAAAGCAAATGTGGCCTATGTCAAACTGCGCGCAAATGTGTGGGAGCGCAGAGGCACCAGTCTGCAAACGAAACTGAAACTCTACATAGCGATTGTGTTGCCGACCCTGCTGTATGCATGCGAAACCTGGATGGTGTACAGACGCCATGCCAAGAAGCTGAACCATTTTCACATATGCTGCCTGAGGTAAGATGGCAGGACATGGTCCCAGACACTGAGGTTCTCACACGGGCAGGCATTCCTAGCATCCACTCTCAACCTAAATCTCAGAATTGCAGCACGTCCTATATTGATCAAGCAACCCCAAGCAGCATCTCCTGTGCAGTGTGTCACAGACAGTTGAGATCACAAATTGGTCTGATCAGTCACTCACGTTCCCACAGAAAACAAACCAGTTAGTGAGGTCACGGTCATCTTCGAACTCGATGGACGAACAAAGGCAGTGAATACAATTCAGACAATAAGCCATGCTTTCACCAAATACAGTAAACCACAGCTGCTAAGAACGTATTTTTTGATTTTTTGGGAGAATTTTTGGGAATAGAATAGAAAAAAAGACAAACACTGGATCATAATAAGTATAGCAAGTCAAATGGTGTTAAGAAAAAGGGGAAAGTGTGGATGTAAAAGGAACACGTAGCTTATAGCAAAGGAATCAAATAAGACAAGAGCAAAAAGGAGAAAATTCAGAAGAGAAAGTTTGATCGCCTTACCTTAGACAATCACAAGGCACCTGAATTACTGCATCTCATACAAACACCAAAACTTCACATGAAGCAATGTACATTTCCATCTGAAATAAATTGATAAATAATTTAAATTAGATAGATAGGTGTAATTTATATTGGTGCTACACATGATTTTAAATAACTAACTGATATGACTAAATATAAAGCAAACAAACAAACCCAAAACACAAACCCTGTAGGAACTTTGCAACCTCTAAAACTTCGTCTTGAGAAATTTTCAAATGACTTGTACATAAATTTGCATAATGATTTAGAGATAATAAAATATTTCATAATAAATCTTCTCAGTAGTTTCATAAAGAGCACTGAAAATGTGAGTTTTTATTTCTTTAAAGATTATGTATGATGTAAGATAAATAACTCCATGAAATACGTAGAAGTGTAGCATTTTTTTCTTGGCTGGATTTTCCATATAATATAAATTAGTTAATAGAAAAGTAGATTATCTGTTATGCAATGAAGTTATCCGCACACACACAAAACAAATCATTGACAAAGTGAGAGCGTATCATTAAGCCTTCTATATATATAGCAGAGATTCTGAGAGTATGATTGGATTTTGTTCTCAGAGATGTGGAGGCTGCTACATATACAGTAGTTCATGTTCACCAGAATGCAGGTATGCGGAAAGCAGTGTTCCGTGAACATGGCGATATGACTATATGCTATTCAAGATTCCTGAACTGTGACCCAGACTTTGAAGACTAGTGTGAGCTTGTATGGCGGGAATGGGCAATATGTGACCAATGTAGTTAGCGCTCAGATGATAAATTCGAAAAGAAACAGTTGGACAGAATTTGGCAAAAGCCAATAGAGGGTTATAAATGATAGTACACAAGTGTCCAAGGGAAATGCTGGCTTAAAGAAATTGCTCTTGTATTACAGTGTGCATGTTCCTTCTACAAAAAGGGGATGCAAAATTACTTATGTTTATAAATTATATGAAGACTTTCAAGAGAAGAAATAATGTAAAAAAGGGGCAATTAATGCATAACATTGAAAAGCAAAAAGAAAAGTGGGAAAGAAGGCCAACATGAGCTATTTTCTTAAGGTTTTATAAATATCGTTCTTGATTAAACGTCTGTCAATTTTTGAACAAATTGCCCAGTTTAAGTTTTGTATTTACTAAATTACAATATTCACTACTATGAAAAACAATATATCGTCCATGGCTGATGTAAACGCATGCAACGTGATATACTAATATTTTACCTCACATGTAGCGTATTGCAATATGAGTGTAGTAAAGAATTTGTCATTGTCATTGAGTGTGCTCAATTACCTTGTTACCGTCAGCATAGCAGGACTTTGTTTTATGGACTTGTGGCAGTAAAGAGAATAAAGGGAAGTGAAGGATATATATATATATATATATATATATATATATATATATATATATATATATATATATATATATATATATATATATATATATAATTTTAATTCAAAGACTGTAATGAGATTTGGAAAGAAAACATGATATAACTTGGGAACACGCGTTTTTGAAAACACTGGGGAGAACACTGTACCTATTATGTTAATCGGTTGTAGGGAAAAGCTGATGAAAGGATCATGCATAGATGGCTTTGCTGAATCGTTGCCGTATCACAAAGGAAGAGTTTGAATCCGATTGTTCAAGAGTTATTTCCTCGTGCTCAGGCAAACGTTTGCTCAGAGGAAACCGTGTATGATCGTTATTCGTGTATGATAGGTTAACGAGTACACACATTATTTAGCAAATGCCTACACAACTTATTATTTTAAACAATACGAAACCTGTACTGAAGCAGCAGGTGCAGCCCCCTTTGAGTATGGTTAACATCAGACCCAATCGTGGAAGAATTAAGATTCGACTTCGAGTACTGCAAGCTCAGCCAACAGGCTTTTCACACCTTATTTAATATAGTTGGATAACTGATACAGCTAACCAATCACAGTCCAAGTGTAACAAAGTTTACATGCTGTATCTATTATGTTTGGAAGGTGTTCAAATAGTTGAACTCCCGATCTGTAAAGGAAGTTGCACGTGCTCAGGTATTCGAACTGCACTCTGCCTGGTGTTCAAGTACTTGAACACAACCTCCACTTTAATACCTGATTTGCATTCTCTAGCTCCCGGTGATGTAAAAAAGTGGCTGTATAGCAAATAAAAGCTGTAACTATACTGTGTTTATTCAACATGCATTATCCCACAGCAGACCAGAGAAACTCAAGTCAAAAACAGTTCAGAAATTAAAGACGAGTTCCAACAGCATGCAAATGTGATCAAATCGTTTTTGTTTTCCTGTTCAAGTGGTTTTTACTTAAGTGTGCTGACAAGGTTTAATCGACAAAGTATAAATATAAAAAGATTAAAAATGTGTGAAATATTGAACAATTGCTGTAATGGTATGAATATTTGACGAGGAATCTACACATGCATTCAAATATACCAGCTAAATTTTATTTCCATACATTAAGTCGTTTCTAAGCAATCTTACTAACAAGCTTCTGGGTCAGACGAACGTTTAACTCTGGATGCCTCAGTTGCAAGCAGTGGGACATAAATAGTCCTGCAGATTTGTACTCATAATAATAGGTACATAAAAACAATACCCGCAGTAATTTTCAGAGGATTGCCACACCCGAGGAAATATATGAACAAGAGAGAGAGCATATGAACAATATGCAATCACAATGAGTAAGTTTAACGATTATACCGATGCCATGCATGTTTTTGCGTATTCGTGAAAAATTGAACAAAAAAACCCAACCAAAAACAAAACAAAACAAATAAAGGACAAAGAAAACAGTTAGATAGCTTTTATATGTATCGTGAGATGACTTTGAATCAGAATAATTGAAAAATAATATTATAAATGAAAACAAATATTATTAAATGTTTATTTTGTACTGCCTTAATATTTTTTGAGCTTAGTAAACCGTGTGCACAACTGACAGACTTATAGATTGAAAATGCATGCTATGAACATGCACCGTCTCTCACTTTACATCGATTCATCTGTGTGGACGAAATGCCATGAAGTACTTTGTTCATTTATCGGAAGGAGGGTTGTGTAAATGGATAAAACAGCACAATATAATCACATACTAAAAGCACCTATACAGAATACGTGGAACAAGCAATTTTTAACGAAAATATTTATCTAGATCATTACGATTATTATGCAGCCAGATGTATAATTTGGTTACCACCACCGACCTCGGGATTAAAGTTCGAAAAATAGCTGAGCACGTTGATGATAGACCTCGACCGTTAATGCGGCCATGCTCTACATCTTGGACGTATTTAGGTGTATTTCCAACTTGAACACCTTGATCACAGGTGGTAAACGTTACTTAAATTATATGTCTTTTATTTTTTGCAGTGATTTCTAATTCTGAACAACGTATTGTGCTTACAGGGTGTGGCGACAAGAGTTTCTGGAAATCCATGACGTGACAGCTTAGGTGCACAGAAACTCATGTCATCGCACCTGAAAGAACGCGATGATAGAAAATGTCCTCCTTAGTCCAAGGACAAAGTAAGCTGAGTCTATAATTTTAAAAATAAGACACACATATGAAAGGAGATTACCGGTATCATAATCAGTATCAGATAATTCTACAACTGAATATAGTAAAAATCAAACCTAAGAACAATTTTGCAGTAAAATATAAGGAAATCTTAATTCTAACAAATAAAGGTGATGTACCATCCACATCCCCAATTTGAACACGCAGATGAAGTTCTGGGGTTTATTGTAGAGAGAAATAATTAATTAAATATAAATAAATAGTTAATTTGCAATCCGATTCTAATTAAGGGGGCCTAGCACGTACTAATATTAAAAGTATGCACATTCATTTTCTTAAGTAATTCTTATATAATTATACTATACTGGTCACACATACATGCATGCTAATTGATTTTCAGTTGTTTCCGGTAAATTTAGAACTACAACTATTAGCAATAACGTTTTGACTTAATATATCAAAAGAAGATCTTAGGTTAATTAATGGACAATTTGACCAATTAGCATGTTGTTTCAGGCTGCTACAATTCCTATTTTAATTTGTTCTGAAGACTACTTACTTTATTTGTTACCAGCATTTTACGTTATAAATCAATTATCTTTGTCAATCACTTATTTATATCTTGTTATGGTTTTTGTTCTGTCCCATAATTGTACAGATCCAAACTGTTACTATTATGCACACTGATAATGCAGTTTATTAGGGTCATCAAAAGTACGTGCAATATAACAATATTAAATGTTGGCTCCAAATTCGATGATGTACGTGTTATATTGGGTTACAAGAAATAGTAATCCATAGCTGGTATTCTTGCTTTAGTTATGGTATTAATCGTAGTCGTAGTTGTTTTTGTTGTTGCTTAATTATCTTCATTGTTGTTGTTCTTGTTGTTTTTGTTGTTATTATTATTATTATTATTATCATTATTATTATTATTATTATTATTCGTGCCTGAGGTGTAAGATCGTTATGGACCAAATTAGAGGGAGTGCCTGGAAAGCAAACCACTCCAACTCGGTGTATAACTATTACCAAATTAATTCTTTGAGAACAACATTTTGGTTGAAAACAAGTTTCTAAAATCTTCTAACATTGACCACCGTTTCTCCACGCATCACGATTTCTGACTTTAGCCATATAGAATATTTCACGAGCAGACTGACTGTTTTTTTGTGTGTGACAATTTCTCACATTTTTATGCATTATGGATTAACAGCTTCTTTAGTCAAAACAAATTGCCATGAGTATGTAACAACTCAACAGAATGATTTAAGCCAGTATTATAATTATTTCGCCTTGCGTTATCACTTTTGTTAGGCACCAAACTTATTTGTCTCTTGTTCAAGCCCTAAATTGCATACTGGTTCATAATTTGTTTAATTATTTTACCGATGCGATCAGTATATCCACGGCTCCATAGACTGTCTATTTTAATGTTCTTCAGTGTTCCCTCTGGGAGACAAGAGGTTGGTACTTGTGATATATTTTTCGCAGTCTCACTAATGTAGAGGTAAACTTGTCTGGTTCCCTCTGATTCACAGTGGTCGAGTGTCTTTTTAACTTTCAGCTATATAAAGTTTCTCAACTTTAGTGTTAATTTTCGTTTTGCTCTCATGAAGTGACTAACTAGATATTTTTTCTTCAGTTCGCTCTTTTAGAGACAACAATCACATGCATTCAGGACGAGTATCCAAGACTGAGGAAGTACAAGAGCTACTTATGCGTCGGCTTTGGTGCGGCATGTTACTTGGTTGCTCTGACCTGTATTACACCGGTAAGTTAAAATGTGTATAATACTTGCTAAGTTTCCACCACTAGCATCAATAATAATAATAATAATAATAATAATAATAATAATAATAATAATAATAATAATAATAATAATAACAATAATAATAATAATAACCTGCTTATAAATTTCATCAAGTGTATTATAAATTCCAATACTTGTTTAATTCATTTTTGAATGTATTTTTGTTTCCTTTTATTTCTGATTGATCTGTATAGATTCTTCCACTTAACTCGCGAGACTTTTTATTATCGAGTTCAGATTTAAATGAGTCTGTTTCTATTATTATCATTAAAATCTTTTCTGAATCATCTCACCTTTGTGTCTAATTCGTCAATACTTTCTTGTACCACACGATAGTATTAACCAGTTCTCAATCAATATTTGATTTTTCTAATCCAACAGCGAGTTTATTTTCGAATGTTGCAAAACCATTTCGTTCATAAGTTTTACTGTGTCGATTAAACTAATGATATCCTTGAAACAAATTCACCATGAGACAAATTTTTAGCAGGTAGAAATTCTTGTAAATTTTAATCAAATCCATTAGAGTAATGTTTGATTTGACCAGGAAAATGCATAAATTGTGAGCTTAAAAACCGAGCAAACTGTGTCTGATTTAGTAGACCTCTATACAGATTTCTGAGTATTTAGTCATGACAAATTATAGTTTTAGTTTGTTACGTAAACTGTAATTATTGTTCAGAGTTACAAGAACTTTAGAAGTGTCTGTTAAGCATTCAATATGGATATTTTCCTCATTGTCGTAATTTACAGTCTCTTCTCCTTAACTTTGTTCACGAACATGTCAAAGTTAAAAATCCTTCTGGACTGAAAACATTGAAATGGAAATTGATAATTTTAGTTCTCTTTGATCCATTTGATTTGCAAGATAGATTTATTTCTGTGTTGTATCTTCTCTCTGTGTTGTAATTGTAAGCGTCACAAAGATTTCTTTCTCATTTATTTTGTTCCACAAAACATTTTGTATTTTAGCTCTTCAAAAATATTTTGGCTTTGTGCGTTGCCAGCTTCTTTCTGATTGATTTCTTTATCCCCTTTTATCTGACTCCTAGTGACTTATATCATGATCGCGTATTGCTTTATGAAACATATCATCAGTACTGCTCAACTAACTTATCGCAGAAGTTAATATCTCATCGTGTTTTACAACGTTACTGTATACTAATTTAGTAGTCGATAAATGGGACTTTTATATTTTGTTTTTGTTTAATTTGGTGAAAGACTCCTACACCCGATGACATTCGTGTACATGACTTGAACAAGTGTATACAAACTCATGGTGAGCTTTTTCCCCGGTGCGCATGAGCAAGCGAAGTTACTATACTAGGTGCCTCAGTCAGGCTAATACACTACTGGGCAGATTGATATACACTGACAAACATTTACTTGATTTTTACTGTTTGTAAATCAACTACCTATTTTAGGTCGGTAACGCCTCGGTTGCGTATCTGTGCTCGGAGTCACCGGTGGTTTTCCATTTCCACCAGAACCATTCAATAGTCGCTGAGTAGAGTTTACTAATTGTATTGAGGCTACTTTGTGCTGCCGCGAGAAGTTCCGAATAAACACGTATTCGTGAATGCAGTCGTATCGAAATAAATATGCTAGCACCACCAGAGATACCGGTTAATATCGATAAAGCCACAACAGAGATTCCATTTGGTGTACCTATAATAGTACAATTGCCATACAATCATAGAAAATATCTTCCAGAGGAATATTTAAATCTCCGGCAATTACGCGTTCTGGGGGCTTGACACCCTGTTCATTTAGAATAATATTAATTACGCCATTGAATGACATCCGAAACGATTGTGTTGTGCTTGTCTTCGCCCAAAAAACTGTTACACGGACTAATGCGTCCTTGTTAAATAACAGTTGAGATCTTTCTCCTCTCGGTTGATTTAGCGTTGAATACCACTTGATCGTTGTAGAAACAATCACTAAGTGATTTTATGATACCTGGTGGTGCAGGCAGTAATTGATCATTTTATGTTTTAATTCTAATGCTATCATAACAACCGCATGTGTAGAGTTGATATGTTCATACCAGTGTAGTTCAAGCTATCGATTGATATCTTACCTTCACTTAGATTATATTTGAGCGTATACGAGGGTATGTTACTTAGTTTTGAAGCAGATATTCGTCAACAAGTGGAGCAAAATTGTTATCAATGTTAGCATCTGATGTCTTTTCAGCCACTTCCTCGTTTGGTAAACTCAGAACCTCATTACTGCGATCAGAATGCATTACTTTTATGTAATGATAAATTTAATCTTAAACACAAACACCAAAGAGGGCTAAGTACCGTTCTGGATAAATGTTGAATGCTTCAAAATGAATTTGATCGCCGATGACTAATGATGATGACACTACATATGTGAAAAAGTCATAACGAGCAATATCCCCGGGTCGATACATGATAATGGTGACAACAAATCAAGATGTCGATGATCATTTATTAAAATTGCCATTCTACCCCACCCACCTTTAGTTCCGGTTATGATAAGCAAGTATGATCCTGATTCAAGTACCTTTGAGATATGACGTTGAGGTCTATCAAAGTCATTTTTAATTGAGGCCTTAGTTTCTTCCTTTCCTTCTTTGATTAATATTCCTTGAATATGGTTCCATGAAGTTACTACACGAGGTGGTAAGGTACGTCTAGAATCTGTTCATCCACGTATTACTTAATTGTAGCATCAACATCCTCAACATAATTTTTGATAGATGCAATCGACACGCCAGAGTCTCTGATTCTCCCTTTTTCAGTGATTTTGGCAAAAATGTTCACGACAGCGCCTCGCAGCCTCACAATAATATCTTGAATGTCCACGTTTGACGTTCAAATTTTATAGTTCGATCTTCAAAAATCACAAGCTCTCCCGGGTCAACACCAATAACAACCCGGCTGGTAAACTCAGTCAAATTCGCTTTGGTGGCAAACTCAGTCAAATCCGCTTTGGTAGCAAACCTGCTTATATCCACATCAGCGCCGCGTCGTTGGGCGTTTGAGTGTCCGTAAATGTTAATTGGCATTTTTTGTATACTATTAAGTGTACTTTAATATAAAACCAACAAGTGCTTGTGGTGTTGGTGTTGAGGAAGCGTTGCTTCCCGTGAGTGCATGTAACGCTTTAATAACAAGATGTTCACATATTGGTCCGTCCAGCTGAGTTTGTAATGAAAGAGTTGAATAAAACAGCGGTAGACGACTTTGCCCGCCTCTGGTTAAATAATCAACAACTTCAAGTAGAGATGCAAGCCCATACAAGTCAAAATATTAAAGATGATTTGGGTGTCACCGTGCATGCAACCCAATGAGTCCCTGGTTTTTGTGACGAATCCAGGTTAACAATCCCGGTTTCCGTCGTGCGGGGAATCATCAATACAAGTTCATTTCGCATAAAGACACCTCGAAAATGCTTGACAGATTTTACCAACGCGAGTAAATTAAGATTGGTTAGCGGCGTATCGAAGACCTCTTAATAAGGGTATTCTGCGAGTTGTTCCTTGTAATTGAAGACCTTTTTCTATTTTTATTCGTTTATCAGACTAATCATAGATGTTTCCACCGACCGCTTTTTTCAGCGCCATTCCTGATGCGGTTCCGACAGCCCCTAATACAGCTACTTTTGCAACCGCAGGAGCCTAAGCCGCTAATTAATGGAAATATTCCACCGCTTTTTTGCATTTGTGCCACCTGTGACCTGGGTAACTTTAATGGCACCGAGGTGTTCTTTTGTTTGGCAGCATTAAGCTGAGTAAGTTGTGTTTGGGTCAACCACACCGGATCAATTCCAGTTAACTTTTCTGGATAAAGCCTCAATGTGACCCCGCACTCGTTTTGTATTGCGCTTTGATTTTCGCAAGCTGCTTTGGGCTACGGACAACCCTAACTTCGTGGTAGGACATTATTATTTATAAATGTAACAGGTTTAATTTGAGAAAAACTATGAATTTTCCACAGGCGCGTTAATGACCATCATTCGACCACCTGTTCCCTCCAACAACAGAGTCTTGTCAGAAAGAATCAAAGCAAAGCATTTGTAACCGCCGGCAGGAACAGGTCCACCTACACGTGCATGAAAGTACATGTTGCCCACAGACTGTCTAAACAACTCCAGGTGTTAGATGAAAAGTAATAAATCGGGTACAATGTATGAAAGTCATCTTGGGAACTCTGCAGACCTGTGTCAATGTTTTGATGTCCGTCCATATACGACCACAGATTATGATATGCACGTGCAACTTGATTGTCTGTGAAGTTAAGCAAAATTTCTTCAGAGGGTTCTTAATGACCGTTTAACCGCAGAGAAACTTCAGACACTCCGATATGGTCAAATATAATATCCGCAATCGCTGTTTCAGCTATACGTTGGTGAGCGGCATCACTGATTATTTTACCGACCTGGGCTGGCATTGTTTCACTTTTGGTGCGCCTGTAAACAACCCATAAACAACAACACCAAGGCCATTTCCGTAATATGTCATATAAACGAGTGTTATCGCGTTAGCAACACGCACTGGTGTCACATGTCCACATACGATTGTCATTATATTAAATATCAGGTAGGTTTCTAATCTACAGTTGTATTGTCAAGGTTTCTCCGCGCAGGTCTAAGATGTGCCTGTCCTGGTCCACAAGAGTAAATCGAATATGTGTCAACCGGCCATTATGGCATGGAAGATACACCGGTGCCGCGAGAATAACTGATATCAAATCACCCGGTTCCACAGTTGGGGAAAACCCAAACAGTATGCTACCCTGAACATCTACGCTTGAGCGAGCTCCACTTCCGTAACTGCCACTGATAACGCCACGGGTTAAATTAATTGGAATCGTTGAGGTAATATTAACCAGGGTATCTACTCCGTGGTGTTCCGGGTAGTTTCGCTAACGCGGCAGCGACATCACCAGCGACCTTTTTTAATCAATGTGAACTTCTTTGCTACTTTTTTCGTTTTGGTCCTGTCCATACGGGTAACTGCCATCATAATTTAATGCTTCATTTAAAGCACCTCGATATTGACGAGTAATCTAAACACGATCATTACCATTCGCTGCAAGGTTGTTTGCTAGTTTGTCCAATGATGAATTCAGAAACTGCACCGTGTCGATGAACTGTAATTGTCTGAGTCGAAACGTCATGTATTTTTCCATGTTGTATGGGATGACGCTTATTGGCGCTTTTAATGCCGCTGCTACTGCCTGCATTATTATATGACCATCATACCCACGCAGGTTATGAAGTACCACAGGAATTCTTTTTTTCCTTGGGCAAATTCGCAGCTGTAAATTACACGCACTGTAAGCATCAGTGATATGACAGTAATCGCGAACTTTAGAATTTTCAGTCTCAAAAGGACCATCACAGATCCAGCCATAAGTGGCAGCGGAAAACTTCCTCGTGTCATAGCAGGTCATAATGATGTATGCGGGCGAATATAACCGTTGTCGGATCCATTTATTGGTCCCCTCAAGCAAATAAATAAACACCTTAACCGAGTCCTGACCACGATACACAGTTTGTCCATCGCATCTGACGACAGTGAAACAAAAACCTCATGGGATATCTTCAGCAACTTGGACTGTGTTTGATTGGACTGTGGAGGATTCTTGGTCGTTGGAACCTTCAGTTTTGACTGGAACGTTTAAGAATTGAAAGTCTGCGTAAATCACACACAGAACTTTCATCTTCGCTGCACCGCGATAAATTTCAAAATGTTCTTGCCGGCTTCTGGCAGAAGAATATTTACACAGTGTAGCGGCGATCAATAATCTCCTGCAGTAGTATAATTATAATCAATAATATAGGCCTGACCGCGGCACCTAGTATAGTAACTTCGCGTGCACACGCGCACGGGCGGAAAAGCTCAACACGGGTTTGTATACACTTGCTCACATTATGTACTCGAATGTGACTAGAGGGTAAATTCATGGGGTATTCATGGCTTTGATCTAAATAAAAACCGAAATCTATAAGTCCCATTTATCTACTGCTACTTTTTTTTGAAAGCTGATGTAACAAACCATACTAACGTTGCAACAAACTCACTAAAAGCTATAGGAATTATAATTCGTGTTTCTGTTCCTGATAATCATAAACCAGGAACCGCAACATCCATGCCATCTGATACAGTCATCATGCTAACATATATATTTAAAACATTGTATGCGTTTTGTAGTTAATTTATAACACCTCTGTAATGTTGGATCTCTTTTATCAAGTTATTTTTAATTTTCATTGATTTTTTTCATCAACCAGAAATTCATGCCATTTTATGTTGGCGGCGTATCTAAAAGCAATGTTGGATATATTGGTGGTGGATATATAGTATTTTTTCCTCTAATTTATTTGTACGTAATGGACATAATTCTTCTGTGTTCCACTTTAGATTAAGGAATTACAACATAATTTTTATTATATTTCTCAGGCTTGTTGGCTTTGCTAACACATTACATCACTTTCTTTGGCTTCGCATTTAGTATCGAAATATATGTAGCCTCCTTAGGTTCACTAGAAGCTATTATTAACTTTCTTTTTGTCTGGTAGTATCCCTTGTGCTATCAAAAAAATCAACTGCTAACTATCTTACCAGTCGGAATAATTATCTTTACGGCTTCAAAATACATGTTTGCTGGTGAATCTATTAACATTTAAAATATCTTCAAAATAATGCTGCAGCTATCTGTAAGAGTTGAATTTAATATTGCATAGTGAAAATGGTAAACAGTGCTAATTATGTTCTTGGTTTCACTTGCTATTATTGCTTACAAATTGTGTTTTGTTCTTTGGCTTGCGCTTCCGCTCACAGCATTTCTGGAAATGAATTTTCCTGCTGTCTAAATAATTTAAGGGATTGTTTTCTTGGGTAAGCTATCTGATTTAAGTTTTAAAGCACAGTTCTTTGAATAAGTAAATTTAACACCTTTTCCTAATAAAACAATTGCACCACCTATCGAATAATACATTTTGTTTTGCCTATTTGTTTTCGCTTCTTAATTTACAAACTTAGCTTTGCTCTGTCCTTGCTTCGCTTTACGCCTTGTTTCGCTTCACGCCTTGTTTCGCTTATTGCTCATGTTTTCATTTCTCTGATGCTAATGATTGGTGTTCCATCAATTGAAATCTGCAGGACACGGCTAAACTTCACAAATCCAGACTAATCTGTTGATGAAAGAGATTTCAACAAAGATCAATAAGTTATTTCTTGCTCCTCATTTGATTTGTCTGATCCAGAGCAACAAAGGAAATGCTTTCGCTGGTCAATCAGATTATATATGACAGCAAGTCAAAACAGGTTTAGAAGTGATAAAATACAATGAAAAAGAGAAATAGACAAGCAAGATACCAAAGTAAAAGCTTTTATAACTGTTCAATTTATAACTAATGAGATTTTGAATCAGGAAATTGTTGTCAATGATTCTCTTTATTCTCTTGCGTATTTTAATTAATGTTTTAATCTCTTTTACATCAATTCTAAAACATTTAGCTATGCTGTAAACGTAAACTTCTGTAGTAGTTAGAACCACACACAAAGGAATAAAACATTGATTATATAATAGTCAGTCCATATTGTCCTGCTATTATTTTCAGTGCTGTTTATTCTTTGCTTTGTATGTTTTCAAATGTCATAAAACTTGCTCTCGATGCCGAAATAGTGAACCCAAACCTAAATTATATAAACCCCGTAAAGTATCTAATACCGTTTGATGACTGATAACGTTCTTTCAACTCTGTAATTCGCTGAAATGATGGATTTAAAGAAAATTTACTCATCAGACATGTTAATCCTATTATAATTACATCTGAAAATGACTTTAGTATTTAGCTGATGTCGCATTTACAACAATTTTGTTTGCTTTCTTGATTTGCTTTCTATCCATTTTTTCCAAATCATTGCTAGTTTAATGTTTACCATTTATTTAGTTGTTTCTGCTATTTGCTTTTCTAATTCCTGTTTGCATTCTTCTTCTTCATCGCTTTCTTTTTCTCATTGTTATTATTATCTTCGGTAAAGACAATTATTTTTCTTGTCGTTTCTGATCCATTTGAATAGTGTAGAAGTGACAATAAATGGTGATAGAGCTTTTGATCATACTTTTGATAATTATGCTTACGATGAAGATGATTCTCTGCAGCAGCCGACTGGTGGAATAATTGATGAGTCTTTTACTGATATTTTATCTAATGGAGGATATGAAACTCGTCAACAACCATCTACAAATATAGTTAATGAATCCAAAGAATTTTTAAACTTGGCTTACTTATGGATAGAAATCAATAGAAAGTAACTGAAACTCATTTTAAAATTAAGGAGAAAAGAAACTCCATTGATTTGTCAAAACAATTAGGTAAAAGCCAATGTAAAGTTTTAAAAGAGTACTACAGAGAGAATGTTAGCACCTAACTCTGTAGCTACGCAACTAGCGAAAGTGAATGTCTAAAGTTTTAGCTTGAAAAAGAGAAGAAACTATATGGAAACTACCAATGAAAGAAAAACAAAAAAAAAACAGTTGCTGTAGAAACAGGAATGACATAATTTAAAACAAATAATCGAAGGCAAGTACGGTCAACACTCACAAACAAATATATATCTATGATAATATAGAGTTGGCAGAAATTCTAAATGATGTAAGCGAATGTAGAATGTTTTTTTTTTTAAACTTGGTGGATTATGGTAATATTAGGCTGGGATTTAAAAACAATCTTTTCTATGCTAGGGTATTGGTGGCTTTGGAGTTTCTTTTAAATTCTTGTAGATACTTGGATCATGGTGGCTGTGTGTTTTATTTGTATCATCTAGGGGATAGGATTCTGGCTGTTCATAAATTAGAAAAAAATAACTGAATGCAGTTTTCCAGGACATACATGATCTATGCTTCTGTCGTAAATTTATTATTTATTTAACAATGCTTATAAAACCCAATTTTTCATCGTTTCTCGTGTCCCGATCCATTGCAATGCACATTTTATTGTTGGCCATATATTTTCTACGATAGATAAATAGATAGATGCCGACAAAATGAAGTTGAGAATCGCATTTATTCAGAACTTTAAAAAGGAAAAAGATTCAAAGACGTACTATATCAATATGGAGCCGCGGTATTTCAGTTAGTATGGTGTCGGACTCGTAATCCAAGGATGGCGGGTTTCGATACCCGCCAAGGCCAGTCCAAGTCGAACCCCTTGGCGTGTTCTTCGGAATGGCCCTTAGGCCCCATTTCCAGGGCATGATAAAACCAATAATGTGATAAAATGCATTTATAAAGCAACCTAAATGCCGTTATAAAGCAACCAATATCAATATATGAATAAGATGTACACATGTAAATTACGCAATGCATATTTCAACTGATTGAGGCGTTTTGTAAACTGAATTTAAGCTCCATTGTCAGACCTGTATTCGTTGCGATCCTCAATTAGTCTGGTCCATATGTTGCTTTCTGGATTCAGATGTGCTGAGTTTTCAGACAAGGAAAAGCAATTTTGTACCAAAAACAACACACAAAAAAAACAAAAAAACAAAAAAACAGAGCACGGAAGGATGGAAGGATGCAACAGAACCTGGAAATATTCCGGTTTTAACGGTATCCCATATTCAGATTTTGCATGGAATATATTTATTTTCTATAGGGCGGAGACTACATCGTGGAAATTCTGGATGTCTATGGATCCGATTTTGCCGTGTTATTCGTAGCCTCATGCGAATGTGTAGCTGTCTTCTGGGTTTATGGTAAGTTTGTGCGACTAGTTTCCAATTTCATTATTTTATACACGAATCAATCAGTGCGTAGGTGCTACGAAAGTTTGCCATTTGAAGCATCGGAAGTTTTATATTTATCTGGAGTAAATCCTACTTTGGATCCAAACATCAAAGAAAATGAGATTAGACAAAATGAATCACTCATTATTTAAGTAGATGTAAAATGATAAATTTCCATCAGGTCACCTAGACTTTTGAGTCATCCACCACCCCCACCCCCGCCATGTAAAATTATGACTTTTCCCCAGATCACAAAGCGGTTTTGGCCTAAGTTACCCCCTCAGGTGGGCTCAGGTAAAGCCGAAGGTTGGAAAAGGCTAAATTGTTCGAGTAAAGTTTTGCAGGAACTTGCAAAGACTTTTAATAAACTATGCCATAAAATATTTTACTGTTAGAGTTACCACATGATTAAACATCGGTAGATAAAATGTGTACGGATTACGTTGTTACTGTCGCGTTTGTGCTGCGTACAATATTAACGGTTAGAACACTTATTATAGTGGGGGTTGGATTTTAGGTATTGACAAATAAAGGTGCTGCTACTAAGACTGTTGCAAATGAAACTATACTGAAGAATGGCTATGGCACGTAAGGTTTCCGTTGTTCTTTATGAGCCACTGAAAAAAACATGTTGAAAAAGCTGCAGTGTTTGCCCCAGAGTTATAATCTACTCCAAAATGATTTATAACCGTTCTAAAGAGTAGGATGGTAGCGGATACAAAATATGTTCTATCAAGCGTATCGGGGCTTGCGGAGGGTAAGATTTGTTTTTGGCAAATGATAAAAGCTACTCCATTCCATTTTACGGTGCCCGCCATACCTTTAGCAAGCGATTGGCATTTTTGGGGAGACAACTGTAGCTTGGGGCTTTTCAATGCTCGCCGCCACGCTTACTGCATACATATGTGCCCATAGTTCCTCTGGTAACCCCATGGTGTATACTAAGCCGGATAAAAAGCAGACAAAATGTATGTTTGCACTGCGGAGAAGGAAGTTAAGGAGGGCACAATGCATCGTATGTCAGAAAAGCGCTTGGGATATGTCTCATGCGCTCTTGAGCAGGGGAGCAAGATGGTTGTCGTCCCACCTGTTCCACTTCTTCTGTCGTCTCTTCTGTTTCTGTTGTTCCGACTGTCATCACGCAGCTCACATTTATGTGGATTTTCCATGAAAACGATTTTATAAACTCCCTGTGAGCTTCGGCCTTTCCTTTGACTATAAGCTTGTTTTTTCCATACCTCTTTTAAGGCTTTCGTGTTTGCTATCGAATATTTTCTTTTTAGTTTGTGTACCTTTCGCACCTATTAAGTATGAGCTTGAATTCATCTTCCAATATATTGTATTGTCTTTAAGATCCTTTGATATGTGGTCCGTGATAGCGTTTACTGTTGATTCTGCACAGATACGGATGTAGCTGTGCTTTTTTATAGTCTTTTTTAATGGTATGGTTAGAAGACTGCCTGTAAGTCCATCCGCACCAAATATTGCACCAGATGCTAGTAGTGGAACAGTGAATAAAATCCATTGGTTGGTCAAAGCGGTAACGTCCCCGCTTCATAAGAGTCCCACAGACATGGATGCCAGTGTTTTGTGGATTCTATCAATATTGTTAACAGCTCATTGGTACCTTGTGGAGCATAGAGTCAAAGTTGGCTGACATACTTTCGTGTGAAACGTCAGACAGTTGACTCTTCTTTTACTTTTGGCGCATACTACATCGTTTACACGGATCGAAAGCGTGACCCACGTTTTGCCGTCACGATTGCCGTGGAGGTTGATAAAAATAATCCATCTTTTGGGGTGATGATATTGTTGTCCTTGTTGATAGCAGCAAAATTGCCGAAGTTTTGGAAATTTTGCGTTAAATCCCAGCGATAGTTTCGCCGACAGATGTGATTTTGTTGGCGGTTAAGTGCACAACAGCCTTCTTTGTTAAAGAAAAGGGAGTGGCGATACCAACGTTTAATCCAGCCAGCTCTGTGTTACATATTTGACGAGGTCTGCCCTTGATGTGTATTGAGAGCGGTCACAGTCACCTTAAGGCTCACCGGTTAGGTGTCGATACTAAATGAATGCCATGGCCCTGACAATCTGGTAGCACTGCCGCCAAAGAAGCCAGGACCAAGCAGACTCATAGTGTGCAAGCACTAGTTACTTAACTACAAGATTGATAGTGCACTCCAGCATAGTAACTGGTCTTCTTTTTTCACCTAAAATACGTATAGTAAGCTTCACGTAATTCTCGCCAATCTAAGTTTCCATAGTACTCATCGCTCAGATAAATAACTTGTAGGAGGGTACTGTTCTTCCGATCAAGAGTATTCTCGGTTGGATTTATCTGACTGAGGTGGATATAAAGCCACGGAATGTTGATAAATGCTGGGGGATTAGGTGGCATGGTAAGCCTGGTATCCAATAATAATAAAATTGAGTAACCACAATGATGGGGGCGACCTTGTTAAAATATTGCGTCGGATTGGTAGGTGTGAGGCCGACCCGATGGTTCGAAACGTTATAGTCCACAGTCATTCCGGAATCGACAGCATGTATTTCTTTTCTGAGGATATCTCAGTAATATCCATCAAGAATTGTAACAGTATATTTTTCAGTCGAGCCTACGTCTATGTCAATCGCATTAAATTGGTTGTTGCCAATCACAGCCGTAATATTGAACCATCCCGGTTTGTACGAAATCTCCGGGAGCATTACACATGAATTTGAGTCGGTTTATATCACCCGTTCTAGAGCTACAGGCCCAGCTAGAGGATTCGTCAATACACCATACATTGTCAGAACTTGTGCCAGCACTTGTGAACACTTGTGTGAAAGCTATGATATTGCCACAAGTGCTCCGCTTTAATAGCGACGCTAAATACAACGTGCGCACAGATCCGGCAGCTATTGCAGATTATCAACGCGTACGTGCGGAATAAAGCCTCATTTAGGAACGAGAAATCTTTCGATGTGTTCGAAAAGTACTCGCTGCCCCACATCGAAACCAAACAGGGTTAGAACAACTGGATCTCAGAAAATGCAGACTATGAAATGAGATTCTGGCAAAACCCTAATCGAGTAACTTTTGCCTATGGTGCATTACCTCTGGTTGCGTAGTTATGGCCTGTGATCACCTGTTGTCCGTCGTTCAGACTGAAACACCAACAAGCGCTATCAGCGTTAGCAAGGAGCTTTCACCGCTTCACTTTTACTGCCAGTTGGGAAAGATTTTCAGTCAGATGAAGTTCCCCATTTCAGGCGAAACAGGGCGGGAAGCTTTTGTAAACGGCAATGACTTGAAAGAATATGAGGTCATCTGTAGTAACTGTTTCGTGAGTAGATGGGGCGACTGGAATATACACATGGCATTAACAATGACCTGGGCATGATGTACATCAGTTATATCTCTTTGTAAGGCCTGCCTATAAATCTGGTCCCGGAATATGGAAAGGTCTCCCCACCCACGTGTCAGACCCAACTATATAAGTAACTGAGTATTATACGTGTGGGTAGCCGACAGGCGGAAAACAGCACGTTTTGCTCAGGATGAGGACGGAGGATTCACCCACCACGGGGTGGTGTGTCTCAACGATAGCGTCGGGGCGTATGTTTGGTCAATCCTTGGTGCGGAGTCACAGACGCTTACCTCGATAATTGGAGAAGGTTACGCATTCCATGCGCAAAATAATTTTTTTCACACTCGAAAACGCAGACATTTCCGGCGCTGACGATGTCCCGACGTCTACAGCTAATTACGAGGACACAATCACAAAAAGCAGAACCAAGCTAGATTATGTCCTCGGCGGCGGCCTTGACATGATCCTATCTGACACGAAGCTTAAAGTTGGCACCTATGTGGGGTATACCAACAATATGCAGGAGGCAACCGACTACATGGTGGTCAGAACCAACGTTAAAGTAAACAAGGACAGGATGCAAGTGACACAAGCATATCCTCGCAAAGACACAGCGCAACAAGCACCAAAAAAAAAAAAAAATAATGAGGCGGGATTTGATTCTCCCGCGCCCAGGCATGCCACGGTAACGGCAGAAACCAGTACTCGTGCGATTACCATGCACAAAATACAGGAGTCGAGAAAAGCCGAAGAACACGAAGTCAATGAAACGGCATTAGACGTGAGCGGCATGGCGGTGGGGCTTTTAGCCATGTGGTTTCTCCACTGAACGTTTATCTTTCTCGCTTGTCTGCATAAGGAGCGGCGGAACGCCCGAGAGAGGCATGTGTCTTCGATTTCGGGCAGAGCCGCCGCTTTTCTGCTAGCGTCTTCAGCACTTAAGCCAGTAACTCCAACTGCTTTTTAATCATTCTTTAGCGTTTTAGGGGCACACGGTGTCTGGTTAAGGCGTCTGAGCTTGCGTTGTGCCACCACAACCTCCTTCTGTGACTACCAGTACAATCTTGCTTCTGATGAATCCCAATGCGGTGAGATTTGAGACTATAGTGATTCTGTGTTAGCGGAAGAGTGTTCTCAGCCTCTGGGGTAGGATTGTATCCTGGTGGAGAGTTCTGTTGATGGTCTCCCTGATCTGGTTAAACTGGGTTCAAAAGGTTTTTCGGTTAGAGCTGGCAGCCTCTTGCATCGTCCCGCGTTCGTCCTATATGTTTTTAATGCAATCTCGTATCTTCTGCCTCATCCTTTTGTTTTTCCTCATTGGATAGGCTTGTGTCGTTTTCCACATAGGGCAGCTTGTTATTTTATAAGGTGATGTGGTTTTCGAGCTCTCCAAGCTTCGAGAGGTTATTTTAAATACGCCACTCATCCTTCGAAGTGCCGCGTTTTGACCAATGATCTCTCGCTCTGGGAGGTTCTTAGGTTCCTGTGCTGTTACTTCCTTGAGCGCAGCGTCCTCTGATCTGCTGAAGAAAGTAGTCCAGTATTTGTCCGCATGCCTACGTGGGTTTTAGACGTGATCTCTTTTCGAGCTGTGGTGAGCTTTTTTGTGCTTTTCCCGAGGGTCTCTTCTCCATGAAGCCCACGCTCAATCCCATACCTATATGGCTTGAATGGGGCTTTAAATGTACTTAAGTTGCGATGCTGCTTTGGCACAATCCAGTTCCGCATCCACTTTTCTGCGAGGGTGCCGTTCTGCTTTGCCATAAACTTGAGAATGATGGTGCGCTTTTCGGAAAACCCCAGACTTTTGCGATAGGCAGGAATGTCGGCTAGGCGTAGACTTAGTCCCACTGGTGGAGATGTATATTTTTCCTCCCGCCAGCCCAAAACGTGGTTTCTGTCGGGAGTTCCTCGGTATCTGTCTTATTTACTTCGGGGATAAATTAGGTTTCAGGTGCTTAGCATCGTTCGTCTGGTTGATAGGCCTCACGATTACTAAATTCCTCCATCTCCAATCCGCCTTCAGGCATGGTAATGCAGCTATGCTCGCTCATTGAAGAGAGGGCACGTAAATCCCACATAACATTGCTACTCGCGCAACGAATTCGTTGGAACTGTAAGTTTGCTAAAGCATGTCTCAATACTTCAACAGATTCGACCTAATCCGCACCCTCCGCCGCGCACTTTGTGTACAGGGAGCCCAGAGCACCGTCGTTGCGACTAATAACCCAAGCATTAGTGACGAAAATTAGCTGGATATTGTCAGCTTTCCCAACGTCAGTAGCATCGAGGTCATTGCGTCCGGCACCGCCGGGCTGGCATTTACATTTCTTTTTAAGAGGCGGAACAGGAGCTCAGGCATACGCCAAACGCACGATCGTGAAAAACCTGGGCCTTAAAGAAGATAAGTGTCAGGCTAGAGGGCAATGAGCCTGACTGCATCGACGACGTAGACGTCTGAAGTGTCCACAAGGATCTCTGGCTGACGGTAAAAGAACGAACTAATGCTGTCTATAAGGGTATGCAAAACGCCAAAACCGCTGCTATACGTGTCAGTGCTGGCAACTCTTTTGCCGCTTGATACGTCCATTGCGCCGAGTGTGGGAGTCGTTACTCTGCGCCGTTCAACTTCGAGCTGATGAACGACCACATGCCATATTACCAGTCCGGCCTCTCAGACCTCCTCACCTTCGAGCTAACGTTCAACGACTACGGTAGGGTGATCCGGAGCACTAACAATGGGGCGAGCTACACTATCAGCGGTATCTCCCTGGAGTTCGATGCCATGACCCGGCAGATCTCGCACGCATGAACTGGCCGGTAGTACATGGAAAAAGTGTAAACACAAGAGTGCTGCGACATCGGTGGATAGTCGCAAACAAGAGCGACATTACGTGGTACACGCCAGCAAAAATATGAAGAAAATAATTATGCTCTTCGAGGATGTGTTCATAGCGCCCATTTTTTGCAAGCGATACTGAATATTTCTACCACTCCTTTATTGACAAGATATCGGTGACGAACGAGGGATTCCCAAACTAGATATATGAAACTGGGCATGCGCAATACCAGCAGTGCGAGGAGGCTAAAAAGGTAATAACGAGGGAATTTATCAAGGTTAAAGAGCTACCAGATATCGAACTTGGTGCATTCTACCAAAACCGGTTTGCAATTGTAATCGATATGAGGTCGACGGAAGACGCGTCGAAAATGCAAGCGAAGTCGTAACGCTGCAAATCGAAAAACAACCCAGGCGATAGGCGTGCTAATCATATATTTATATATCATCATGGACGCGTAGCTCAACGTACAAAATGTTTGTCTCTGCAAGCTACTAGTCTGCGGAGAAGCGGGAACGGCGAGTAAGCCCGCAGCGCTTATAATTTTGGTGATCCAGCCAAATCTTTGACAACTTGCCTCCACACTGCCGCCGCGGCTGTGGCTAAAACGATTTCACATGTGAGCTTCTTGAAACAGCAATTAGAGACCACTTTGATTATCAAAGTCATTATCTGCTTCACTATTAACATGAATATGGCTTATAAGTGACCATGAGCACGCGGTAGAAAAGACGAGACAGCATTTTTGATCAACCCGGAGCGCTGACAGGACAATCTTGATGACCTGCTCTATACTGTAACACATGGTTCTAAGGCACTAGCACGGTCTTTCTGTTGGATGACTACGTCTGTCTTTTGGGCGTCCGTCGTAGGGAAACGGCTCTCACAAAACTCGCCAATGTCAGTCGCCCTGCCGGAATCAGCGTTTGGGTCATTACCCATAAAACAATTCCATTGCCACGGACTTTCGTGAGCCAGAGTCCTGGAGTGCTCTATATTACTGCAAGGACGAAGATTCATTCAGAGACGTGCTGCGAGAAAAATAATATTCCTGAGCCTGAGCCTTGGGGTCAGGAGTATGCTGTTCTCAAAAACGAGAATTTGGAAAGATATTGATGCAAACATAGCCGCCAGTATTATATAAATTTGTTCCTGGTCACGTTTGTTTATGTTGCGCTAGTCGCTGTTGCTACCAGAGAGCTAGCACCGCTTTAGCAAGCTATGTTGTGGCTCCATATAGTGTACCTTACCAGCCACGTTTTAATCTTTGGGCCACCTTTAGCTTATCTTATATGCCAGCTACCTAGAGCTAAGCGAACTACAAATCATATCGTTCAAAACCTTACAAGATCTCTGGCAGTCGCTTTTGCACAAGTAGATGCCTAACATAAATGTCGCAGAGTTATTGGATGGATTTGCAGGCCCACTACAGCCTGAAGCTTACACAAACGGCCACTAACACCACGGTTCCATCGGGGTTTACGGCAGGCGAAACGAGCGATAAGCGCAAGACAAAGAAGCGAACCGTAGCACATATGCGTGAACACCTGTCAGAGTTGATTACTTCCGGCGTAGAAAATAAAATACCTTGGATGGCCCATTCCATCTCCATTTAGACGGTATGATGGCGATGAGCGACGAGGAGGTTTCGAAGACCCAGGTCTTATACAAAGCTTACCTAAGGTCTAGGGTGACAGCGACGCTGGTGACGTCTCTGCTTGGGCTATTAACAGTGGCTGGCATCAGCTTTCTGCCGATCGACAACGCCGATAAACTAGCGAACGATCTCAGAAATAACCCTATCATTCAAACGTCTTTAACGAGCATCTTTGCCCACCTGTATTTTAAGTACGGAGCGATACTGGTCCACCTTGCCTCGGGCATGATCACATGCATTTATGTGCAATCGACTGTTCCCACCGTCTCTGCTGTGGTGCAACAAGTAAAGGAATTTGAAAAGAACCGACAATGTGTTATCACAAGTACTTATGATGGAACCGGCACAGGAACCAACAAAGGAACTTCCACAGGGATTGACAGAAGTTACTAAGGTAAAATAGCCTGGTCGCGTGGCCTCTGGTAAAAAAAAATGGCCGCCTTAATGATATAATTCAGCGCAACATCAAAGATGGATTCAGCGCCAATGAACCGGAA
The DNA here is from genome assembly GCA_029931535.1 of Margaritifera margaritifera. Taxonomy (NCBI): domain Eukaryota; kingdom Metazoa; phylum Mollusca; class Bivalvia; order Unionida; family Margaritiferidae; genus Margaritifera; species Margaritifera margaritifera. The sequence continues at coordinate 848,300 of JAQPZY010001514.1, forward strand.
AGCGGCGAAACGAGCGACAAATGCGCAAGCGTGCAAGCACCATAACATGAATGACTCTATTTACTAAGGTCTTGTGCCGCAATTTCAGCGCTAGCGCAGGAGTTCCCGCGGCTCCAGGCGATATGTCTGGGTCTGAAAGCACCGATCAGGAAATACCGCATTACGTTCTCTGGGATGTAGTAGCTCTGGATGCTGCCGGCTTTGTTAACGCTTGGGCGAAATACGACCGTCCACCAGTGCAGCTTAAACTGGAACGCTACGGAATACCCACAAGCGTGCAACAGCAGCAATCATAGGTTCGAGTTGCATCTCATATTATACAGCAGTCATACCCTTTCACATAGAATACTTCTTGTCCACAGCAAAGATGTCTACACCACCATACGACAAGGACCTCGATAATTTACTGTACCATGGTGCCGTGCTTGGCTTCATGAGCTCGGTTGCACAATGATTGTCCAACGCCTGCTTCAGATGAGAACAGATGACCTAGGCCGCCTAATATTCGAAGACGCAGCAAAGGTCGTTACCATCACAGCGCTGAGGTTTTGGAAGCAGGAAATCCTAATTATGCAAGGCATAATTTCTGCTAATATCACGGCTGTCTAATAACCGAGGTTGCTGTCATGGTCTTTGCTTGTTAACGCCGTCGCATTCACTGGCTAAAAGTACCTCTTCTCTCAGATAGATACGAAAAGCGCCCGTCGAAGAACGCGTCCGCCACGATAAGGTAGTGGAGCGGCTCCAACCTGCTCAGGCAGGCTGAGTAGCGAGCACCTTGATCAACTCAATGAGCGGTTGTTTGGCCAATATCTTGCTGGAAAAGCTTATCAAGACTTTTAAACACCGTCGCCTAAGATGAAAAATATGAGTTGATGTTTATTATCGGGGGATTTTCCGGCTCTCGCTGCTCAACAGCGTAGCGGTAATAATTTTATTTTGCACGGCCAATTTGGAATTTTGTACCTCAAGCAAATAAATTCTAATGGATACTTTACAGTGCTTACTGCGCCAGCTAGCGGTGGTATACTACAGCCAGCAAGGTCATTGGAAGGGTGTGACAGCAGTCAAAAAACTGGCATAAGCCGCTTAAGTCTTACAAAATGTTACTATGGCGTGGCTCATGAAGCAGGCCTTGTGACAGATTTACATGCCGCTAATGCGCCAAATCCAAGGGCCGCAATGTGATATTTCAGCCCCTTAAAATGTGCAACAGGCCGACCTCTTGTTTCTGTCGCATGAGAGCGCTAATCACGTGTCGTGGCTAGCGCCGTACAAGTACGCGGGTACCTCTGTTTGTGTCGCCAGCCGTTACAAGGAAGCCGAGCCCCTGGCCATAAAGGAGGCTTCCAACATAGCAGACGCTTTGGCACGTATCTACAAGCGGGGACCGTTAAAGTTGCCCATATTGCTGCATGTTGACCGCGGCCGCGAGTTCATCGGTACTGTATCTCACCTTTTGGCCAAGCACAACGTGCAAGTGAGTTAGGTCGAGATCGGCATCCACCGTGCGCAGGGCATTGTGGAAAGTTTCAACCGTACTCTAGCCGAGCAGCTGTTTTATCATCAGAAGGCCGGGAGATGTTGTTCGCCGAAAGCGGGAGTTCGACAAGCACAGCGCCTGAAAGCGTACCACTGAGTGGGTAACGCAGATTATAGGCAGGAGATCTATTGGTGCCATTCGTAAAACAACTGTGGCGCCAACTGTGCGGGCCACGCCTGCAACCACATCGCAATATAAACTTCTGGACTCAAACACCCAGGTGCGGTACCGATATGAGCCTGGAGAACTGGAAGGGGGGGGGGGGCTGAGGCCAAAACCGCTAGGTGGCCTGAGAGAAATCATACTTTCTGCGTCGGATGTGGGGGGGGGGGAAGGAACTGGGGCTAAAAACTACTAGGAAACCTGAGGCAAGATGATCATTTTACATCTACTTTTTATGCACGTTTCTCTATACCTGTGAACTCTTTAGAGTAATGTTAATTTGCGAATTTAATCTGGACAGGTTCATATTAGTATGATCCCGAACATCCCCACCAACGACACCACCACGAATGCACCGTCTCCACTACCTCCTATTAGAACTTCTATAATTCCCACTTCAACATTGTTTGCTAAAACCTAATCTCGAACCCGGCCAGCACAAACGTGTTTCTATGCTTATATCGTCTCTTGTGCATACGACATGAAATCATGCATTCTTGACAACACACTGCAAACTTTACCCTATGGCCAATCATACGAAACGTTTTTGTGCTGCCTTTGTTCATGACCATTGCCGTCTTTAATACTTGTATACTATAACTATATGGATCATACACGGTTGCCAGAATGGAAATGTTGCAGCACGAGGAAAGTTGAACCCGATTGCTCCAGCAAAAATCTGTAGACAGCAAACCGTATTTAATCGTTATTCTTACATGATCAAAAATCCTAGTGGGCAATTTTCAACAGCAATGAACCTCTCCACCTCCACCCAAAACAAAAATAAACAAGACAACCAACAAAACAAATCTAGAATAATAGTATTTCCGCACTTGTGCCATAAGGACAGGTCACTAAAGTCTTAAATATCTGCTATTCAAGGCATGTTAATAGGCATGCACAATTTAACCTTGTGACCTTGCCTTGTGTTCTGCCTTGTCTCAGTTATTGCATACTGCTGTCCTCATGACAGCAAAATCATACATTCGCCGACTTTTGGCCAACTCATCATTGCCGCATCCATTTTGCCGTACTGTCTGCAAGTGACGTGACACTGCCCCAGAATTAGCATAAGAAAAATTAAAAAAAAACCCCACTCATGCAGCATCCAGATGTTCCATTTTCGTGTACAGCTTAACGTCACAAAACGTAGTCTTCAAATCATCCAAAATCTGCCCGATCATGTAAGAATCTTCTCTATATATTTCGAGTGCGACATCTTTACTCCAAGTTTCTTGAAATCTTTCAGGCATTGGGAGATTTTGTGAGGATGTGAACTACATGCTTGGAAGACCACCAAGTCCTTCGTGGTACTGGGCATTCTGCTGGGCTTTCGCTTCACCTATCCTTATTGCGGTAAGAGAGAGAGAGAGAGAGAGAGAGAGAGAGAGACAGAGAGAGAGAGAGAGAGAGAGAGAGAGAGAAAGAGAGACAGAGAGAGAGAGAGAAAGAAAGAGAGAGATAGAGATAGATATATAGATAGATAGAGAGAGAGAGAGACAGACAGACAAACAGAGATAGAGAGACAGACAGACAGAGGCACAGAGAGAGATAGAGTATATTCAAATCGACTTTTTTAAGTAAAGTGCCTTATTTCTATCGTTTTTAAAACAAAAATAAAGATGCGTATAGACCAAAATAACGTTAAGTAAGGTCCCACGTCTTAGTAGTATTGTTGAATATTTTTTCTCCTAATTCTGGAACTAATATCACATAGTGCCGTGTAGGTCATGTGTCTGCGTTGAATGATTTGGTTTTGATGTTTTACGGCACAACAACACACGTACGTTATTAAGTGCCGAGACAATAGGAGTAAACTGCTTTGCCCAAGAACACTCCACAGTAGCCGACCCGTGCTGATCTGATAGTAGGATTCGAACTCGCACCCTTTTGCTCGCTAGTCCAGCACGCTTACCACTGAGTCACAGTGGCTCCTGCCTTAGCCTCTTACGACATGGAGGAGAGTGTCTTGGGCATTAAACTAGTATCCGGCCGTTTGCTTCCCTTACTTACTTGCTATACAAAGAACCGTTAAGGGGTAATAAAAGTCCTCAACATTCTGCCGAGGAGACTTGGCGAGACGTCACCCGAGAGTTCAGTTGCAATTAAAGACAGATAATTTGCGTGTTCTGACCAGTGTAATTGAGATAGTTTTGAACATACCACAAAAGGTTAAGAATTTATGCATTGTGTTGTGTTGTTTTTATTTTATTTTTTTAAATATTGTAATCAATTTGGGTATGTTCCATTTGTATTTACTTCTCCATTTATACGTTCGTTAGATTTTAGTGATTAGTTGTTTGATTATGGGAAGTCGGTGTTGGGAAAATATTTCCCAGCCCGAGTAATTAGTCAATTTCTAGGAACAAACGTCATACTTACAGTTGTTAAGAGACTTTGCAGTGGCGTGGATTGGTTTCGTAGTTTGAGCCAAGTAGTTCCTATCTTAATTCAGATTTATTGATTGATTGTGCCTTTCGGGAGATATTCGTGACATTATCTACTGTTTTGTGCCATGGAATAATTGAGAAGAGGTCATCCCTTTGTTTGGAGATGCCTTCCATTGTAGCAGTTGGCGGAAGTACACGTGCGAAACGTGGTTCAGACTGTTGTTTTTATTGACCCTGGGATGGAATCGGAAAATAGTTCCCTGCAGTGGGTGTTTGAATTGTGTAAAATGCTTCATGCCACGGCATGCTAACAAGGAAAAGCCATGCAATTGTGAAGTTATAGTTGTGACATTGTTTTCATTTATTTAATGAATAGAGAAAAATTGTTTATAGTCTTGGCGCATTACGAGAACTTCCAGTTGACAACGAATGTTTGCTGGAGGTCCTTGGAAATAGGGGAAAACAAGGGACTTCCAGCCCAACCTCACGCAGGTGTTTGATTCGCTCAGTAGAGGAACCCCCCTGTTCGTGTTACAATATGTACCCGAACAAACTGTTACGATTAGGGGTAATGTAACAAAAGAAAAGACTCAAACAAGCTTTCAAGATTTAAGCACAAATATTTAATTTCCTAAAATATAAAAATATTTTTTCAACAAACAATATAAAGTGAAAGAATTAAAAATAACTTACAGTATAGAATATCCTTAAAAGTCCTAAATTGTTCTAATGTTCACTGATCCTGAAGTTAATCCAAATTATTCCGAATGAAACCACTATTGTGCTGATGTACTAAAAAGAATCAGCAATATCCAAGTGTTATTATTTCCAAGTAATCCTTGTGAATATAGAATATCACACAAGTTCTAGAGATGTTTCCGATAATTCCAACGGAGCTGTATAATTCTTAAATATCAGTAGTTAATCCCACAAATGTACTGTCTGGAAATATTTCTGAAGTAGCAGTACTAACTCCAAAATGTGCTGTATAATAATATCTCTGAAGCATAATATCACATACAAAGAACCAATTTCGTTAAAGACCTCTCAAGCTGACGAAACTATGTAGAACGACGAACGCTGTGATTACATTTTATTTTATAGTTTCTGTACTGCATCATTGAAACAAATAAAACCCATTTCTTATTCCGTCTTAAATAAACAACTCAGTATTATTCATTTTATTAAAATGATTCATCCGTTGAATTGCGAAATCCAGGTCAGAACAAAAGTGCCCACGCGCTGAATCACGTGACATGACTAATGCTTCAAACGATAATATTGATTTTCCGAGGACCAATGTACTGCGTCACATTGAAATTACCGTATATGTGCACTCTGCAAAACGACACATATTAGACTATTATACAGAGGTCATAAACTAATAAAACTATACCATTATTTAAAAGAAATGATACATAATTCCGTAACAAAACCAAAAGAAGTATAATTCATCCTCGGGAGAAAGAATAAATGTGTCAAATGTACATATGATTCTATTCGTGTGATTGTCTGAGATAGCCGTCGTTGCATTAACCCTTACTGCTTGTTTGTCTAGCGATTGAGCGAGTCTAGCAGATGACTGGGTGTCAGTTTCAACAGGCCTATTCTACATGCCCGAGCCAGTAGGGGGTAAAGTAAAATTTAAGAAAGAGTACAATATTGATATAAGTGTTCTGCAGAATCCTGTGTCTGACATGCATCCGTGCAGCCACGTATCCCCCATATCTGACTTCCACACACTTTAGCAGAAAACCATAATGTTGACTCCGCTACCGTTGTGCGCCGGAAAAATGATACCTATGTCTCACCAGGCTAAACACGCAGGTGAGACAAAAATTAAGTTACTGATATGTTTATATTCAGAGACAGACTAGGAGCAAGCACGTTAAAGACATAGATTAGTATTGAACGTGCACTAATAATTCAAGGAAAAGAATCCCCAGTTTCTGTTATTGTTACATTCTCATTCTCTAAGGATGAAAGAACGGGTTCTTCGTAGGTATTGGGCAATTCGGAGACAATCTGATTAAAAGGAAGGAAGATTCTGAATCTAACGATGAAACAAACGATAATTCTGACCCGTAGATGATGATCCCGAGTAAACATGGAGTCCTATGAATCATGTAACGGAAGATTTGCAGAAAGGCTCTATCTTTATGTATATTTTCCCAGCTACGCAGTTGTTTCAGTATAACCGATATTGTCTAAAAGGACCTACCCCCACCAGCCGAAAAAAAATGTCTTTTGAAGTGCTTAGGGGTGTAAATCACTGCGAACTATATTTAAATTATTGTTTTGGTTCAATTATTTTTTTAGTCAAATCATCTAAATACTAGGATATCATCGTTTCGGATTGACCATAGATTTTCGGTCTGCCGCGTGTCGTCAAACACTTTTCAAAAGCGACAGTGCGCTCGTACGCTATAGTATTTCCGATAACTGTATTGAGACTCGCCTTTTTATTTCAGAGACAATGTGTGTACTATTTCTATTAAAACTGCACTATATAGTTGACAGACATGAGTCGTCCAGGGATGTAAATATCACGTTTGGCACAGCAGTCTCTGCTACGTTCTATTCAAATCGATAGTAAAATGCGGCATTAGTAGTGACTTTTACTCATTCGTTCAGTGCAATATGTGTATATATTTGAAAGCATATCCTCAAAAATAAGAAGCCTTATGTTTTGGAATACGAGGACATAGCAAATTCCTAATGCATGAAATTATTTTTCTCCAATAAAAGTTCTCGAATTAAGATAAAAGATCCCTAAATCAGAATCAGCTTGGAAACAAACCTATATAATGAAAATGCTATTTTCGATCGAACAAAAACCAAGGTGTATTTCAACAGCATATTGGAAGATGGTAACATTTGTATAATATTGTACTTTCATTGGGATAACACAAAATGTCTTAAGCCGTGGTATGTCAAAGGATACAGATCGCCCTATTTTTATTTTTCCTTTCTTTTTACGCAGCTACTGTTTATATACCGCATGGTTAAATACAGTCCTCCCTTGATTAATAAGGAACTGGCCTACCCCGAGTTCGCCCAGAGTATCGGTTGGGCTATCACCGCCTTTGTCATGTGCCCAATCCCAATCATGTTCCTCTTCATGTTCTTGTTCCGGGCCAAAGGAAGTATGTGGCAGGTAAGCAGAATGCCAGATTCCGGGACCACACACACACACACACACACACACACACACACACACACACACATACACACAACCATTGTTTAAATTCATGCTTATTTCTTGGGAAATATTGAAGCCGATATTCTTACGTTCCTTTGCGTCATTTTGTAATTATTTTCTGAAATAATGTGACATAACTAAATCTATAAGCGTATTTTGGAAACGGATTATGCCGTATCTTTTAAACATAAAATGATACGGATGCAGAGAGATTGAAAAATAAACGGGTTTGCGGTGGAACTGCTGCAGTTGCATATTTATCATGTGTCAATTAATTCATCTCTGTGTAATTTGGAATAATGAAATATTGACTCGCATGTTGCTCTTCTTAAATAAATGCTACATCATATATGGAAGACATTTTTCTTTTTGTTAAAAACAATTCTTGTATTTGAAATTTTTCTTAAAATTCCCATACTGTACGAGTACATCTCAACTTAGAGGCTTTTGAGCTTAAAAACCAAATTTGATCTATGCGTTGATATTATCCGATTATATTCATTTAGGTGGAGAATGTCTTCATGACTTATTCATGTGTGTGTGTGTGTGTGTGTGTGTGTGTGTGTGTGTGTGTGTGTGTGTGTGTGTGATGGGGTTCCAGCTTCTCATGTTGTCGAGATTTATTTCGTAGCAGACCCCTTTACATCAAAAAAAAATATTTTCTGGATCCGACGCAGATGATAAATATATTTCACCAGCTTTGCTTTTAGAATTCAGTTGTAGTGATAATATACAATTGGATCAAGTGATTTGACGTGTTATTAATGCATATTTTAATTTTATTTTTGTAAGAGGCTGAAAACAATCACAACACCAACGTCAGAGTGGGGACCCAATGACGGATCAATGAAACGCGAACTTCAAATGGATTTTATCGCAAATGACGTCAAATATGGTCATGACAATCCAGTAGTGTTTGTTGATGAGAACGAAACCCATAAATTCTAAATAATCCATGTCATTTCTTGGTGGGATGTACGAAACTATTTCTCACTTGCTTACTTGTGATATTTCCTTATTTAAATCAACGTTTTACACATAGGATCTATTTTTATTCATCATGTATTTCATATGTATTGTGTTCTTGATTTTGTCGATAATCAGATCAGGCATGGTCTCAACTGTTGATGTGGTGCAAATCACCCTTTAGTAAATTGCTTGCAAGAAACATGAATAGCTTTGCTGTTATGGCAACTAAATAAATTTTTAAAAAGCCAGCCCCCCCCCCCCCCCAACCCGAACGAGAGAGGCTCGCTTTCAATTTTCAGGTAATATCCTTAAGCATCCCTTAAAGAGAGAACGAAAGTAATAATCATCTTTGGGTATCAGAAATTAGCGTAATGCTATTGGGCTCTACTTTGAAAAGTCCAGATCGTTGGAAGCCACAAGATGCTTTGAAGAGGATGACAGCCACGACTTCAGTATCTACATTCATTGCAAATTAAATAATGTTAGTGATATGTATGATAACATTTTCACAAAGACAATTCTGCGAGAGGCTGCATTATGCTCGTTGGGCAATAATGTTCTTTGATGATTATCTCGCGTATGATCATCATGTAGCCAGTTGTAAACCTCTGACTCGGAACCTTTCAGTTCAGTATTTTCAACATGTAATTTTTTTGCTCACGGTCAAAATCTCTAAGAAACATGCTATTATGTTTTCCCAAGACAGCATGCACTAACCACAAGGTAAATCTTTATAATTTTTAAATGTGAGAAACACGATCAGATTATGTATATTTTCGGCGACCACTTTGCCTTTTTGTATTTTAGCAACGGTTAATTATCCCTGAATAATGTTTTGTTGTTGTTGTGTTTTATTTGTAGAGAACGCGTACGATACAAAATATTCTGTGGTCTTTAATTCTATTTGTTCCTCTTTCCTGACCAAATGTAAGAAAAAATTTATCGTAATTTTATCGGTTGACTATGGTACATTTTATGCTTAACTGTACATATATTTATCATTGACTGAATGAAAATTGCATATTTTTATCTTGAATATTGTTATTGAATAAATATTTCAACCATATGATCATTATATATATCCAAAATTTTAAATTGCTCATACTCAAACATGTTTGTTTTATAAATTATGTCATAATGAATCTCTTTGTAAAATAAGGAAGAGTATTATTGTCGGAAAATAATGATTAAGGAAATCGAACGCTTACGTTTTAGTAAACCCAAAGTTTTTTGGAGGGGATTTTCACGCAGAAAGGCTTTCAACGTAAAACATATTGTGCCACAAACAACTAATTATTTTATGAGCTGCTGATCCAGCCTATTTGTGGTGATGTATTAAAAACCGTATTTAAAAGAATGAAGATTGGCTGCAAATACATACTAGAAACATTTTACGTAATTTTTCAGAAGAAGCTTGGGTATAGGTAATTTAACGCATTTTTATTGTATCGCTGTCGCCGCACAGGTACTACTTGATGTTGACGGGGAGGTCACAGGGGGCTGGATGTTTTATAGTGGGAAGTAACACGAGAATTGTTGTCAAAAACAAGGCACGCAGCATATAATTTTCTTCGTTTTAAAATTTTCGTCTTAGATAGATCATTCATAAGATGTTAACGTGATGGAAGTTACTGACTATGGGAATTGAATTAGTTGTCTGTGCCTATATCTGTTTAGATTCTTTCTATAAACATTTTCCTGAATTACTTGTTAATATTGCAGCTGTTAAAAGTAATGAAGCTGCGGAATTTTGTGAATATAATGATTTTGATTTTGAGGAGCTTGGCAAGCCTATTACAGTTGCTAAGGGGGAATTTATCATACGCTTTTTAAAACGCAGTAAATCTTTGGTTTTTGACCAATTGCTCAAAAAATATTTTAAATAATGTATGGATATACTGTTATTTCATCTTGTAGATATCTCAATGCTATATTAAATTTAGGACATTTTGCAGACAAAGTATCACAGGCTATTAGTGTGCCTTTGTGTAAAAAAGGTGGTTAAAATAATGTTTAGAATTATAGACGGTATAACCTTATTGAGTTGTCTTTCAAAAATATTAATAGTATCCTTAATAAAGAATTAATTCATGGGTTCAAGATACCGACCGACAAAGTGATGCCAAATTAGTTTTTAAAAGGATTATTTTACAATAAAAGTTATTTTCATATTAAATTCTATTGTGCAAAATTACTTTGATAAAAATTGAATAAAGCTAGTATTAATGGTAACTTGCTAAAGATCATGTGGAGAATGTACAAAACTGTGAAGTAATGTGTAAGGGGATGTAACTAATATTCTGATTTTTTCGATGCGATATTGGCTTGAAGAGGTTTTGGGAGTATTGTCTCCATTATACTCTTTTCCTGGATGACCTTGAACTTTTTCTGCAATACAATGGTAATACTGACATAACGCTTGATGATATTACATTTATATTGATATTATTTGCTGCTAATATGTTCATACTTGGTAAAATCCCACATGATTTGCAACATAGTTTTGAAATTGTTTGAAATATTTGGTAATAAATGGGATTTAGAAGTTAATACGGGGAAAACCAATATAATGGTATTCCAAAAAAAGGACCTGTCAGAGTCTTTGTGGAATGGACCTATAATTGTAAACAGCTACACGTTGTTAGTGATTTTTAACTATTTAGATAAATTTTTGTTAAATCAAGTGTCATTAGCCGTTTAAGGTCTTAAGACACAGAATACCTTGGTTGTCAATATGAGTAAATATGATTGGAAGCCAAAATGTACACGTCAACTGTGCTATCAAATGGTCCAAACAACCGCCTCTTTGAAATTTGTAGACTTACATTAAAGACACTAAAAGTTTTCAATAATTGTCCAAGACAAACTACCTTACAGGCATGATCTCCCTCCCACCATCACCATCCTGGGTATTACTTAATCGCCTCTTTTTTCCTTATTCTCCCCCTCCAGTGCTCTTTTTTTTAAATCTGTTGAATTACACTTATTTTTGTATTCACTTTTCTTTTTTTAAAAGTTTGCTCTTTTGCTATATTTGTATAATCAATTTTTCATTATTCATTTGTATTATTGTACTATGTTTCTATATACGTACAATTATGCCACTTTTCATGTATTTACTTGCGTATTTGGAGGAGGGCTGTTCCATAGTTGTGAAAACATGTAGCTCGATCACATGTGCTGCAAATATGCAATTAAATATTTTAAAATTATTTTTAACTGTTTGACGAATTTGTTAAGTCTTTATTAAATCATGCATGTGAAATTTGGGGTTTTTCAACGAATTTGTTCAGTCTTTATTAAATCATGCATGTGAAATTTGGGGTTTCTCAACGAATTTGTTAAGTCTTTATTAAATCAAGCATGTGAAATGTAGGGTTTTTCAACGAATTTGTTAAGTCTTTATTAAATCATGCACGTGAAATTTGGGGGTTTTCAGCGAATTTGTTAAGTCTTTATTAAATCATGCACGTGAAATTTGGGGGTTTTCAACGAATTTGTTAAGTCTTTATTAAATCATGCATGTGAAATTTGGAGTTTTTCAACGAATTTGTTAAGTCTTTATTAAATCATGCATGTGAAATTTGGGGTTTTTCAAAGATTTTGTTAAGTCTTTATTAAATCATGCACGTGAAATTTGGGGTTTTTCAACGAATTTGTTAAGTCTTTATTAAATCATGCATGTGAAATTTGTGGTTTTTCAACGGATTTGTTAAGTCTTTATTAAATCATGCACGTGAAATTTGGGGTTTTTCAACGTCAAAAGAGATTGAACATGTACATTTTAAGTTTCTAAAAGCCTGTCACCTGCTAAGTCTTCCACGTGCAATATGGGAATATATGGTGAATTAGGAAGATATCTTCTTTATATATCACGATATGTACTAATTGTTAATTATTGGTGTTCTATTGTAAATACTAGTAACATTATTAAGATTATGTAGTAACTATCATACATATTGGGCATGTAACGTTAAAGCGTTATTAGATGAATATGGCTTTTCATATATTTTGAATGACCCATTCGTGTTGATGCGAAGAATTTTCATTGAATATATAAGCAAAGAGTTTTAAATGAATTCATTCAAAATTGGATTAATGATACTCACAATAGTCGTTCTTTCACATAACAATTGTAAGCAATTATTCGAAATTGAAGATTATGCGAACATTTCGCCTTCTAAATTTAGAACTGCGTTTCCTAATTTGCGATTATCATCGCGCCGATTACGAATTGAAGCTGTCCGTTATGCTCCAAATAAAATCGAAGGAGAGCACCAATATTTTAACGCTTGTAGGATTAATGATTTCTAAGATGAGTATCACTTTGTATTAGTCTGTCCTGTGTTCCTGTGTACCACCAGCTTCGTATATATATATATATATATATATATATATATATATATATATATATATATATATATATATATATATATATACATTTCTAATATTATGTAAGACCTAGTGTTTTTACATATATAGGACTAATGCAAGTTAAACAAAGAAATATTATATTAAAACTTCGGGTTTGTGTATTTTTATATATATTTCTTTTTTCATATTCTTCATCATACTGGTGGTTGAGGAAAAAACTATAGTTTATTAATTTTCATAGAGAATAATGAATGTTGGATTAATTTTTTTTAAAGAAAATAAACGAAACAAATTTGTCAAGTCATTCTGTGGCCTTTTAAAACACTCTGCTACCTCTTCAAATATATATAGTTCTTTGCATGAAATCATGTTTAGTTGTGACAAGTAATTCTCACGGAGAGAGAGAGAGAGAGAGAGAGAGAGAGAGAGAGAGAGAGAGAGAGAGAGAGAGAGAGAGAGAGAGAGAGAAAGAGAGAGAGAGTGAGTGAAAGAAAGAGAGAAGTTTAATACAAACTTATATGTTGTTTTCTCAATGAAAAAATATGACATGGTTGATTAGGATAAACATAGTTTAAGGGTGAGAGAGACAGAGAGACAGAGGGATATTTATGCAAAATTACTGATTTAAACAGGCTGTTTTTAGATTTTATTATTCCCTGCGCATATTCTCCAGCTGTTGTTTTTCCTCGAAAGCTGTATCAGTTTATTATTACGTTATGTTTTAAGGTTCTACTAACAAATGGTTTTTCTTCAGAATTATTAGAAATTAAACATCGATTAAATATATAATTAATTCAGTTTGTGATTTCACTAGTCATCCTCTAAATTGATATAATATGTTAATAGGAATGTATAAACACATGAATGAGCAAACATATGTAAGAGCAGAGTAAGTGAGTAAGTATAAGAATAAATGAATGCACAAATAAATAAATGTACAAAAAAGACTTAAGAGAATTATAAAGTATATGAATGCAAACAAATGAGAACAAAGAAGATGATAAAGAAACGAAGAGTGCGAGGTTATAAGATCAAATGGAAAACTTGTAATCAGTCACATAATAACACACTGTATTGCATGTGGACATTTTAGCTATAATTGTTAGATTGTATGGTGTAAATTACAAGAATGACGTTATGATACTTTTCACTAATGGTTTAGAGTTTTCATCAAATGGGGCAACAAAGCAATCATCTTGTTAGTATGTAAACCTTTCGTGCACACAATAAACTTTCAACATAGCTGAAAAGTCATTAAGATCCCCTAATTAAAAGATCTGAGGCAACAAAACAAGTCTTCATTTAATTGAAACTGCCACATCTGGTGTTTATTTTATCTTTGTATCTATTTACATGTTTCAATTTAAACTTGTTAAAAGACATAATAAGTATGGATATGATTTGAATAGAATTAGTTATTTGCATGGGCGTATGTTATATTATGTTCACTTCATGAAAAAGTTAGCTTGGTATAATCCAAACAATGTGCCTGAAAAGAACACATAATTACAACAATAAAAATAAGTAAAGAGTAAAGACAATGGTATAGTGTATTAGTTTATGATCTCTGTTCTTAGTCTAAAAGCTGTCGTCTTACCGTGAGTACACATACGGTATTTTGGATCAATATTTCACCTAGTTGATTGTAGCTTTAGTCATGTGACGTATTTTCCGCGCGCGAGAGAATGAACTTTTGACCTAGTTCTTGTACTTTTAGGAGCAAACATTTTATTGACTAGGAATTATAGTTTAAGGTCACATCCGAAGAATGAATCGTGTTTACTAAAAGGAAATTATTTCGAAATACCCAGTTGTTTATCGAAGACGTAGTATGGGTTTTTATTTCGATCTTGCGGAGTAAGGCTATATATAATAAGAGTTAAACCAGTATTGGGGCATTCTTCAATGTTACATAGAGATTGAGAGGTCATAACGAATTTGATTCATTTTGAGTGTGGGATATTATTCTTTGGATATTTATTAATTAATACAGCACATTTAGGATTCAGTACTGTGTCTTCAACCTGAATTATTATACAGCTCCGTGGAATTTTCGGAAACATTTCTAGAACTTGTGAGATTCCAGATTCACAAGGATTACTTGGATATAACTAATTCTTATTAACACATTAGTACAGTGCAGGTTATTTCATTCGGAATACTACATTCGGAATAGTTGGATTAACTTCCGGAACAGTGAACTTTAAAACAATTTAGGACTTTAAAGGATATTCTATACTGTAAGTTATTTTTAATTCTTTCACTTTAATTGTTTGTTGAAATATTTTAATATTTTAGGAAATTAAAGATTTGTATTTTAAATCTTGAAAGCTTGTTTGAGTCTTTTCCTATGTTACATAACCCCTAGTCGTAACAGCACCAATGATGTCAATATAAGAATGGTAACCCTATTTGTCTTTAATGAAACTCAGGAGCATTGTAGCGGTAGGTAGTAACCTTTTGAAATTCTAATTAGACTACTATTTCATGTCTTATAAATCAAATGATGAATTAGATGTGTTTAATAACTTAAGATACTTTTAATGATATTACCATATATACTCACTAATAAGTCGAGTCCAACTGCAAACTGAACATACCCAGATCTGCAGTCGATGTCTATGTTTTGTTGCAGTTGGACTCTATATATACACGAGTATATACGATACAGCGCAAACTTTACTACCTAAAATTTGACAAAACGTGACCTTTTAAGTGTGAATATATCATTAGGTCCCATTATTTTAAAGACAGATATAAAATCCTTAGAATGTATATGGTATAACTTGTCACAGCCATTAAAGCTTCAATATAATTAGGACATTTGATCAACATTTTGATCTATATAATATTAATAGCATATCAATCAATGTATGGATATGACAATGCATTTGGACATAAATACAAAATTGTTCCTCATTTTTAGTGATACATTCTCAGCCAATTGTGTTAGGAATACACTCTGAACCAAACTTCAAAAGATTGCATAACTGGTATAATAACAGCTATAAATTGAATTTTTTAAAACAAATTCAGAAAAAGGTACAATAAACTATCATTTTTTGTGAGTATACTTTTGATAGTCTAATCAGTAATATTATGTTTCTGTTGGTTTCAGCTTACTTTTCCTCTTCTTTTTGATTTTTTTGTTGTCTCTCCCTCGTAATTCTTTTCTGTCGGGAGGTGTTGTTCTAGTATTTATCTCCATCGGTGCTGTTTCTGAGTCTGAGTTTGTTGGAGTTATCTGTTTTGCATTCATCTCCGTCATTGTTGTTGTTCTTGTTGTTTCTTCAGGCACTGTACCAGTAGTATACTGGTACAGTGCCTGAAGAAGCAGGAACTAAGTTGGTAGCATGTCAGACTAGTAATCCACGGGTCACAATTTCGAAACCCACGCAGGCCAGCCTGGGATGGCTACCTTGGTGTGTCCTTGGAAAAGGCACTTGTTTGAGCACATTTTATTTGTTTAGCTGCTTTTTTATACAAATCTCAGTGATTTGCTGATTAAAGCTTGGGATGAAGTCGAAAGTGACTCCCAGGAGCTTTTGTAAACATTGTAGCGCAGGTACTGCATTAAAAAACGAAAACAAATTATTTCTGAGAAGGAATTAAAAGGGTAGATGGTTATGATGTGGACAGATCTGAAACAGACCAAACTGTACATGTGCCTTTTATCCAGGTTTTTTAGATTATATTTTCATTTGATTTATAAGTTAAGCTACACTCTTTATTTCTTTTTTTATTGTGGAAAAACTGAAAATGGATTTCAAATGTTTCGACCATGTGTTCTTTCTTGTGACCAAATACCCACGACACGGATCAGGGGTTGGGTGGTGGTGGGAACAAACAGATATAAAACTTGTTAACTTTAGAACAAATGCGGGTGGGGTGGGGTTGGCATGTCATAGGCCTGCTAGTTTATCATAGCTAGATGTATGCAGGTGTGCACATAAATAATGATGCACACCAGTAACTTCATTGCCCAACAAAAGCTGAAAACCACTAAACGCCTTAAAGTGGTTTTGCTATATTAAAATACCTGAACTATTTCATGTTCTTATGTTATCACATGTATATGCATTATTTCTGTTGCATTTCTTATATTACAATTTTTTGGTGACACATAATTTAGATTTGTATTTGGTATTTTGTCGATAACAAACAAACAAACAAACAAACAAAAAACAAAACATTGTGTAAACAGATGCATAGAGATTTGTAACTATCTACAAGTAACATGCAACCGAATTTTCCACTTTAAATTCTTCATCTGGTACTTAAAATATACACAACTGTATGCAATTACAATAATTCATTCAGTAGTGCAAGGTCGATAATTCAGAAGAGCTCTACTTAGCTAGCACTATTTAAACCATATATCGAAATCAACCTTTGTTGACATAAACATTCATAATGAATTTAACATTACCTGATGAATTTAACATTATCTGATGAATTTAAATTATCTGATGAATTTAACATTATCTGATGCATAAATGTAGAACCTGTATATTAAGTATGATAATTGTAAGATATCTGTCTGCAATAGATTTAATGTTATGAATATTTTTAATGCAAACCTGGGGAGGAGATATAACATGATAAAAATGCCAAAATATGGAATGAAGTGTTCCGGAAACATATGGCAATGTCGCCCTCCCCTTTCCCAAGTGTAGTGGAGCACTTCGATAGAAATTAGTTAAGGAAGAGAGGCATGGACTGGGGATGAAGGCAATAGCTGCATGTTCAAAGTATCAATAACAGTTAAAACTGTATAATTTGTATCATAAAGTACAAAGTGATTGCCCAGGTAGGAGAGCAGCTACAATTAATAAGGGACTTGAAGTGGGTCTCTCTCAAACCCCTATAGGGACTATGAGCTTAATAAAAGTTTTAATAAGTTCTAACATCCCTGCACCTTCAAGGTATGGCATGCAAAAGAATGCCAATGTTATTTTGAAGGAAATAGTGGATGCTAACCAAACTGACATGGAGAGAAGATGCGATAGATTAAAGGTGTTGAACCAGTTGCGAAAGCAAGATTCAGTTGTTATAGATATGCAAGCAGATGGATGCTATTCAAGTACTTTATATTCAAGTGCTGGAAAAACACTTTTAACAGCTTGCGAGTCAGCGTGTGTACATGCGGCTGAGAATCTGAGTCATATGACATCATTAATGTAGTGACAATTAGTAAACTGCTTTTAAAGGAAAAATTACATATATCGGACAAAGAGGCCATATAATGTGATTGTGTTGCTAATATTGCATTACTAACAAATATTGGAGATGAATATCCATGGACCAAGAAAGGACTTTAGGAATTGAAAACTCGATCAAACCTTGAAGTTAGAACTCTCACTACTGGCCCTGACACTGCAAGCTACAGGACTCACGGTACTAATTATTCGGAACAACTGTGAACCAGTCAAGAAATGGTGAAGATTGAATAGAGTATATACGGGTTTGATGGTCCATAATTAGTTAATAATGAAAAGTAAAATTTTAGTAAAAAATTATTTTGAGAGCTCATCCTATCTGTATCTAAAAAAAATAGAGACAAGATTCTATTGATGCAATATTAGTATTTTTTATAGACTTGACTTAGGAACAGTCAATAACAACAGTAGCACCTGATTCATTAGGTGCAGTATGGATAACACATGTTTCATATACATGTAGATCCAAAATATGGCGCGGCCCATGTGGTTTTCTTAAAACAGAAGCTTGCAGCAAGGATGGGTCTAAACTGATAAATATAGGCTTGATCATGAGCATTTAGGAATTTAAAGTTATTGAATTTTTAATACCATGATGTTTCCATAGGTTTACTATGGGAGTTGAATTAGTACCGTGAGTCCTACAGTGCAGTTTTAGATTTACATAGGGAAAGGAAAAAAAAAAACAACAAAGTATGCTTGTCAAATTGATACAAGATATTTTTTTAAGAATAGAATCACATGAAATAAACCTTTTAGTGTACTTACAAAAATCATTCCAGGGGATATCAGGTTAGATAAGAGAAGAATGAAAAGCAGATTTGTCATAGACCTGAGTAGAAGGTGCCACGCAGAGTTTAATGCTGCATTCAAACAAATTTAAGATAATGAATAAAACTTGATTCGTGCAATATATTTTGCTTTCAATGCTATGTAGTAAAGTGCTCTCAAGGCAATCATTCCCGATGTCGTCAATATTCATTTGTTTCCTCCATAAGAAAATCTAACTGGGTTGTCTGCAGTACTTTTATGCTCTCCACATTCAAAGTGAAAATACGATTTCATGATGAGCCTCATACAGAAATGTGTATACAGTACCGCCTTGGGCAAACAGCCATTATAAAAACAAGGTTCAATAAGAGCGTTCAAAAGGCTGAATCAGTAAATGGAACCAATAGGAAGAGCTTACAGATTAAATATACCATCCCCCCAAAAAATATACCCTCCCCCCAAGAAAACCCAATAAATAAATAAATAATAAATAATAAAAATAAATAAATAAATAATACAAATAATGAATAATTAATAAAACAACCAAACTAAGCAAAACAGAATAAAAGAA
Source organism: Margaritifera margaritifera (assembly GCA_029931535.1). Taxonomy (NCBI): domain Eukaryota; kingdom Metazoa; phylum Mollusca; class Bivalvia; order Unionida; family Margaritiferidae; genus Margaritifera; species Margaritifera margaritifera. The sequence continues at coordinate 867,501 of JAQPZY010001514.1, forward strand.
AAACAAACATCAACAAGAAAACTGCAATAAATAAATAAATAAATCAAATAAATAATTAATTAAAAAATCAAAATAAACAAAACAGAATTAAAAAAAAAACAAAAAAAAAAAAACAAAAAAAAAAACATAGTTAATAAAATACTAAAAGTGTAGTAAGAGCGCTAAATTATTCGAGTGGTCAACTGTTACTCAATATTGCAAATAAAGTCAGGTGCAAATATCATCTTGGTTAAAAGTAATGAGAAGAAGGAATGTGTATATGTACCTAACGTGTAAACTGGCTCATGTCATTTATTACAATAATGTTGTCCATTACCGTGGTATCTCTCTTTCTATTCACAAAACTTTGCTCTAGAGTTAGATCGGCATGACTGGTGCAAAGTTTATTATGACAAAGGTGTGAAATGTTATAAATTCCACGATCAGGCCCAGATTTGGGCATTTTATTAGTAGTTAGTTTGCAATAAACCATGTAAAATAGCATAATGACGCCTTCATAGGTGTATTTTCCACCATTCCATTTCACTCTAACTTTGCCATATCCATAACAATAATCAGGGCGCCATGTGCACTGAACACATCGAATATTATTACATAATTTCATCGATTTTCTCTCTAATATCAGTCTAAGATTATTCCACAATTTATCCATAGTGTTAAATTTTGTAATAAATTCAAGATACTGGGCTGGTTACTATGGAAGCACGTGAATGTCTGTTTTTCCTATTGAGTACATACAACTAATTCATTTCTCACAGTCCATTATAATAATGTTTCTTAAAATAAATATATTATCACAATGAAATTGCCATAAACAAGACATGGCTGGTAACACTTTGGGGTTAGCATCGCCTTTTGAGATCATAAGAATTGAGCATATCAGCCTTGCACTGTTACACAGGCAGTCTGCAGCTAGGGAATTCCCTTTTATTTACAATTTGGAATATATGTCTCTGAATTGTGTTGTAATAAATAATCAGCATAGATCAAGTAGCTATCTTGGTAGTAGGTCTGTAGGTCCACATTATGTTGTAGGGTACAAGTTGGCATGCATAACACCAGACTATCCACCAATAGCATTCATTTATTTTTTATGTGACATTAAATATACCACCTCAGGCTGAATTGTTCCAGGTCTCATAAATAATTAATTGGATGTTAGCATATGTCTTTTCAAAATAATCCAGCAGTCAAGGCCTTCTGGCATGTTGTTGTGAAAGTATTCGTTCGTTCCGGTAGATTTTCTTGTGGCAGGAAAGCTAAGCCATCCAATATCCCGCAGAACACTTTGATTTATTCTTCACGGTACTTGTTTGTGAGGACAAGTTCTAGAACGTTGCTCCAAGTTGCTTGGATGAGGTGATAGAAGGATCCTTGTCACTCCAAATGGGGACCAAGAACTGAAGGATAATTTTGGAACATGCCTTGTTCAAAGCCTGTACTAATATTGGTGGTATCTGATAAAAAGCAGAACTACTCACACTTGTCCACTACAGCTTGCAATATTTCTTCAAGCATTTCTCTATCTTTGTTGGACAGGACGGCGTACACACACATAACTGCGGATTCTCCCATAGGAGTACAGATGATATACAATTGTTGGACGATCTTGGTAGCCACCGAAAAGGTGGTATCATTAACCACCAATCAGATCTACATATAAGATGAAGCGCTTCTTCTGATGCAGATGTGACAGCTCCGCTTGCAGCTTCTGGGCCATTATCATGAATCAGGAATGTCATAGGTTCGGAATCACTAGTTGTAGCCCACTCATTATCTCTCATGTGTCTAAAAGTGTTGAGGGCTCAATTGGTTGGACTAAACTTTTCTGTCGTCATAGATCTCGCTTCGCTTATTCTGTTTTTCCAATCCTAACACGGACTTCTTACTAGAATCTGGCATGTTTTCGCTCGGCCTGCCTTGTCTGTGGTCTCGCATGGACGTTCTTAGCTTCATGGCCTTATTGGTCTTGGCATCCTCATTGTTATTGTGCTCCGCTAGGTTTGTCAGATTACTGAGGTCTAAATCTTTGGTGACAGCAACGTTGCAGTTTTCTGCTTGACACGTTCCCAGCGAATACAATTACTACTCTGTGCTTTTTTTGGTGTACATATGACCACTTATGCAGAGTATTGTCCTATTCTCATTGGAAGTGATCACCACCATGACAAGAATGTATTTGATGAACAGAGTCCCAGGCCTCTATATAATTTGAAATTAGTTCTTTGATCTTTACTCCAGTGTCCAAATGGTATGAAGATGCCTTAACATAATTATTTGGCTTTTTGTGTGAGGAAGCCACAGCTGGTTGGTTTTTAGTGCGAGGAAGCCACAATTCGTTGGTTTTTGATGTGAAGAAGCCAGAATTAATTGGTTTCTAGTGTGAGGTAGCTAAATTCAGTCGTGTTTGGTGTAAGGTAGCCACCACACAAGTAATTGTCTCAATGTTGGTGTTTGTCTACCTTAATGTCTTGTACACAGTTGCTGTTATGAAGGCATAACGCACCAAGAAATGATAAAAGGAAGTCACAGCATGTGTTATTTTATTAGAACATTGTTTTCTTGTTCTAATAACTAAATTCATGTTTACAATATAACTACTAAGAGCACTACCGGTATTTCGTCCCTACCTATCAATCAGTTGGTTGGAATGTTGTCCCCATTTATTTTGTTTCCTGAGACTTTGTCCCCTGAGATTCCGTCCTACATTGTACAATTTAATTACCCATTTTAATAATGCAACGGCCATAGTCAGACCGTGCTCAGCTGGCACATACCTGTTTGATTTTGTATTTTCTTGTGTTTGGCACAGTGGAAAACAAGTGGAAAACAAAGTGGAAAGTGGAAAACAAACTCTAAAGTAAAAAATGAAGCTAAGAGGTGTTGAAACTGTTGGAGAACAAACAAGTTGCATGCTGTAGATTTGTTTGCAGATAATTTTCTTCTGTGGTCGGAAGATTTAGCCAGGAGAATTGCAAATAATGCCAAAAATAGTAGGGGAATAAACAATAATGCTACAATAACGATATTTTTTGAAGAAGAATCCTTACCTTAAGGTACTGGAACGTTTCATTAGCCAGATTAGTGCAAATTATCGTCACTCAATTGGATTAAAACAGTTGCCGCTCGTTTATTCCACTATTATTGCACTTCGGAGTCTTGATTTGCTCGTGTCTGTCTTTCAGTTCTACCGTCTGTCTCGGTCTAGCTCGTAAGCACGATTGATCAACGAATAACGTAATAATTTACCAATAATGGAATTCGTACCGATAGTATAATAACATTTAACTGATAGTATAATAAAAATAAAATTTAACCTAGAATGTAAAAATAATTTTTTTTTATCTGTAACGTAATGAACATTTGCCCGAACATGATACATTTCTTCTCCAATAATTCAAAACACTATTTTAACTAATAATCTAATAACTTCATATATCATTGGGGATATTTTTGTTTCAAGCAGTTATGCAATTTTCACAATATAATACTTGCTCAGCATTAGCAAACGAATCCAAATATAGAAAGCAAATATTAGAAACTTTGTCGAACTCGTCACCACACGCGATGCTGGTTTAATGAACACCCCTTGTAAACTGGATAGGCGAGGAGGAGTTGAATCAGATTGTATGTGTGTTTTAACCAATCGGAGTCTACTTGTTTTCGCGTATGCATTAACCTGAGTTAACAGTCAAAATTTATTTCGCGTATTCATTGAGCTATTGTTGAATATACATGAAAAATATTATGTATAACACTGATCTACAATTTTTTCGAAGTCGTCTGCTTCAGAGATACAAGGTGCTATTTATTAGGAATTTTGATGTGCTGAATTCAAATATGACAATTAAAACAACTGATTGGATACTGTTTCCAAGATATTTAAGTTTTTACATTTTACGTCTATGTATATTGTGCACATAGTAGACTTTTAATCATAAATTGTAAACCTAGGTCTTTTCATGTGTTTATGGTTGCTTTACATGATAATATTTCACCTGTCCTGTTTATTAACACTTTAAAAAACAGCAAAAGGGTTATATAAATAAAATATATATTGAAACTAAAGTAAAAAAACTATTATGTATATATAAGTACATAGTTTAGTCCTTATTCAATATCTACTCGGCGCTTCTTGGCTTGTCTCTTGTATTCATTAAAGGGAGCATCTCTTGTCACTGTCCAGCAATAGTCTGCAAGCATTAATGGGCTCCATTTGCCCTGATAGCGTTTCTCCATTGTTGCAATGTCCTGGTGAAATCGCTGGCCGTGCTCGTCGCTCACTGCTCCGCAGTTCGGTAGAACAAAAACCTAGATGAGAGTGCAAAAAATATATCTTTAGTGACATGTTGCAACGAAGGCTTTTGTATGCCTTGAGGAGGTTTTCCACCAACTCCCTGTAGTTGTCTGCCTTGTTGTTTCCGAGAACATTTATTGCCACTAACTGGAACGCTTTCCATGCCGTCTTTTCCTTGTCACGCAGTGCACGGTGAAATGCATCATCTCGAAGAAGTTCACGAATCTGAGGGCCAACAAAGACACCTTCCTTTATCTTAGTTTCACTTAACCTTGGAAATTTTCCTTGGAGCTACTTGAAAGCTGGTTGTGTTTTGTCCATGGCTTTGACAAAGTTCTTCATCAGACCCAGCTTGATGTGCAAGTGTGGTAACAAATCTTCCTTGATTCAAGAAGTGGTGGATGCTGAACACTTTTCATCCCAGGCTCCAATGACTGTCGGAGTGGCCAATCTCTCTTGATGTAGTGGGAATTTCTCGCACGACTATCCCATTCGCAGAGAAAACATCAGTACTTAGTGTATCCAGTCTGCAGACCAATCAAGAGAGCAAGAACCTTAAAATCGCCACAAAGCTGCCACTGATGTTGGTCATAGTTTATGCACCTCAAAAGTTGTTTCATGTTTTCATAGGTTTCCTTCATATGGACTGCATGACCAACTGGAATTGATGGCAAAATACTGCCATTATGCAGCAAACCAGCTTTAAGACTCGTCTTCGATGAATCAATGAACAGTCTCCACTCATCTGGATCATGGACGATGTTGAGCGCTGCCATCACACCATCGATGTTGTTGCAGGCTACAAGATCACCTTCCATGAAGAAGAACGGGACAAGATCCTTTTGACGGTCACGGAACATGGAAACCCTAACATCACCTGCCAGGAGATTCCACTGCTGTAGTCTGAAGCCCAACAGCTCTGCCTTACTCTTGGGTAGTTTCAAATCCCTGACAAGGTCATTCAGTTCACCTTGTATTATGAGGTGTGGTTCAGAGGAGGAGGATCGGAGAAAATATGGGTCATGCGACATTCATGGATCAGGAGTAGAAGTTTCATCCTCTTCCTCTTCCTCGTCTGACTCAAGTGAGAATGATTCTGGTGCATCAGGAACCGGCAGTCCTTCTCCGTGGAGTACTGGGCGTATAGCTGATGGAATGTGTGGATAATGCACAGTACACTTTTTCTTCTTTGACACACCTTTCCCAACTGGAGGCACCATGCAGAAGTAACAATTCTTCATATGATCTGTTGGCTCTCTCCAAATCATTGGCACTGCAAAAGGCATAGATTTCCTTTTCCTGTTCAACCACTGACGAAAGTTTGTTGTTAAAGTGTTGCAGCATATGTGTTGGGCCAACGTCTTGTCCTGATCTCCAATTTTGCAGCCAAAATAAAGGCGATAGGCTTTCTTAACCATAGTGGTTATACTGCGCTTTTGTGATGCACAAGTTACTTCACCACAAACACAGCAGAAGTTATCTGCATTGTTCATACAAGTACGAGGCATCTTTGCTCACTTTGGCTAAACAGAAATTTGTCCCTTTGCAAAATCAAACACTGACAAATAAGAGAGCACGACACTGTATCATTTGTAGAGCTGATATAGGGCAATTTCTTCAGCGGAGTCATGTAAGCTTAGTTATGATTGCATCATCCATGACTTATAGGAATAACATGATGCAATTCATATCATGTATGACGCAATACCAGCTTCAGATTGCATCATTCATTGTTTTGCCTAAAAAGCAATTACTGTCCAAACCCAGTCATAGATTTATTCATAGATCCAGTCAAAGATGTATTTTAGTCATTTCTGGTTTAAATTGAGATCTCTTCCCTTTATAACTCACTTAGCGTCCGCCATTCCCAAGTCAAGGGTCGTATATACTGGCCTAGTATCATATCTTTAAAACTAGAGACAATCAACACTTTTAAGCACATTTTCGTTCTCAGTGACCCAGAATTACTAAAGTTTGACAACATTTATTGCGGAAGCATTTTGGCTGTAGACCAGTGATAATCGGAGAGCCAACTCTTCCTCGCCTACAAAGTAGCAATGGGTGATAAGTATGGCTATGAATCCATTTGACTGGTGATTCCACGATAGTACTAGTTTTATTACATTTTTGGTTCAAACTTATTACCTTATCGGTTAATATTAGATTACGTTCTGGATTAGTAAAATATTATCTGTTAGTTTTACATAACGTTCTGGGTTAGTTTTACATTATAGGTTAGTATTGCATTACTTTCTCGTTTAGTATTACATTATTGGTTAGTACTGCATTACGTTCTCGTTTAGTATTACATTATTGATTAGTATTGCATTAGTTCTCGGTTAGTATTACATTATTGGTAAAATTTTATTGCATTGTCAGTTTGAATTACGACACTATCAATTGTAACAATCAATTACGCAAAAACTACTTATCATGAATGGACATATCAGAATACATTACAATGAACGAAATTGTCTTTTGAAAGACACAGATGTCGTACAGTCTCATATTTTTTGATGAAACAAAACTTTGTGGATTAAAATCCGGCGAAAATAAGACTGCCTGTCATTGCTTTCATTATTATAACATTCCGCAAATAAAGCCAGCAAATACCCCAACAATCATAATTGTTTTCTCTTTTTGGACACTTTTTCGATGTTAAGTAAGATGTTTGTCTTCATCACTTTCCTCCTAAACAGTTTCATGATATGAGCAAAGTCTCCCTCTCTCTCTCTCTCTCTCTCTCTCTCTCTCTCTCTCTCTCTCTCTCTCTCTCTCTCTCACACACACACACCCACCCACCCACCGAAATGTCAATTTACGTTATCAACAAGAGTGTGGAAAATATGGTCATTTATATTTTTCGATACATTTCTGGAAACATTTAAGGCGATTAAAATGTTTCGGTTTTAAAATTTATCAAATTAAATTTGTAAAATTATGTTGTTGAATCTAGTTGTAGTAATAATAATACTAGTAATATTTTCAATAGCAGTAGTAGCTGAATTAGTGGATACTGTTGTGGTAGTGGTGATAGTAGTGGAATATATTACTGCAGAAAAAGTATTGGTATATTCAAATTCTGCAAATAATTTTAAATTAATTTTTTTTATTCATAAGTTTAGAAGAGTGACCCATGAAGCTACAAATATTTGATGCATCAAGTATCGATTTAGTATATATTTATGTACTGGATTTAACGGCATGTCAGCAGAATCCTGGTTATATAGTGCCAATTAAAATTTATGTTCGAGTGAAATAATGGTATAAACAGTTGCCAACAAGATCAAATATATAAATTAAGGATGTTAAAAGAAGGCATAAAGAATTGCACAAAGTATGTTGACATATACTTGACTGACTTGTTTATACCATAGGCATATTCATGTTTATTTTAATATGTCTCTGTTTATACAAGCAGAATGCTAATATTGATTTATCGATAATTGCAGGTAGAAAATAAATCCTGGACGAAAGATATTTAAAGTCGTATTATTAATTTCATAGGGGAATACAAACTCTTCGTAATCTTCTTACACAAAAAAGCATGTCGAAAAACGGCATAGAAAGGTTCAACCACATGTCTCTTCTGCACTGCCGTCATACCAACATAGTTCTATAGCAAAAGTCAAAGATCGTGTCTATCACACAGACAACCAAATTCTTGTGATCTACTTCCAGGATCTACTTCTACTTTGACGGCAGCGCAGAATAGACATGTAGTGACCCCGTTTTCGACCGTTTTTCAATCATTTCTTCTTTCTTTCTTCCATTACTTAACTCTGGTTTGTAGATCCCTCAATTATCGAAACATGTATTAGTCCAGGTTTTCTTTTGGCTTTTGTCGTAGGTGTTTGTTTTGTGGCTGTAAGTTGTTTTTTCCCTGACGGAGAGTTTATTTGGCTGTTTAGCTCGAAACATTGTGAAATGTGAAACTTTTATATTTGTGTCGTTACCATATATATATAGCAAATACCGATAAGTCAATATTATCGTTGGTTAATTCTGTTTGAATAGACAGAGACATTATAAAAAGTTTTTTATAACGAAGTCAGTCATCTATTTTAATATCAACCCCACCTTGTGGAATTCATTATTCCCTCTTTTAACATCTTTAAGTTTTCTCTTGTTTTTTGTTGGTGAATATGTTTTTTTTCTTCACCTTCGTTTATCTGGAACATAACTTTTAATTGGTACTATATAGCCAGGATTGTACTGACGTGCCGTTAAATTCAATACTAAATCAATATGAGTCATGCATCTTATATTTATTGTAGCATTATGAGTCATTCTTCTAATTTTATGTGTCGCAGTTGAATAAAAGACATCTAAAAATGTTTGCAAAACTTATTTATACTGCAACTGCTTCTTCTGCAACAATATATTCCACCACCATCACTACTACAACATCAACCACTACTTCAACTAATTATTATGTCGATGAGGATGCTACAATACTACTGCTGCTGTTGCTACTAGTAGTAACCACTACTACTGCTGCTGCTAGTACTACTACTGCTACTACTACTGCTAATACTGCAACTACTACTAGATACAACAACATAATTATACAAAAATTTGATTTTTTATACGGGTTTAAAACGAAACATTTTGACTGCCTTCAGTATTTCAGTGTTTTCGCCAGAAACGCTAAAACCTGATACGTACACTTTCTATTCCATGAGGAATTGAATTCACCCACATTGGCTGACCAAGTAGAAATATGCATATACAGTCAAACTATATTTACTAAACCTCCAAACGAACGGTTTGGTTTGGTTTGGTGTTTAACGGCACAGCAACACAAGTAGGTTATCTAGTGCAATTGGAATAAAGTGCATTAACCAAGGACACACCATGGTCGCCGACCCAGCTGAGCCGATAGTAGGATTCGAACCTGTAGCCTTTCGGTTACTAGTCTTGCATCTTAACCACTGAGCCGCTGTGGCTCCTGCCTCAGTTAGTCTCCATTTACAACATGCAGGAGTCATAATTAAATACATATGGTCACTTTTGACAGCAAGATGCAGTTATATATAGAAAGCTCTACATACATACATACATACATACATACATACGCACGCATGCACGCACGCATGCACGCATACGTACATACATACATTTTCTAGAATACAAAACCTAATTCGAATCATATTTATTCGATGAGTAGTTATTCATATTCATCACATTTAATGCACAGTTGCGTTGTTTGAGCTGAAGAATCCGTTACCTATCCATACTTCGATAACTTCTCGCTCACCTTTCACGCCTATGGTCTAAAGACATATACTCGTCTGGGCCAACTTACACTAGAAACACAGAAAGCTCTTGATAACGTCTGGACTTTCCCCTATGTGGCTTGTGTAGATTTAACTTTGGTATCACTCAGTGAAATCTAGATATACCCGAAAAGTACAAGGTTTTTAAAAACAGAAGAAGAAAAAAATCAAATTAATTTTTTCTTTTTTAAATAGTTGCTTGAACTTTGCAATTATTCAATTTCGTCAACATTAAAGGCCGTCGTTTCCGATGATTATTGTGAAAATTTTCTTTAATTTGTGCACACATACATATCAGTATTTTGAAATATAATTTAAAATGAGAAATGACAGACGGAAAGTGAAGAAAACATTCAAAGCTGTAAGAGTTCGTTCTTTCTTCTCTTTCCTTCTTCCTCGTTTTGAAAGAAAGAAAAAATAAACTTAGTTGAAGAGAAAGAAAAGAAAGAAAATAAAAGAGAAAAAGAAGAAAGAAAGCTGAAACAGTTATTCAGCAAGATTTCTGAAAGGATTATATTAACAAAAGGCAGAATACGTTACCTATTTCTACCTGGATGACACCACAATAACCTTGAACTATTTTGGTCTAAAAGCATATAATCATCCGGGTATAACTGACACTTATAACACAGAGAAAACTCTTTATAACGCAGGGACATTACCTGATGTGGCGTGTGAAAGATCTAACTTTGTGTGATTTAGTAAAATCTAGATATGCCTACTAAGTACAATGTTTCCGAAAAAGTAAGTAAACCATATCAACCTTTCTTCTTCGTTTTCAGTTCCTAGCACAATACAATTATTACATTCTTAATAACTGAATTCCCTCACATTTCTGATGATTTATATATACTCCGGGACATGTTTGCACAAAAGAAACTAATCTTGAGTACATATTCAGCTCAAATTGTCCATAACTCATTATTTGAAAGGTACGGAAAAAATATTAAATTAAATCCATAAGTTGAAAAAGAGCCAGTCGCTGCACATCGTATAATGAGGAAATTGTCCTTACAAATGCTTTTGTTAGAATTCCGAGTAGGGATAATCTTTTTCAGTTGAGTGCATGCGTACATTAAACAATTTCACGATATCGAGGTGAGATTCGTTAATACAACGAGCGACTCTAACGACACATTCTTCATCATCATCAACTTTATTTCCTTGCGTAGAATACATGGTGTCATAATTTAAATATAACGAATAACTTGATTACAATCACAATACTGTCATAATGTAAAAAAAGAGAGAAAAAAAAAAAAAAAAAAAAAAAAAAAAAAAAAAACACTAGTATATACAAATAATGCCCATATTGTTATAGAAGCAAAGTGAGATGATTATGATATTTGGTCTTTTGTGTGTATCTGACTCGTCAATACTGTCAGTTATAACTTCTACACACTAGAAAACCTGACTCCAAGGGAATTGAAAAAGTCTTGCGGCGGTAAGTTGGCATAGTGTCCCATTTTGTATCGGTACAATAGTCACTGCAATTGTGTTTTTCATTTCGCCGCAGTCGTCATCCTGTCGATCCGAATCGTGGTCGTCTTTGTTTTGGTTCTCCTCTTCCTCCTCCTTTTCTGTGTCATTAGTACAATACTACCTCAAGATTCTCCTTGTGATGGAGGAATTAAGGAACACAAAAAATGTTTTTTGTTACAGAGACAACTGTTTAGACTGTTTTGAAAATAAATCTTGCTCATTTATTCAGAATACGCTATAATTGGTGTTTTCATGACTGACCTCGATACGTCACCTCGTTACTGCACCTGGTGGCAAAATATGTGGAAGAAGAGAAAGGTAGTTATAAAAGCTCAGAATTTCAAAAACGGGTCAAAATTTCACACATTATTCATCAAGTTTCGAGATATGGATATTTTAGTTTGATTTCACCTCATTGGACAATATCACTTGTTTTCTTAAATTTGAAAAACATCTCCCCATTCCACACTAAGTCTTTGTATCCCTGCCACTCAGATTTTGCTCCGAATGATTTATCATGTGACCGTTATCAGCATGAATCAAAGACCTAATTCTAATATACATTTTCATGCAAGATACTTCTAGTTATAACTGATTATGCTTCGTGTCCAATCCAGAATGAAAATGTAATATTTTCAAACTTATCTGAGATACTGGAAATAAAGCAAACAATTGCAACTATTATCACGCATGCTTAATCTCCAAAGTGACAACATACATATACATTTCATGCTTCGTCGGAAAAAGTAAGCTTGGCTGCACAGCTTCGTATTTATTGGTAGCTATATTGTGAACTGTTTACTTTAAATCTTCATTTACGTCTATCTTCATTATTTAAAGAATTAAAGTAGTTAGTATTTCCTACAGAACTATTACATCGCTTACGATATATAGTTATGGTGTAACATCGGTTTCATACTCGCTAGAAGTCGCGCCAGTTCCAATTTAACTGACTACACACTTCTGGTACGACTCTATGACCTAAAAATATGTAACAGAAAGAAAGTGAAACCAACAAAATCAAGTAAAATCAACAAGCAATTTATTTCTAGACAATTAAAGAGAAAATTCAAAAGCTACATACAGTAACTTGAATTAAAGTCCAAATAATCCGAGGTGTCCTAATCACAAGTCCAAATATATATAATGTCCCGAATGAATTCCAATAGCCTTGAATGTCCTGATGTACCACAAGTCATGAATATTCTGATGTGCCACAAGTTTTGAATGTCCTGATGTACCACAATGATGTAATCCAGAATGTTTTGAATGAATTCACATAATTCCCAAAAGTCCTAAAATCTATGAGCAATTTAGTATTTCCAATGAATATTTTAAATAAATAATTCCTCTCAAATTATACAACTAAAATAGATTCCTTACAGACTGATCTTTTAGAATCGAAATTCTAAAATAGGAATGATTTTAAAAATCTGTATATAAATACACATGCCTACATAACCTATATCACAGCACAATATGAGTGATTCTTATGGAATATTACTTTGTGTACCTGACTTTTGTCACAACAAGATATGGAAATAACAGTCCAGCTGCTAACACAACCGGCCTTGAATTCAAATGCTATGTAAACATGTTGTTTAAAAATATGACCATAATCTGACTAAAGTACAACTTACAATCATGGACACATATTATAAATTCAATGTACATTACACTTTCTATGCTTAGAGTACCATTCCGCTGACCTAAGTGCTTATCGACCCATGACTTTATTCGCGGTGAAATATTCTATAAAATATTCCCTCATTATTATACATTTTTTCCCCGAAACTTTATCTACAAAGTGATACAAAAGTTCATGGACGTCTAAAGCAGTTGAGTTTGACATGTTTACAATATCGCGGAGGCAAAACTTTCTTTGAAGCGCAACATGAATATATAACACAACCACGTAGTGACGATACCCTCTAGATGTTGCGCCAATCGCGAGTGAACTCTTTCAGACACTTGTATATAAAAATGTCAAAAATGGAGAAAATCTTCAGTTATGAACATTGTATAGCTTTTCTTGGAACAATATATGTAAAAGAAAGAAATTCAGCAAATTTCCATTAAAACATGGTAAGTTATGTTTGGTATAAACGGCAACATTTAAATTGAGTTTTCCCTTGTTTAGCATCTAAGTTAACAATTGCGTATTCTCAAAGAGTTATTTTGGCAACAATTTTCACTGAAACTAAGTATTTAGTTTACTTTTTTTCATTATGACTTACATGATATACAAGCTAGAAAATATATGTACATCCTTACGAAACCGAGAATGCGCTTATGCAATGGAATGAACCGTATTTTCACCATTCTTCCCTACAGTTGCATCATTTAAATGTAGTTTTGTTTGCTTGCTTTTGTGTTGTTTTTTTTCCGCGTCACTTGGCTGCACGTATCAGGGGGAGGTAATGCTTACTCGCAATTTAGTTAGGGAAACTTTTTTAAATGCAAGAGTTAAAAATAAAAAAGTATATAATGAACTTTGGGGTCTTCATTTATAAAAGATTCAAAATGAATGTAAACATAAACTCTAAAAGCTGGTAATACCACAAAAAAAAATATATATATTAAAAGGGGGTTGTGGGTAGGTGGGGACGTCTTATTGTAGCATAGTTACGCAATATATTCAAGCGTTAACAACCGGGTCAAAGTATTACAAATAGGCGTATATAATTATATTATATATTTTACGTCTCATATTTATATATATGTCTCCTCTTGCAACCATTATTCTCGAAGAGGTTGCTTTTGAAAAGATATGACATATCGGGCGAAATCTTGAATACAAGTTCTCTGGAAGGCGTCTTGATATAATGCAAACATTTGACCCTCAACGGCCTAATTCAATCTAGTCTTGATATAATGCAAACATTTGACCCTTAACGGCCTAATTCAATCTATTCTTGATATAATGCAAACATCTGACCCTTAACGGCCTAATTCAATCTATTCTTGATATAATGCAAACAGTTGACCCTTAACGGCCTAATTCAATCTAGTGTTTGATTTTGAACTAGTCAAACGCACAAGATACATGCTACTCGGAAATATCTTTCTAACCATATAATCAACACGGATTCAAGATGGTTACCTATTCACTTTCACAATTCTTGTTAAAGTTCCTGGATAAACATTTGTACTCATATCTATACGACGAGGTTTTGTCATGCTACTTGAACCTACATCGATTTGTTCAAAAGGTATATATATATATATATATATATATATATATATATATATATATATATATATATATATATATATATAATTTGAGAGAGAAAAGTGTTTAATACTAGTATTATTAGCATGGTATATTAGTAGAGACTGGTAGGCTGGTGTGTGTGTGTGTAGGAGCGAGAGAGTATTACCCCATTGTGTTATATAAGCAGGTATGTTCCCTGCTGGATACAAATAGGGGGTCTTTCAGAACGCAGAGGTCATACTAGGATAAGTCTTCTGGCACTGACCATGATCCAGAATTAAAACCTTATGGAGCTGCAAGCACCCAAACTGGACTCACATTTATTCCGGTGCAGGGATCCGAAATCAATCGGTGTGTGCCGTGCCGGACCAAACTGAATGGAACTGAAAATTAAAACTGTATGGAGCTGTAATTACCCAAACGAGACTCGCATGTTTTTACTGATGCAGGTATCTGCAGTCAATCGGTGTGTGCCGTGCCGGCAAAGCGGTTCAGATTGAAAATGTGTGTGGGGGATGGTGGGGTGGGGGTGGGGTGGGGTTGGGACAAACACAGTCTTCTAGGTCAGACAACATTTAAGAAGTGAGTCTTTACCACTGTAGTGCCTCCTTTACCCCCACCCATCCTGTCGCAGTCAGAATAGTAGTGAATTTCATGATGATGTTGATGATAATTATGATGACGACGCCAAGAACAGCACTAATGCTAATGCTAATAAAAAAAATATTAACAGAGAGGAATTTATTACAATTTGAAACAAAACAAGTGGGTTTGAGATCTCTCACCTGTCTGACATCTGCATAATATCCAAATGCTAGAGAATTTGGCTAGGAAATCTGGGTCAGTCGGTTGCTTTTTCTAAAATGTTCATATGCTTTGAAAACAACTCTTTCAATGTTTCTTTATTTTTTGTATCTTCATTCATGTTTCAATGCACAACAGCATCATTTGTCCAGCACTAAAAGGCCCCAATGCCAGTATGCTTTCTGTCAAAGTTGGTCAAAATCTGTTTTGCGGCTTTTAAAAGATAAAGTTCTTTATATGTCTTTTTTTTCTTATTATTGTAACGGCGCATTGACATCATTTGTACAACTTTGAAAGGACTTCACGTTAGAGTATTGTCAGTTAAATGTTGTCAAATTCTGCTGAGCTGAGTGGCTTTTAAGAAAAGGTTATTATGGGTTTTCTAATTTTAGTAACAGCAGCCATGTTTGATATATATATATTAGATCGGCATACTTGGTAAAAAAATAAACCTTTTATGCTGGGATGCTCAAATTTGGTCAAACTCTGTTGAGTTGTTTTTGAGAAGAAGTCATTTAAAAGAATTTTCTAATTTTGGTAATGGTGGCCATATATGATTGAGAAAGGACATGTCAGAATGCTTTCAGTCACATTTGGTCAAATGTTGCTAAGAAGTTCTGAGAAGAAGTCGTTTGAAGACTTTCTCTTTATAGTAACGGTGGCTATATTTGAAGGCAAATTTTCGTAATTTGTATACATTTGAAAGGCCTTTATACCAGAATGCTTTCTCTCAAATTTGGTTAAATTTTGCTAAGTAGCTTCTGAGAAGAAGTCATTTACATTTTTGTTTTCCTTTTATTAACATGGACTATATTTGGTCGCGGATCAGCACCAATTGTACAAACTTGAACGGTCTTTATGCCAGGATGTTTCTGTCAAATGTGGGCAAATTCTTATGAGCGGTTTGTAAGAAGAGCTCGTTTAAAGGGAATGACCATTTCGTATTTTACAAGCTTAAGTCCTTGCTGGAAAAAACAGGCACAGTAGAGTTAAAAGCAAAAATAAGTCGAAGTTTAGTGTGGTTAAATTTTTGATTTTATGAAAATATTTCAATCGAACAATGTTCTTTCTGTAGTATATATAACATTGCGGTGAGCACAAACCGACAAGGTAAAGCAACGAACCTTAATGAGATCATCTGATGCTTTTGTATCATTTATACATTGTATCTCTGCAATATGGCGGTGCCAAACACACTGTAGATACGATAGATTTTCAAAAGTTTGAACTCAGTTATTTTATAAACACAAACTTTTTTCTTTACTTCATTTAAGTTTTCCCGGATTTATGAAGTTAATATCAGTTAATTTTTTCTTGACTTCATTTGTCTTTGCCAGTATTTATGAAGTCAATATCACTCAGTAAAATACAGAGAGTGAAATTGTGCAGTGACTTTATCTTTCAAAATTATTTAATTTATTTAATGCCTGACCCGCATCATTGGTACAAACATTAAAACTCTTTATGTCCGGATTCTTTCTGTCAAATGTAGTCAAATAATTTAGAGTGGTTTTTGAGAAGTAGTGTAAATGTTTTTTTTTTGTTGTTTTTTTTTTTGTAGTAGTAACGGTGACTATATAGGCGTGTATGTGTGGGAGTAGCCATCATTTGTATACATTTTAAATTTGAGAGCCAGCTATGTTACAGTGATTCCTTTGAAATTTGGTTCAATTCTATCGCGGTTTGTGAAAGGAACTTGTTATAATGTTTCTCAATCTTTAGTAATGGTATTCATAGTTGATAACGGATCAGCATCATTTGCTAGGATGTTTTCTATCAAATTTGGTCAAAAACTGAGGAGCGTTTTCTTTTTTTTTTTTAGAAAAAGAAATGTCGTTTAATGTTATTCTTTTTTCATTTAAACTTTTAGTAACGGCGGGTAAATTTGAAAGTGGATTGGCACCGTTTGAACAAAGTTGAAAGACCTTTCATACCAGGATGGTGTCTGCCAAGTTTAGTTGAAATTGGCTCATTTTTTATTTTTTATTTTTTTAAAAAGTAGTTACAATCCATACCATAAGCTCACTTGCCTTTACGGTCAGGTTGGCTTGTACAAATAAATTTAAAAAATTTTAAAAATATGATTTGCAAAGGCGTTTGTTAAAGGTATTTTCATATATTTATTGTAACATATCATCCTCTCATTTTTATGTAGAAACGCGCAATCTGCACATAACACTAGCGATGGTGTGCTGCAGCATTGTTAGATCACGGAGGTATATAGATTAATAATTAGATTAAGTATAAATACATTTGCTGTGGTGGGGTTATTACTAAGTAAGTTGCCGGAGAAATGCTCCTGGACCAATTAAAACCAGTACTGCCCAGTTGGATTTATTTAAATGGTGACAAATGGGGTGTATCTTCCTTGATCAAATATATATAACACTCGCTGATTTCTACACAGCGTATGTGTCTCACAGGTAATGTTTCCATATACTATATCGTGTTATGACTTCAGAATATGTGAGGGTCAAAAGGTGCATTATAATTGAATTCATATTGAATAGCCTGCACTGAAAGGAAACACATACTGAATGGTGATGTGTAAGGATTAAATGGAATTCAGGTATACAGTAAAGTAAATTAAATGGAGAACACAAACGACAGCGAGGTCACAGTTTAGGTTAAAGTGGCAATGTATTCCGTGTATGCAGAGTTCTGCAGGTTGCTTAAGGTATATAGATTGATAGGCGTCACACAGTGACATCTAACCTCGTGTTCGATACGCTCCTTTCACCGGAGACAAGGCTGAGGTGCTCCGTTGAAGATTGTGTAAAGGGTCTATTTGGTAACTAGGTGTATATAAGTGTCAATCAGGACACATTTGCGATAATGGGTTTTGCCAGGGGAATTTTCCTGGACCTGTTAAACCAGTACTAGTTTTATCTCAACGAAGACAAATGTACTTCCTTCTTCAAATTTCAATTTCTGCACAACTTAGGAGGTATCTCAGATTGGATGTTTCATATATTATGTTATGACATGCTTGATTGCAATGTATATACTTTTGATTTGTTGGCAGTCAAAAAGTAAATACATATTGAAATAGAGTGCACTGAAATGAAATACACAGAGAATGGTAAAGGACAGATAAAGTAAGGTTTAAATGGGATTCAATAGAAAGTATACTGTATTGTAAATTAAAAGGAGACATATCTGATAATACATTTATACAATTAGGTGTTACACATGCCGTTAAGTAATTGATGTTTGGAGTACTTATTTATCGTAATTGCATGAAGCCTTGCAATTATGTTGGCCAGAGGAAAAAAGAAAGATTAAATAAACTTCGATGGCGCACCATTATAAATTTATAAATTTCACTGCACACAAAGTCCACGTGCAACTTTCATGGTGGAGAAATTCAGCAGTATGCGTTTATGAAACCTTCCACTTCAGAAGTTTATTTTATTTCTTTTTGCTTGAAATACAAAATTACAATGTCCATCTTCCACCCCCACCCCCAATGAAAAATCTAACGTTACTAACTCTGATGCAAAACAAGCGTTTACACAAAACATGAGCTTAACACAATTACAGAGCACGCACTATTCGAGCACGAAACGATAGCAAAATATTTTTCCAACCGATTAATTAGCCAGTTATTAGGCACAGGCGTCATTCACACTGAATCATATTGACAAGACTTCATGCAAACAAGGGGTTAGTTTCGTGAAATGGCCCAAATTTATTAATATAAAGAATTCTCAGGATAGTGTCACGTATAATTGTTTAGTAATTTTAGATAAGAATAATGATGTGTATTAGATGATTGGGTCACGTTTAGAAGTGCGTGGCATATAATACCAATCTACGGCTTTGAAACTCGTACTGATAAATCATATGAATGTGATGCAAGAAAAAGTAAGAGTCCCGTAAATTTGTGGTCCTTAGTTTAAATATTATTTGTGGTATTAGTGCTTTTATTAATCCTTTAAATTGACAACAAATGTTGTATTGTGGTATCTTGGAAACAGGGGAAGCATCGACCTCAAGCTAGTCTCACACATGTGTTCGGTATTGTTTGTTTCGCTCTGTCGTGAGGTGCTTTTAGAGCCGTGGCGTGATACAGTACGTATATGCAGGGTTTTCCAGTCTGCTTGTTCTTGGTCCACATTATGATTCACTCAAAGCCTACTTAGTGGCAGCGCGAGTGGAGGGAGGTCGCGGGGGGTGGGGGGCAATTTCTCGGGTGCCGGGCAACGGAGGCGCCGTGGGGATCTTTTTGTTTTGATCAAACTCCACCCTCGCCCCCCCCCCCCTCAAGTTTCAGGGCTTATATGGGGGGGGGGGGAGGTTGGCAACTGACATAAAATCTGTTCTCTGTTGCAGTAGGGGCGCCACTAAAGAACATTGCCCCTGGTCGCCTCGGTGGGGGGGGGGGGCGCCATTCAAGAACATTGCCCCTGGGCGCCTCAGACCCTCGCGTCGCCATTGAGCCTAGTACTACCGAGTGTTCAAATAAATGTGTACAAAACGTCAGCAAGGATTTATACATATCGAAGACCTTTTATTCTTGAATTTTTTATTTGAATTTATTCTATTTTAAGTAGCTTTTAAGATCTATTAGACTGGTACTAGATGTAATCAAAAGCATGTAGATATTAAAGAGATCTGCACAGCTATTTCCGACAGTCTGCGCAATGTCCCAATTTCTGATTCGTTGAATTTATAATGAAACATCGACAGACATGACCTAATAGATACAATAAAGTCACGCGTTTCATACATGACAGCAGATCAAACGACACCAAACGACACCGTGCTTACGTACTTTTCGCCTAGATGTTTTAAGAGCACAAATCCCTGCTTATCGCTGGTATAGTTGGAGTGTATAAACCTGTTTTAGCAAAGCATTTTAATTGTTCTAGGAGGTGAGGTCAACATAAAGTCTTTTTTTGAATCCCCATTTGTTATTTGATCCAGGTAATTGATTATATGTTTGGCCCATTGCACTATCCTTGCAAAGGGAAACACAAGTATAATTTGTCAAAAGAATTATTAAAAAAAAAAAAAAAAAAAATGATGCGAAGAGTTGCTACACTGGTGCATTGTGTTCATGTTGACTCATTCTCTTAAACTGTCTATTCCTCCCCCGCATCTCATTGTTCTTTTGTGGCGGCTGATTATTACTACTACATATTTTACACATGTATATCATTTTATCTTGCACAAGTTTATTTCAAAATTCATTTTTTTAAATGGTCTGGATAAACGAGGCCGCGTAAGTAAATGTGGTTTGCGATTGTGAGCATGTGTAAATGCATGCGTATACACATTAGTGTTTGCAAAACATCTGTACACGCAAACATACATGCGACAAAAAACTGATTTGTTATTTTAATTGCAACGAAAATATTCCGAACTCTTTGGAAATCCAAATCCACTTTGAATTGAGAGATGCAAGAAACCATTTTTAAAAAATCCACATCAGCGCAGAACGTCATTAAATAGCTGGAAATCTTAAAAATATGTAAACATTATCTATTTTTCAGAGTATGTCGATTTTTTGATGTAAGCTATTGAATCAGGAGGTATGAAAAACAGGCTGTCGTGCCTAACAATAGATGAATTTACACACACACACCTCATCATTAATAATCCACAAATAAACAAAATTCCATAAGCGTCATTTTGTTACAGTTTGCATGTCAGCAAGGGATGATACAATACTGGCAGGTCATACGTACTGAAGGAATAATTCAGGCGAAAATAAAGAGACCTTAACTCTGTACGGACAAATAAAAACGTTTCTTTTGTGCGTGACTTGCATGAAAATGAAACTATATTTACATTACGTCGTTTGCAAAACAAGTTTTACATTGCATATCGTGGTAACCATTGAAGCAAAGGAAACCTGCAGCCATTAAACATCTTGGCTTTGGGATCGAATGTAGGACAACCGAGTTTCAAAGTAAGTATAGTAACACTACGCTATCTATATATATGGATTGTCCTCCGGCGCATACTGAGGTTTCAAGATTTTTTTGTGTTTTTGTCAAAACAATAGTGCCAGATACCAGGCAAATAATTTATTTATTTATTTTCTGTTATCTGTTTTACATTTGCCAGTTTTTATTTTCTTATCTGCTCGCATTATCATTAAGTGTTTAAATGTAGGTATATATTCGAATTCAAAGTGAAATTTGTTACCAAATGTAATTTATTTTTACCGCATTCTATCTCCCTTATATTTTTAATCAATTTTATTCTCAATATTATCCAACGTTATTCAACGTTAATGACTCACTTATTAATAAATTGTGATCATTAATACTGTATTATAAAAGTATCTTCAATGTTACATATAGGATGGCATGCATGTCAATGTTACATATAGGATGGCATGCATGTCAATGTTACATATAGGATGGCATGCATGTCAATGTTACATATAGGATGACATGCAATTATATTTGATAAATACTTGATTGTTTTGTATTCATTGGACTACTTCTAGTAGCTAGTGAAAATGTCAGTGAGGAGGGGGAAATTTATGATTTTCTGAGAATGTGATATTGAAAAAACACAAACTGTTTTAAAGTGGGAAACGTATTATAATTTCTGTTCTTTCCAAAAGAGAGTGCATTTTTGTCATGTATGGTCATTCTTGCTTTTGTGTACAGCCTGTATTTTTTTTTAAATCTCACGTATGTTGGAACAAAAAAAGCAAGTAATGTCCAAACCCAGTCATAGATTTATTCATAGGTCCAGTCAAAGATGTATTTTAGTCATTTCTGGTTTAAATTGAGATCCCTTCCCTTTATAACTCACTTATCCTCTGCCATTCCCAAGTCAAGGTCGTATATACTGACCCAGTATGATATCTTTAAAACTAGAGCCAATCAACAATTTTAAGCATCATTTTCGTTCTCAGTGACCCAGAATTAGTAAAGTTTGACAACATTTATTGCGGAAGCATTTTGGCTGTAGACCAGTGAATTATCAGATTTGTGTCACTTCTCAGCCTGGGAACAACTTTAGGAATGTGTTCAACATAACGCGACACTTATTTGTACTATGAAAGTGAATGCAATCGTCAGCTGGATTTGACAGGGACTGAGCAATTATTTGTATTCGTGTTTGTGCATGAAAATTGTTGACTAGTCTACCAGATGTAATCCTTTTAGCAAAAAGGTAACCCCGTTGTATGGATCATATATATATATATATATATATATATATATATATATATATATATATATATATATATATACTACAATCAAAACTGCGTGTACTTTTGTAATGGAGACCTAAGACATGCACCTTTTGAAAATAAACATGTATGGTTTTATCAACATATCGTACTGATAAACAGAATAAAACTAATAATATGTGCGTGTCTACAACAAAATCTTAAAGGCAATTTGAAAGAGAGCTAAAATAGAAAATGAAAAGATAAACAAAAATACATCAACAACAAAACAAGTATTGTAGATCAATGTAATCTAAGGACATGAATAATAAAGGCTTGGCTGGGTGATTAATAGAAACCTATCAAAATAGAGAGAAGTAAACATGCACCTGTATTTTAGTAAGAGCACTGAACTGAAACTCTCCTATTTTGTGTTGTGTACTTGCTTTTATAAAAGTATTGAAGTTTTCACCCACAAACCCATCTATTGTCAGTCTATTTTCCAGTGAGAAAAGCGTAAAAATTCGAAGCATTCAAGCGCAAAGGAGTTATTCGTGATTATTGAAGAAGAATAAATAGACGGATAATTTAAAGAGGAGGAGAAAACTTTCTATCAATTGAAACAAAAAAAGACCGAATGTCCTGAAGTTCAATTTGATACAATGATCTTGGACCCATGAAAAATATTCCCCACATTTATATTAAATAAACAATGAAATTCCAGTCTAATAAACAGAAGACTTGAATGTTCACTCTTTCTGAGTTAAAGTCACAGAATTTCTTCATAATTGATACAATGCAGAACAGTGTTCTCCCCATTGTTATATATGAAGAAAAGCATTTCAATGCGTGCTGAGAACAAGTTGTATAATAATTTCTTACATATTGTTAATTAATCAGATTTATGAAACTTTTTTATGACTGTTCTTTGAGGTTATTTTAATAGACTTTCTTTTCCGGTTATGTTAGATAGTTTACTCCTCCGCCTTTTTTACCAGATGAATGGAAACAAAAGGTAATCGGTGACAGGAGACAGCAAATAATAGAAAGCTATACTGGAGCTTTCAAAAACCCAAGAAGCAAACCTAAAGTAGAACTTCCTTTTACAACTTAGTGAATGAGAGTTTCAATGTTTATGTCTCTATTAAAATCAGGTACTTGTTTTAAAAATTAATACTACTGTGGAATGACTCCTCACAAAGGAATATTCAAGCATCAAAGGTGAGGCCTTTGACACTACTTAACAAAAACACCATAGCTTACCACAGACATATCATCTACTACAAAAGAAGAAGGGAATAAAAAGAAGTGAAACACAAGAGACGGAAAGAAAGATAAAAAAAAAGAGATCGGGAGTTTAGCTGTATTAGAGTTGTTTCCTGATCACTCCCGTCTCCTCTTTAACATCGCGTACGATAATAAATGACTTCTGCTGTAAATTCTGTATTGGCAAATATAGATTCACATTTAAGTTATAAATGAATACCATGTATCAAGAAATTCTTTATTAAATTCGTTATGATTAAAGTAGCCACAACACTGCATGACTGATACATGTTTTTAATACAGATCATTATTTATTGGTAATTAATGCTTCTTCCGACTAGTTCTTGAAGATTGTGTCTGTTTCCAGCTCACCGGCCAGGTTTATTTGTCTCTCGTTACAGAATCGTGAGGTGACTCACGATGGCAGCGCATCAATTACAAGCAATGGTACAACCTATAACGCGAAACCCTCTGACAAACCGGAAGTGGAGGAGAGAGGAGAGTGGGCCAACAAATGGGAGTTTATTTTGTCCTGTATAGGGTTATCAGTAGGTCTGGGCAATATCTGGCGATTTCCCTACCTCGCTTATTCAAACGGAGGAGGTGTGTAACATATCATTTAAACTTTCTTTCTGCAGAAATGTAGTGATTAAATTGTATAAGAAACATAAATATGGCCGTCATAAAAAATCTGTTGCAAAATGTTCCATTAGGAAAATTCCTGGATGGCCATTGCAGTAAATGATCCAATAGATTACGAATAAGATTGTAATGTTAATGGAGCACACAGTATGTCTTTTACGCAAACCAATAACCTTACAGATGTATACTTAATAACAATCTAAGATGCAAAAGAACTTACGTGTTTAAAGATTACTTCGTCATTTCAAAAGATATAAAAATTACCCAAATTGTGCGGGGAACAAGAGATGATAGGAACAGACAACATGTCTAATCAACTTTAGAGATTATATCTATTTTTATCTTACGTCTGTAAATGCTTAAATATTTCTGTTAACACATAGTCCGTGCATATAATATAAATAAATATTAAATGAGCCAGACAAATAAGGCGAAAACGTTATTTCATTTTCATTTCATAACAAGCACATGCGTCATTAAATAACCAAGTACTGATGAGGGCATTTTATTGTCACTTGGATGTTTGTTCAGATTCATGTGGTGTTCCAGCCACTTTTGAAATATATTTTCTCCTACTGTGAATAAATGTCTGAAGATCTCGGTTCAGAAACTGAATTTTTCATTGTAATGTGGCACAATCGTCATAAAAATGCACTGTATCTTATTACGTAGAAATTCCCAAAGGCATATAATTCAGTATGCAAAGAATGACGAAAGCTCACTTGAATTTAAAAAGTAAGATTGTAACGCAAAGGAGACAGATAAAGCACTGATAGTTTTAAATCTCGCAAAAGTTACATTCAAATTTTAATAATATTTACCCCACGCTTTAGATTGACGCTAGTAAGGCAGCCAACCCCCCAACCACCCCATAGGTTTAGGATGTTATCAAAACGTTTAGAAGAATGCAAGTATAGTAAATAAAGACTAGCAGGATGAATGTATTCATTTCCTGCTGAAGTCAGAAACCGTGAGCATGATTTGTGTAATAATGGGAATACATCTGTGTCTTGCAGCGGCTTTCGTAGTCGCCTACATCATCCTGCAGTTCCTGATCGGCAAACCGATGTACTTCTTGGAGTTGGTATTAGGACAGTATTCTGGCAAGGGACCTACAACGGTCTGGGCTCTGAATCCCAGTGGCAAGGGTAGGTGTTAATGTATAGTATGATTCATTCTTACCTCAATAAAATCAATAGAGGACCATATATATTAAATTACAAAAACGTGCATGACCGTTTTTAAATATTTTT
This sequence comes from Margaritifera margaritifera, assembly GCA_029931535.1. Lineage (NCBI taxonomy): Eukaryota > Metazoa > Mollusca > Bivalvia > Unionida > Margaritiferidae > Margaritifera > Margaritifera margaritifera. The sequence continues at coordinate 892,876 of JAQPZY010001514.1, forward strand.
TTAAAGATTGCATCGCCATGTATATTTATTCCACGTGAAGCCTACGTCACGAAATATTACAAACATGTCATATGTGATATATAACATGTGAGTGATTGATATGAAAATATTGCATCTGTGTCATACGACATCGTGCAATAAGACAAGTTGATGTGTAATCTTGGCAAGTCAGAAATATACAATATAGTCAGACCTCTGCATTTCTCAAAGTTTATTTATACAAGTCCATTTTAATCTAATAAATTGTATACTAAACAGTTCGTCTCACCTAATCGTTAATTTTCACTTTCATCTTTTCAATATTACAAAGAAACAGTAGTTTTGTACCAAAACCTATTATTGTTCATTTTGATGATTATTGAAAACTGCGTTTATCTGGTTTCCTTAGCGAAACAGTTGCGATGTAAATGGGATTGTCTGCCCTTGTTGCCACTTTATCAAAACCCATTAGTCAGAGTTTTACCGTCATGCATAGGAGCTTTTGTTATATTTCAACTGGATTGCTCTAATACTGCTAGTAGTAGTAGATGCTGATAGTGTTGCTATTGCTATTATTATTATTATTATTATTATTATTACAGGTATTGGAATTTCTCAGGCTCTTATATCCCTCATCGTAGCCATTTACTACAACGTGATTATGGCCTATTGTTTGTACTACATGTTTGCCTCAATGCAGGGTACTCTTCCCTGGACCGTTTGTACAGAGGTATGGATAATTTAATATTTGATTCTGTCATCCATTATACTTTCTGTCAGCTGTAGCCAATGAGCATTTAACAAAATACATGCTTACAGAATAAGGAATCAAATTCAATTTCTTAATTAAAACATTATGGTGCACAGTTAACCCTTTTTCCATCGAAAAACAACACCAAAATATGATGTTGGTTGCTTTCGTTAAAGGCATGTGTGTTGCACTCGTACGTACAAAGCCATATTCAATGCACCACGTTTGTGCATGTGCTAACAGAAAGAAATGTAGATTGGCCACTAAACTGAAACCGTCTGAAATAGCTGTATGGTTTGGGCTCTTTTGCGATAAATGCAATTGCCGTTCTTAACAATGTTTCATTCCTTTTGATAATTTTACTGAATTGTTAAATCATTTCTCAACGTCTTTGGAACTTTATAATTTTATAGTGGTACTGTAAGTGTTGCTTTTCATTTTTGCTGTGTTTTGGGCGGACCATCCCCCTCTATGGATACAAAGCTTATATCTATTGTCACTAAGAATGGGAATTGTCTCGCACTTTTTAATGCTGACTACAGATAATAACCTTAACTACCATGACAACATGCCTACAGCTCGTTTTCGTCATAAAACTGAAAAAGGATGAGGCTTTCTTTACGGTGGATGGATCCGACAGTTTCTTCTCTACTTCATTTCTGACATGGATTTTCAATTTGAGTCTTAAAACGATGATATGGAACATGATGAAACCTAAGCTAATGATATTTCCATGCTTTTGTTTTTTTTTTTCCTCACCAAACTTATTTCAACTCATTTTTGACTTTGTGAGTAACAAGAGCTTCAAGTCGCTTTGCCCAAGTTGTTGTTTCCGTTATATCATCTATCAACGGTTTGCTAGCCACGGCTATTCAACGGGACTTGCGTCTTTTAATAATATTCTGTTGTAATTTGAATCCTATGAGTGGACGCAGGCCTCTATCTTACAGAATTCGAGAAGTTTGCATTTAATGCTGATATACAATTACAAAGCTTTACCAAACCTTTGCAACAAACATTAGTTAAGATTGCAAAATAATACACAGAACAAAACTAGAAGTAATTAGTTCATAACACTTGAAATGAACTACTTATGTATTCATTCTTCCTTCTTGTGTGCTCTGACAATATTATTTCAATGCCTTTTCTTCATGTATAATGTAGTTGAAACCTGAACATATAATTTTACTCATAAACGTTATCGCTGTATATATTGCAAAAAAAAAAAAAAAAGAGGAAGGAAGGAGAAAGGGAGTTTCTTCTTTACTGTAATATATTTTACATAGGATTAGTCTAATATTCACTTCATTTCCCAGGAGTGGAAGAGGGAATTTGGATGTGTAGAGAAGACAACTAGGGCGATGAGATACTGTGATCCTACTAACAACATTACTGAAGATTGTCGATGCACTTTAAATGCCACGATTGATGACTATCCTATCGTCAATTGTACAAACGTCAGCTATACTGGGAATCCAACTGCAGTGGCTGAATTATACTTCTAGTGAGTATAGAAAGATATGATTTTATTAACACGGGTACTCAATGAGTCACGTGATCTAAGTGATCTAAGTATTATTAAACTCTGCCCTATGTACATCCTCAAATACCCAGTGCTTATGATATATTTTGAAATTCGATTTGATCTGATAAAAAGTGTTCGTAAAACTCCGCGGTCCCATAGAGATCCGATAAAAAGTGTTCGTAAATCTCCGTGGTCCCATAGTGATCCGTGGTCCCATGGTGACAATATAACGAGATAAATTGCCGCATTAATTACTAATTCATTAGATAATTTGAGAAATATAACCGCTTAAAGGTGCTGTAATTAGATCAAGAAGAAAAAAAGATATAACCAATTAAACTTGTTTTTGCAAAGAAATTCTAGTAATTTATTTCCGTCATCTTTGTGTCTCTAGAGGCAGTTGCATATTTTCATCATTATGAACAAGAAGACTGAGTTGCTACAATAGATCCTATTAGCTTATCAATTTTCTACACTATCTTATGAATATTTATGTATATCGAGACTTTTCTGACCAGTGAACAACAGATTAGATGAATAATAAGAAGGATGGTTTTCATAGCTGTTCTTGACAAGAAGGAGGTGCAATTTTATTCTTCGTCTTGGGTTCGCAATGTGTTTTCCGCCATGCAACGCGCATCCCGTGTACAGCATTCGTAAATCTTTGCCATTTCAACTTTTCAAAGCACCACTGGACCTATGTTTGCTAATATTATACACAAATGGAGTCGATCAAACCATTATGTATGGACGCTATAAGTAAACAGAAAGATAAATTTGAACGATTCGGCTGTCTATATCTGACATAGTGCACGAATGGAAGTGATATAATACAGAATAAAATCTCCGTTACTTAATTACTGAAAATGTAAATCGACTTTCTGAAAATTGCTTTGCATTTCAAGCCCATTTTAAAAGAATTCGTGCACCCAGCTATTTTATATTTGTGCTGATAATACGATATTTCGCCAAGTAATGCGACCAGCAGCACCAAATAAGAGAAAGATTTTAAACGGCTTATTGGAATTCACCAAGCCACATTTAACATAATTAAAAATTAGATGCATTTTAATACATGCCTTTAAGCTAAAATATATCGCCAATTGTTATTTGTAGGTCCATATATGTCTGTTGTGTCTCGAATAGTTTGTACATTAGGCATGACAATGAGAGAAAGGAAAATGTGTGTCCTTTTATTTCGTGCACACACAACACACACATATACTTGCTATATAAGCATGAAAATAATTATTTTCCACAAACGATAAAAATAACATAAATAACATTTACTCTTCAAAATTAATTTGAAAATTATCTCACATACCTACTGTCAGTCCGTGATCTCCTTTCAGTAAAGAAGTCATCCAAAAGTCCAAGAACTTGTACCCCAAGGATATGGGCGATCCACTTTGGAAGCTTGCTCTGTGTCTCCTACTCTCCTGGATAGTTGTAGTAGTCTGTCTCATCAAGGGAATCAAGTCATCGGGAAAGGTAGGCCGAACTGATTGTGTGTATCTTTGATCAAGTTCATAACGTACTCTCTACAATTGAATTATGAATTTTATGTTGCTGTTGCTTTCCATCCAGTTTTTGTCAGATCTGATTCAAAATAGCACAACCAACAAGACGTTTGCACGATTCTCCCAAGAAGAGGCGCATGGTAATTTATCTTTTGTTTCACTCTGGTTTCCATGTGCTTAAAAAGATAAGTCTCTTTTTTCCTTTTCTTTTGAGAGACTGAATATACCTTTTGGCGACCTTTCACTTATCTACAATTTTACTTAAGCTTTTTGTCATCAAAATATTGTGCATTTGTATTCATTTGATTTGTCTCTTCACAGGTTGTGTATTTTTCTGCCACCTTCCCATACGTCATTTTGCTCATCCTGCTTATTCGCGGTGCGACTCTTGACGGAGCCATAGATGGAGTGATATATTTTGTAGTACCGAAGTGGGAACAATTACTAAACCTCAAGGTGGGTCTAAAGCACATGTGTCCCTTATAGAAGTCTTTGCAATTATCTGTTTTTATTTGAATTAAGATTCAAACCAGGTAAAGTTTTCAAATGCGTGTGGGGGTTTTTTTTCTCAACATGGAGTCATTTCATACACAACAGGAACATTTTATCATCATAAGATTACAACAGCTTGGATTTTGGGATCAAAATTAAACAAGATCACAAGAAAGAAATCGTTGCTTTAAGATTTCTACAGGATCGAATGCATATTGGAGACCTGACCTTTGGCGTACTAGTATTTTCCATTGGAGAGGAATAGATAAGAAGTTGATTTTATGTATTTGTAGTTTGACTTCAAATGATTAATACAGAGAATTGAGTGAGCGTTGTGTTTTTATAGACTTGATAGATAATCACAGTAATCGTTAAAATCGTGGGAACAATTTCATGCCCATATTTAATACAAAGTTGACCTTATAGAGGTCAGATGCATGGAAGTATTGCCTAATACTATCTTAGTATGCCCAGTTTTTACTGACAGTGGTATACCATGGTCAAGCTACCTGGGTCACTGTGTTGCCTAAATGTGTAATTGAAAATTAAAATGCCTTACAATGAAGATGGCTGTATGAATTCTCGACGGTTATGGGCTTTGTAAATATATATCTTGATTTTTAATTTATTTGCCAGTTGGCAGCCGCAACAAATTTAATATTGGCACAGTTAACAATCATATAAAGCCCTCTAAATGACCGCACATTGTCTGTGTTTACAGGTGTGGGTAGCCGCCGCAGGTCAAATGTTTTTCTCCCTGAGTGTATCCTTTGGTGGTATAATCATGTTTGGGAGCTTTAACAAGTTTAACAATAATGCATATCGGTAAGTGTATACGATATATTCAAGAATTTCCAGAAGCAATCACATGTCGCTTTAGCAAACGTTGAAGCCTCTGTCTAGATAATTATGTAAATACTCTCTCTCTCTCTCTCTTTCTCTCTCTCTCTCTCTCTCTCTCTCTCTCTCTCTCTCTCTCTCTCTCTCTCTCTCTCTCTCTCTCTCTCTCTCTCTATGAAATAAAATGTTTTTATTATAACCAGACAACTTTTTCAAATTTTACCCTATGAAATATGTAGACATTACTTAAGACTGATATGTAACCGAATGTCTTCTTATCTATCTATCTATCTATCTATCTATCTATCTATCTATCTATCTATCTATCTATCTCTCTTATATATATATATATATATATATATATATATATATATATATATATATATATATATATATATATATATATATATATATATATATATAACAAAAGACTACTTACAAACATATTACATTAGGTGTACATTACTCAATATATGAGACAGATTACAAGAATATTACATTAGGTGTACAGGACTCTATATATAAGACAGATTACAAGAATATTACATTATTTGTATATGACTCTATCTATAAGACAGATTACATGAATATTACATTATTTGTATATGATTCTATCTATAAGACAGATTACAAGAATATTACATTATTTGTATATGACTCTATCTATAAGACAGATTACAAGAATATGACATTATTTGAACAGGACTCTATATATAAGACAGATTACAAGAACATTACATTAGTTGTACAGGACTCTATATATAAGACAGATTACAAGAATATTACATTAGTTGTACAGGACTCTATATATAAGACAGATTACAAGAATATTACATTAGTTGTACAGGACTCTATATATAAGACAGATTACAAGAATATTACATTAGTTGTACAGGACTCTATATATAAGACAGATTACAAGAACATTACTTTATTTGTATATGACTCTATATATAAGACAGATTATAAGAATATTATATTAGTTGTACATGACTCTAAAGTAATACCGTGATTGAAGGATGAGAGAAAACTAATATGTGTCATTTCTATTCCTTAGAGACGCTGTCCTAATTGCGTCGTGTGACTTATTAACTAGCATAATCGCTGGTTTTGTTATATTCACGACGTTTGGCGGAATGGCCAAGATCCTTGGTGTCAGCGTACAGGACGTAGCAAAGGGAGGTAAGTGGGGGATAACTGAAATTCAATCACACATTAATTTTGTTATTTGTTTCCAATACCGCAAAAATGACTGACTTTTTGGAAATACAAAATAAGTTTTACTCGAACTATCTACTTAATTTATAAAAACGAAATCCAGTACGGTGAGTATACATTGTCACAGGAACGGAGAAATGTATGTCTTATAAACTTTAAAAGGATGTTTATGAAAAAAAAATATTCTTTTGATTACATGACTAATTTTTTATTTGGGCATGGTTCGTTGGTTTGAACGGCTTAGTTAATTTGATAAATCCATGTCATCCTTTGTTGTTTTTTTTTGTGTTTTGTTTTTTTTTTTGTGTTTTTTTTATTAGATACATATAACAGCACTTAACGACGTCGCAAATGATGTCACGCCATCATGCAATGCCAATGTAAAGTCCGTGGTCTCCGAATGCCCTTCAAAGTCAGTTCACTCCACTTTATGTGGCTTGATTTATAAAATAGAGCTCCTAAAATCAGTAGTTTTCTTGATGTGATAAATAGAATCCTGGCTTTACCAGATAACTGGACAGTTGAAGTCAAAATATTGGTTCCCGTTGTCAATTTTCACATTGGTGAAATTTAGTCCTGGGGGAACGTAAAAAGATAAAAGTAATCTTGTTCTGCTTCTTTGTCCCGTGTATATTTGTTCACGTTTGAAATTTAAGCTTAGTAGCTGTCCTTCTTCCAACTTTGTAACGTTCTTCCTAAATTTCTTACAATGTCAAGCAATTTTGTTTCATGTTATAACTTTATGAATTCGTATCATAAGGAGTAAACATGGAGCTGAAGAGTGATTGGGGCATCCGATTTTTTGTTTGTATGTTCTGAAGAGAAATCTATTAAACTGGCCTATAGGGTGTTTCCCACACGTTCCCCCTCCCCACCCTTTTAAAAAAAATAGAATTAAAAAAACAAACAAAAACAAAAAATAAAACAAAAAAGAAGACATAATAAGAGTTACATTTACTTTATGGTAAATTAAGTTCAAAAAGAGGAATTTGCTAAGCCGTCAAGGAAGTCAAAATTTGATCAACGCAGATCCATTATTATTATTTTTGTTTTTAAATTACTATTATTTCAGGATATGGTTTGGCTTTTGTTGCTTACCCCGAAGCCCTGTCCAACTTGCCACCTCCGCAATTCTGGTCTATTATTTTCTTCTTCATGCTTTTTACTCTTGGACTCGACAGCGAGGTATGTGAAAAACTTTACTTAATTTCCGTAACTGTTTATAACAATTACTAACAAGCAAGGTAACATCCTAATTTTCCTGCAATAATTACTCAATGCTATTTCCTATTGGCCATTCTTAAAATTCATCTTGTGAAGACACAATGGCAATTTCTAATTAAGATGTCTTCATATGATATTTAAACTATCTGGGTTGATATACCACCTCTATTACCTTGGCAATTTAAATATTTTTGAAGGCAAGTTTTATTTCTCGACTAATCAGATTTCTCGGTTTTATGTCTCGTATCCACGAAGAGTTTGTGACCCACTTGTGTCAATACGCTGTAAATGAACTATACTAGTGAAACCAAACGCAGATGTCTCATTTGCTGATTGAGTTCATTGCTCAGTTGGAAAAATGAAAGTATTAATAATATTAACATTGTATATAAATTCTAAAAATTTATACATTATAAACCGTGCGTAGTTTCCATCTTTAAACTCCAGAATTTCGTATTGTTCCTTGAACTTGGTTAACACATGGAGAGCAGAAACCGTCAGAACTATTAAATAAACCTTTCTTGCAAGCCTTTCATTGCCTAGAAATCTTGGACGTTGCTTTTATTCTCTTGAAACAGTATGATGAACATGGTATCCATTTGTTGATCAGTGATTGTTCTCGAATGAAACTTGCCATTTTAAGTGGGTTAACAGGTGTGTAAATTCTTCTTCTTAAATGTAAAGGCAAAATACTAACCATATAACCCTTATTTGGATTTACTGAATTCTTAAAACGGGTATTACAAAGAGAAAATTGGGCCTTTTAAAGTCAATCATACATTTCTTAACCCGACGGAAACGTTACTATTCTCATCAATAGTTTATATGTTCAAGGCCGAAACCTCAGAATCAGAAAGAATGTGTTGGTTTGGGTGGTTGGGTAGGAATTTCACCTTGGTTTAGTTTAAACATAGCTGCCATTGAGGAACGTTGTTACAAATCGGGATCTGACTCCCTTGCCGGCCTAGGTAAATACCTGATCCAGTGATTTACAGGTTATCTTGGCACTGACTGGTTACCTCAGTGTTCTTTCCAGGGCTATTTGCTGTTGCGGCCCTGATACACCATACAACATTTTAGCCCACAATGTTTTTGACCTCGCTTATATGCTACAAACCCATGCCGATGGGTTTTTATCATTTCCCTATACGTTAAATATTATTATGTTTAATACACATTTTGTCACTGAATTCTAACCCTATCACTCGAATGACACCTTTTTTGCATTGCTTCTTGCCTCTGTTATTAAAATAATCGAGGATAATTATAAACTCACTTAGCCGCATTCTTTTGTACCTGTCTTGGTCCAACTGCCCCAGTGCACGACCGTTGATGTAGCTTCAGGGTACGGAGGTATCAATTGCGCAAGAGGGACGTTGGGGAAGGGGGGCAGAGTTAAATGTGTAGGGAACATAGGAGTAATTGTGCTTGCAAATAAATGCTGTGCCACAACACAGTGATAAAGAATGCTGAGAATTTTTTATTTTTTTTTACAATTAATGCAAATTTTCAATATTTTGCTAAATGTTTTAAACGGAAGATTGATTAACATGTTCTTCAGTTCACGAATCAGCACCCTGCATTTTTGTCAGTGAATAACAGTAATTATTTCTGTAGATAGCCACGTTGTCTTGCGTTTCTGCTACCACTTACACAACCGAATCACGTCACGAGACTGCATGACTTCATTCTTGATTACTCCGACTGGATTAAAAAAATAAGCAAGAAAAATAGTTGTAATTTGTGCATTAGGTAAGAGTTGTTGATCCTGTCAGGCTTACAAAGCTGAGTTATTTGGCCACATGCGAAATTATGACAATCTAAGATTGCCCTCAGTGACAAAATTTGACACATTTGTTGAAGTAGGGTTGAAAGTATATTTCAACCCTACCCTACGTCAGCAAGCGTGTCACTTACTGTGATAGAGAACAATCATTAATTGTCAATTTGACGAGCACAGATCCATGTAATGCACAGCACTTAAGAGAGATAACTCTGCCGCAACTAGACGTAGCTAAGAGTTATCATGTCATAAACGCTACATAGACTCTAACGTGTATCATTTTAAAGCAAAAATGCTAAACATGTAGCATAATCTCACATGTAGCCAAAAGACAACTTTTTTAAGCTTTACAGAAACTACAACTCTTACACAATGCACCAATCACAAATAAGATTTGCGTTTTATTACTGAATCCAACGTTTTATACAGATTTAGCCCCCTCCTCCTCTCCCCCACCCCCGGGATTGTGCAATTTGTACTATTTTTTATGAACAAAAAAACCTAAACGTTTTCAATGATCTGTAATATAATTCCAGACTGTATTGGTAATAGGTGTACTTAGTCTTATATATATCAAAAACACTTTTATTACATATTAAGCTATATCAATGTGTATGAAAACGTAATTGAGCTGTTTCAACTGCTGTCTTCATACTTGTGCTTTATTAGTATAATCATTTTTTAAAAAATTAATTGTTTTAACTATGAGTTGTGTTTTGTTCATATCATCACTTATTGAACTTCACACGTGGGAAATGGGATAAAACACATTAAGTCATATTATGTAAAAACCAGGTCAACGATCAAGATACTATTTAGTCTGTACCTCCTCTACTTCAGAAAGCAGATTACATCTAAAATAGCGGACTTTATGTTTGTTTACTAGACACAAAACTCAAAAACAGGGGCAGGTAGGGATGTCCTAATCTTATTGCAAAGTATAGGTTTTCGACACTTTTCACTGACTGCAGATACACGAGGCTACAATCCGGAATCCTTGCACACAGGTCACATTTCCCCATTCTGTCCATAAATTGAATAGAAAGGTTTTCTTCCTTGTGTAGTGAATAAAATTTAGGCAAGAAGCCACTCTGTCACCAAATATAGTAAATCATAGCTGCTAAGAACTTATTTTTGGATTTTGGAAGAATATTTTGGAATAGAATACAGAAAAATTCCAAGAGAATGTAATAGGTATAGCAAGTCAAAGGGTATTAAAAACAAGGGGAAAATGTGCATCCCAAAGAGACACGTAGCTTATAATAAAAAATGAATGGGTTGAGACAAGGGAAAGAAGAGAAAATTCAGAAGAGAAATTTTGATCGCCTTATCATAGACAATCTCGAAGCACCTGCATTACTACATCTCTTACAATCACTAAATCTTCAGATGAACCAGTGTGCATTTCCATCTGAAATAAATGGATAAATAATTTAAATTAAATACATAGGTGTAATTTATATTGGTGATATTAAAAATAACTAGCTGAAGTTAATGACGAAATAAAAAGCAACTCCCCACCATACAAACAAAACAATCTCTGTAACAACTTTTCAAACTCTTAAACTTAGCCGTAAGAAATTATAAAATAACTTGTGCTTAAATTTACATCGTGATTTAGAGATAATACAATATTTCATAATAAATCTTCTCAGCAGTTTCATAAAGAGCACTGAAAATGTGAGTTTTTATTTCTTAAAAGATCATATATAATGTAGGGGGAATAACTCATTGAAATACGTAGAAGTGTAGTATTTGTTTCATTGCTGGATTTGCTATGTAAGATAAATTAGTTCATAGAAAAGTGGATTATCTTTGTATGCAATGACATTATTAACAAATAAATCATTCATCAAGTGAGTGCGTAACATTCTGCCTATATATATATATATATATATATATATATATATATATATATATATATATATATATATATATATATATATATATATATATATATAACACAGAGATCATTAGAATATGATTTAATGTTGTTCTCAGAGACGAGCAGGCTTCCAAAATATCAGATATTTCATGTCACCATAATGCCGTTATGCGGAACGCAGTGTTCCGTGAATATGCCGATATGACTCAATGCTGTTCTAGATTCCTGCGATGGGACCCAAAGTTTGACTTTAAAGTGGTAGGAAATGGTATGGGAAGAAAAGATACACACACACACACACACACACACACACACACACACACACACACACACATATATATATATATATATATATATATATATATATATATATATATATATATATATATATATATATAAATTTAAATTCAAAGACTCTAATGAGATTTGGTATGACAACAAAATATAACTTTTTGAAAATATGTTCTGATGACACAGCGCGCTTACCACAATTCTATAAATATTCATGGAGAGAACACTGCACCTATCATACTAATCGGCTGTAGAGGTAGGCTAAATAAAAGAATCATGCTCAGATGGCTTGCTGAAACGTTACTGTAGCACAAACAGAGATAGAAAGAGATCCGAGGGTTCAAAAGTCATTTGCCCGTGCTCGGGAAAAGGCTTGTACAGAGCAAACCGTGTATGATGGTTATTCTTATATGATCAGTTAAGAAGTGCATACATTATTTACAAATTACCTGCAAAACTTATTATATTTAAGCAGTAAGAAAACTTGTACTAAAGCAGTGCAGCTCCCTTTGAGTACAGTTAACATCAGAGATTACACGCGTAAAGCCGAATTAACCCGGCCAATCATGGAAGAATTAAACATCCATTGAGAACACCGCCAGCTCAGTCAACTAATTTTGCACACCTTATTGGATATAGTTAGATAACTGACATAGCTAACCAATCTTGTGTGTTTTGGGAGGTGTTCAGATAGTTGCAACACCGGATTTCTAAAGGAATTTGCACATTCTCAGTTATTCAATCTGCCCGGTGTTCAAATACTTCAACACTACCTCCACTTTCATAACTGATTTACATACTTGAACACCTGGTCAGGTTAAAAAGTGGCAGTAGAGCAAATGAAAGTAGTAACTAGATTGTGCTTGCACAACACGCATGACCCCACGACGGACCAAAGAAACCCAAGTCAAAAACAGTTCAAAAATGAACAATAGCTACAATGGCATAAAAATCTAATGAAATTTTATTTTGCCTATCACAAGTGGTATTTCTTAAGTGTGCGGAGAAGATTTTATTGACAAGGTATACACAGAAAAATATTGAAAATTTGTGAAACACTGAATAATTGCTTTAATGGTATGAAAATCTGACCAGGACATCGAGATATGCATTAAAATATACCTACCAAATTGTATTTGTATACATTTAGTGGTTTCTGAGCAAACTTACTAACAAGCTTCTCAGGTCGGACGGTCGGACGAACGGATTACCTCAGTATGTCACCGCTGCAAGTTATAGAACATAACTAGTCCTGCATGTTTGTACTCACTATGATATGTACATACAAACAACACCAGTAGCGATTTTCACAGGATTCAAACTCCCAACGAAATGTAAGAACAAGACATAGAGCATATCAACAAAATGCAACCACAATGAGTAAGTTTAACAATTATGCCAATGTCATGCATGTTTTCGCGTATACGAAAAAAAAAACAAAACAAAAAAACACCACAGCCAAAAAACGAACAGTTTGATAGCTTTTAAATTAATCATGATATGATTTTAAATCAAAATAATTTAAAAATAATATTAGAAAGCGTTTATTTTGTACCCGATGAAGTAGACGTTACTCTCGAAGTAGACGTTACTCTCGGTTCAAGATAAGAATATAGAGTTTTGCAAAACAAAATTATAAAGTGACATAGTTTTACTCACCAGTTAGCGAAGTAAACGGTGTTTGCATGTAAAGATTTGCTCCCCTCCCCCTCCTCAGAGCTAAATATAGCCTGCCTTAAAATGTTCGTTACAAACATTTTACGTTATAAATAAAATATCTTCGTCAGTCACTTCATTCATATCTTATTGAGGGTTTCTTTTATCCCATAATTGTACAGCTCCAAACTGTTACTATTATGCACACTAATAACTTAACATATTAGGTCATCAAGAGTACGTGCAATATAACGATAATAAATGTCAGATCCAATTCGATCATGTACGTGTTGAAATGAAGTAGAAAGATATAGTCATCCAATGCTGGTATGCTTGCTGTAGTTTTGGTATTAATCGTAGTCGTAGTTGCTTTTGTTGCTGCTATTATCATTGTCATTATTATTATTATTATTATTATTATTATTATTATTCGTGCCAGGGCTGTAAGATAGATATGCATCCAGATGCATGGTGTGCCTGGAAGGCAAGCCACTACAACTTGGCGTGTAACTATTACAGACTTACTTTGAGCACAACCGGTAGTATGAAAACAAGGTTTTAAAACCTTCTGACACTGTGACGACCGTTTCTCCATCTATCACGATTTAGCCATAGAAAATGTTTAACGGGCAGACTGGGTTGTTATATTTGACCGTTTCTCCCATTGGTATGCATTTGTGAATAACAGTTTCTTTAGTCTATGAGTATTTAACAACTCAGCAATGTGATTTAAGCCAGTATTATATTTATTTTGCCTTCCTTTGTCGCAATTTCGTTTTGTTTTAATACACCAAACTCTTTTGTCTCTTGTACAAGCCCTAATTTGTATACTGGTTCATAACTTGTTCAATATTTTCCCGATACGATCACTTTATTCACGGCTCCAGAGGCTATCTATATTAGTGTTCTTCAGTGTTCCCTCTCAGAGACGAGAGATTGGTACTGGCGATATTGATTTCGAAATCTCACTAATTTAAAGGTAAACTGGTCTGGTTACCTCTGAGTCACACTGGTGGAGATTTCATCAACATTCCAGTTACTTTTCAATTTTCAGTTATATAAAGTTTCTCTATTTTAGTATTAATGTTCGTTTTGCTTGCATAAAAAACTAAGTATATATTTGTTTTTCAGTTCGCTCTTTTAGAGACAACAATCACATGCATTCAGGACGAGTATCCAAGACTGAGGAAGTACAAGAGCTACTTGTGCGTCGGCTTTGGTGCGGGATGTTACTTCATTGCTCTGACCTGTATTACACCCGTAAGTTAAAATGTGCACAAAATTTACAAAGTTTCCACCAGCACCACTAGCAACAACAACAACAACAACAACAACAACAACAACAACAACAATAATAATAATAATAATAATAACCTGTTTGTAATTTTATCAAGTGAATATTAATTCCAACGCATCTTATACCTATTTGTGTGTTTAATTCATTTTGAACCTCTCTGTGTTTCCTTTTATTTCTGATTTAACTGTATCGATTCTTCAACTTAACTCATGAGTCGTTTTATTATCTATTTCAACTTTAAAAGAATATGTTTCTATTCTGAACCTGTGTGGCATATCATTAACTCTTTTCTGAATTATTTAATCTTTTGTTTAATTCGTCAATACTTCCTTGTGGCACACGATAGTATTAACCAGTTCGGAATCAATGTTTCATTTTTTAATTCCAGCAATAAGTTTATTTTTGACAGTTGTAAAATCCTGATCGCTCATACGTTTTATTTTGTCGATTAAAAACCAGTGATAGAGATATTGTAGTTCGTTCTCTGAGATTTAATCATGCATACTTTAACTGACATTTTGTATGCTTTAATTTTAATCTATCTTCAATTGTTTCTGTTAAATCAGTCTCTTTATTTGTAACACAAGAATGCACGAGTGTGAGTACTTATCTTGTTTTATAGTTATTACACCACCTGTAAAACCATGCATTAATTTTGTTTTATAGTTTTGCTTTAATTGTTTTAAATTTCTTGATCGCTTTTCTTAATTTCGTCATTAAAATTATTCCTCAACTGTTCTAGCTGTAATTATAAAGTACTCTTATCTTCTAGAACTTGATTTTATATTATCTTGTCACTCTCTGATGCATCTCTCTTTGAGTTTATCTTTTGTCCAATTGGTTGTAAGTATTGTTCTATTTCATCTGGTTCGTCCTTAAATTTTACAGTGTTTTAAAAGCATCAGACATGGCAACTAAAGCTCTGGTTTACTAAGTCATGTGCATCTAAAATGTCTTTGCTTGTTTTCATTATTTTGTTCTTGTAACTCTTCAACTTTAATAGTTCTTTATTGGATGCCATGATTCACAACTATTAATGTATTATCAAATTGTTCTCTCCATGTTTTTCTATTTTTCGAATTATTATCTAATAAAATTTTAAGTATGTAAATATCAACATGTATTTGCACAAACTGTTGAGTAGCCACATGAGATGAATGTAAACGATCTCCAAGATTTGTAATGCGGTTTTTATTCAGCTTTAAATTGTTGTTCTTTATTTCATCTGTTGGCGGGCTTTCGCCTTCTTTTCTGACGGATTAAATACTAAAGCCACTAGGACATCTTAGGATATTTCTTTCGAGATGGAAGTAATTACTCGGTATATTTACTTAACGCGTAAAAAATACATTATATACATATCTTGGAAATATCTTTTCTATCTTCATCTTTATTAGCAATATTCAATGTGATTGTACCTCTTTGTTATTGTTTGTAATGACCATTAACAATGTATCGAACAAAGTCAACCTGATACGCATTTTTAACAGGTAGAGAATCTGGTCATAATATCCATTAGAGTAATTTTAGACATTACTGATTGAAGAAAATGTATAAATTGTGAGTTTCAAACACTCACAAGCTGTGTCTTATTTAGTAGACACCTTAATAGATCTTTGACTGTTCAATCATTGTAGTTTATACTTGTGGTTAGTTACATAAACTGGATAATTATTGCTGAGTTACAACAAGTCTAGAATTGTGTGTTAAGTATTACATATCAATATTTTTATTATTTTTACGTAATTTGTAGTCATTCTCTCCCTAAGATTGTTCACGATCATTTCAAGGTTGAAAATTCATCTGCAATTAAAACGGTCTCTGTTTCATTCTTATTGTTAACGTATTTGTATATGTTGTCTATTAGTTTATTGGAAATATTATAATAACCAGCAACAAAATATTATGTGAAATGAAATTGATAATTTAACTTCTGTTTGATCAATTTGGTTTGTAAGATAGATTTCTTTATAAGGTTGCCCTTCTATAGTAATACAACGTTCTGTTATATAGCTTAAAAAAACAGTAACATTCAAAGAATCAGAAAATATAATTTTTTTTTATTTACGTTGTATCTGCTTACTTCATTGTAATTGTAAGAGTCTCTAGGATTTCTTTCTCCCTTTTTTCCTCTCGTCGAAGGATTTTATTTTTTTATCTCTTCAATATTTTGGCTTTGTGTGTTGCCATCTTTCTTTTTGATTGCTTTCTTTATTTAATTGTGTCTGTTGTACTCAAAAACTATCATATACATTTCTCGTGACTTATTTCATTATCGCTCATTACTTTGTGAACCATGTCATCAATACTCTTCAACTTACTTATAGCAGAAGGTAATATCTCACCGTGTTTTAAAACGCTACTGTATACTTGCTTTTCTTTGAAAGCTTATGTAACAAACCATACTAACGTTTCACCAAACCCACTCAAAGCTAAAGGAATTATAATTGTTGGATCTATTCCTGCGAATCATAAAGCAACAGCTTCAACACCCATGCCGTCTGATACAGGAACTATGCTAAGATCTATTTAGTTTGAACCTTGTATGCGCTTTGTATTTAATTTCTGACACCTCCGAAATGTTTGATCTCTTTTATCGAATTATTTTTAATTTTCATTGATTTTTTCATCAACCTGAAATTAATGCCATTATCTGTTGGAGCGTATCTAAAAGCAGTGTTGAATATATTGGTGGTGGATATATAGTATTTTTTCCTCTAATTTGTATGAACGAAATGGACAGAATATGTCTTTGTTCCGTTTTAGATTTAGGAATTACATCATGATTTTTATCATATTTCTCAGGCTTGTTGGCTTTGCTAACCACCTTGATCGCTTTCTTTGGCTTCGAATTTAGCATCGAACTTTATTTGTCCTCCTTTGGCTCACTAGACCTTGTTATTTTACTTAATTCTTTTGTCTGGCAGTATCCCTCGTGCTATCAAATAATCAATTGTTATGTGTCTTAAAAAATCAGAATAATGACCGTTATGACTTCAAAATCCATGTTTGATGTTGAATCTATTGACATTTGAAACATCTTCAGAATCATGCTGCAACTAACTGTAAGAGCTGAATTTAATGTTGCGTAGTAACAATGGGAAACAGTTTTAATTATATTATGTTGTTTGTTTCACTGCCATAATTACTGACAAATTGTGTTTTGTTCTCTCGCTCGCTATTCCGCTCACGGAAATTGCTGGAAATGAATTTCCTGTTGTCCAACTAATTTAAAGGAGCGTTTTTTTTCTTAGGTGACTTATCACATATAAGTTTTAGAAACAGAGCTCTTTGAATACGTCAGTCTAACACCTTTTCCTAATGCAACAATCACCCCGTCTATCAAGTAATACATTTTGCTTTGTCTATTTTTTTTTCTTATTACTTTAAAATTTAGCCTTGTTCTGTTCTGACATCGCTTCAGGTCCTTGATTTGCTTGTTGCTCTTGTTTAAATTTCTCTGCTTTGGCTTGTTAAAATTCTTGTTCAAGTTGTTTTCCAAGTTCAGCATTACGTGGATCTTTTTTCCTTTTGTGAAGATACCTTCAATAGTGATTACTAAAACAATGAAATTTCGTCATATTTTCTCCTACAAGATTGTTGGTATTTCTCTCACTACCTTACATTTATTTGGAATCGATATGAACAGTTAAATAAAACACGATTTTAATGTTAGAGCCGAAATAAAGACTTTTTGCACATTATTCAACAACAACTATAAATAAAACATTTTTCAACTTGAATTCATTTTAATATTAATTCGAAAGATCACAGTAGTATAATTTTAGTCGCACAAAATAAGTAAACAAATAGAACAAAATATATGGAGGACAAGACATGCCAAAAATGCGACACAGAGAAAAGTCGTTACTGAGTTAAACATAAACGGGTATTGTAGGCCCATTATAAGACATATTTTCGAAGAGGTGGAAACAAAATAATAAGAACTATTTTATAAATTGGTAAAAGGAGAATAGTGATCATGTAATTTCGTACATGAAACAAAGGCAAGAACTAGAATTTTAAAAGCATTGTAACAAAATATAAATTCAGATACAGCGTTACAAATCAATTGAAATCTGCAGGAAATATCCAAACTTTACATACCAGGACTAATCTGTTGACGAGAAAGTTTTCGATCAAGATATAATTATTCCTTGTTCCTCATTTGATTTATCTGAACCAGAATAACAAAGGAAATGTTTTCACTGGTCAAACAGAAGATGTATGAAAGCAAGTGAATACAGGTTTAAAAGTGATATAATACTACCCAAAAGAGAAATCGAAATTAATGAGATTTTGAATCAGAAAATTGTTGTCAATGATTCTCTTTGCTTTTCTCACGTGTCTTAATTGATTTATTTAGTCTGTTTCATATATGTTCTCAAATTTTTAACTATGTAATAGACAGAAACTCCTGCAACAGTTACAACCACACACAAAGGAATACAAATGTATGTTTTTTTAAATGTTCTGAAACTTGCAGACGATGAAGAAATAGGGAATCCCAACCTATATGATACAACCCAATAAAGTCCCTAGTACCGTTTGATGTCAGATAATGTTCTTTTAACTCTGTGATTCGTTGAAATAATGGATTGGAAGAACATTAAGTCATTAAAGATGTTAATCCCTGTATAACTATGCCTGACAATGACTTTGATATTTAGCTGATGCAGCATCGACAACAATTTTGTTTGCTTTCTTGATTTGATTTATATCTACGTTTTCCAAACTCCTTGTGAGTTAAATGTTTACCAGTTATTTCCTTGTCTCTGCTATTTAGTATTCTAATTACAATTTGTATTCCTCTTCTTCACCACTGCGCTTCTCACACTCATATCTTTATCTTCGGCTAAACCAATTCTTTTTCACTTTGTTTCGGATTCATTTGAATAGTATACCCATGCCAGAAGTTGATGGTAGAGGGTTTGATCATGCTTTTCATAATCCTGGTTACGATGAAGATGATTTTCTGCAACAATTGACTTGTGAAATAATTGATGAGCCTTTTATTGATAGTTTATCTAATGAAGAATTTGAAACTTCTGAACAGCCGTCTACACATATAGTTGATGAATAAATTTTTTTTTTAAATTTTGGCATACAAATAGATTGAGATCAATATAAAGTAATTAAAACTTATTTTAAAATTAAGCTGAAACAAATCCCTTGTTTTACCAAACAAATAAGCAAGTCGCCAATGCAAATAATTCAGAAGATACAGACAGAATGTTCGCACCTAACTCTGTCGCTACACAACTAGGCGAAAGTGAATTTCTTAAGTGTTTAGCTTGAAAAACAGAAGCAAATATATGGAAAATGCCAAATGATAAAAAAAAAAAAAAAAAAAAAAAAAAACAACGTTCCTGAGGAAATAGGAAGGCCAACATTCAAAACAAAGTTTTGAAAGCAAGGAGAGTCATCAATTACAAACAATCAGACAATATAAATTCACGATGATACAGAAATGAAAGAAATTGAAATGATGTAATCGAATTACACAATAATTAAAGAAATGGAAATATTGATTTTGACATGAAAATACAAATTCAGAAGAAGATTTAAAAGCAGGCTATTCTCAAGAAGGAAGTGTTAATATATTATTTTGTCATGATGGAGAAAGAAAATTAAGTTGTTATTGCTGTTGATGTAGAAATGTAGAACTAAAATGAATGAAATCAGACTTTGAAATATATGACAATTATGCAGAGGAAGTTGGAAAGAAACGATATCAGCAAAGCAAAAGATGACAAGAGCATGGCTAAAGTGCCAGAGATCTTGTAAACTCAGAAATGTAAAGGGGCATAAATTGTTGGACACATAACAAACTTAGAAAATAACTTAGATAAAATATTTAGAACATTGAAAAGTTTAAGAAATATACTATTAGAAGAGGTTAATGGAAAAGGTGTAACCAATGCTACGATTTTTACGGTTATATTTGTGTTATCACCAACTCTTGGTCTAACCATAGCGAATTTTGTAAAAGGTTTAACAGGAGGAGGTGGAGAAGGAGGAACAAGTGGTGGTGATAGCGGTAGTGGTAGTGGTGATAACGGTAGTTAATTTGTTGACAAAGTTAAAAGAGGTATGAAAAATATTGTCAGATATTTATTTGAGCTAGCTAAAAATGCAGCGGCAGCATTGCATGATATTATTGGCTGTGTAATATGCTGTATTTTTACCTTTGCTGGAAACTACGTGTCTTTATTGGCTGATATTGCTATTTTGCTAATTCTTGCACTAAGTAGATTTATTCGCAGTTTTACTAAAAGTTTTATCTTTGGTAACAAAGAGAATAAAAATCAAACGGGATAGAAGAATAAAAAATAATTAGCTTACAAATGTCAATTACACCAGCTTCTGCAACCATAGTCATAGTTATAAACGCTTGTTCATCTGTGTTTGAGAGAAGCAAAGAGGAGCAATGACAGCAAGTTTATAAGTATATCTTTTAAATCATGAGCTGCTTTCGTTGCTATTACAATACTCTCCCCTCTTTGCTCTGCTTTCTTCTTTTCTTATCTACATAATTCTTATGTTCTCTGGTCTTATTTCGCTGTTACATTTTTACGAATGGCTGCCGACTGCCCGTCAGTTGCTTGTATTATATACTTTACCGTATGTATACCAGTGTGTATTCCTAGTTCAAATGTATCTGATGAATTTTAAACGTTCTTGGTGTGTCCAACAATGCTACTTATTTTCATGACTATATTATTGGGTAACAAAGGCAATGTTAAGTCTTTTTTAAATTTGAAATATATTGCTGAAATCGCATAGTAAGTTTTCGTCTGAATCATAAACCTGTTCATCTAAAATAATTCTTAAAACAACTGCCTTTACAGTGTCTTGAACAGTGGAAATAGACTACGTAGGTTTTGTTCTATTTGTACTTGAGTACCTAAAACACATGCGATCTGATACTTTGATTTAGTCTAGATATTCTTTCTTCTGTCTATCTCTTGTATATAGAAATAAGCCCATCCTATGTTTATCACTTGTTAACATTTTATTAACTTCACCTGTTGGTATTTTCTGGTATTCAACTGTTCCAGCTGCGTAATTATAATGTCGCTTGTAAGCGCCTTTCACATCAGCTTGTGAATATCTTTTGTATCAAACTTGGCCCAACTACCGGTATACGACCTTTCAGTTGGTGCCTGTTCAGCGTATAAAGGTACCAATTGCGTAAGCCCAGGTGGGCGGAACTAAATGTGTAGGGAATATAGGAGTAATCGTGCTTGCAAACAAAATGACGTAATAGCACCTATGTTGTGCCATTACACAGGTAGGGCACAAACAGAGTTGATAGCAATAGTGATAAAGATTACTGAGAAATATTTACAATTAATGCAAATTTTGAATCTACTTTACTGCATGTTTTGAAAAGATGATTTTATTTATATTTTTCGTATTTTTGACAAATAATAGTAATAGTTTATGTAGTTAGCAATGTTGTCTTGCATTTCTGCCAAGTACTTACGGACCCGAATCACCAGTCATTGGATTCAGAGAGAAACAACAAAGCTAGTTGTGATTATAGCATTATGCAAGAATTGTAGGTTATGTCAAGCAAACGAAAGTTGAGTCTCTCGGCTACCTGTGAGATTACGTTAATTTATATTTAGATCATCTTTTTTTATACCGCACGCTTACCCCAATGCTATCAAAACTTTCTGGGGAGTACACTGTCATAAATTATAATACCTCCATTAACTCATGATCTTAGTGCTTAGAACTTTGTGTTTAGGATTGCATATTTTAAATAGCATATTATATTTTGTCTAAATTTGTGAGTGTTGCCCGCACGTCGTTACGGTGCAAATCAATATCTAGAAAAGCGTCGGGATCTCGCCAAGACGATTGTTTGCTATTTGTATATTTTAGTGTCGTTGATTTTTTTTTGTTGATTTTTTTAAAAAAATAATGTTTACTGAGTGTATGGAAATATACGCACTGACTT
The DNA here is from genome assembly GCA_029931535.1 of Margaritifera margaritifera. Taxonomy (NCBI): domain Eukaryota; kingdom Metazoa; phylum Mollusca; class Bivalvia; order Unionida; family Margaritiferidae; genus Margaritifera; species Margaritifera margaritifera. Next base: position 915,306 of record JAQPZY010001514.1, read on the forward strand.
AGCTTGACGTGGAGAGCGCATGATCACAAACTTCGCAGTTAAAACGATGGCATTTGGGACTGATATTTGGGTATTGGGATTGGAGTATTATTTTTTTAACTTGTTTTATAGGAATGATATCTACTAAACGGATAAATTATAGCGCTTAGGCTAGCGCATCATTACAGATAAGTCAAAAGTTCGTAGAAAATCTACTTAAAATGAATATATCGATTGTTTACTACTCAAATATTTTCACTAGTTATTTGGCAATAATGTCTTTTAAAGGGATAGGTTCTAAGTGTTTCCTAAGCCCGGGGTTTAGCGTACAACCACTGATTAAGAATAAAGTTTCCAGAAGAAAAAAAAAAAAAAGAAAAAAAACAAGTGATAGTGGAGCGGGTCTGAAAAAATGGCTAAAGGTCAGACAAATCTGCATGAGACAGAATCAAAATGATTTCCAATCTTATTTTGATTACTTGTTGATTCAACTGTATTTCCTTGTTTTATGCTTTCCAAATTGCCGTCTTTAGAAACGTTACCAATTGTCCTATAATCCACGGTTGTATGTTTTTGGAAAATATCTGTTGGAAAGTAAGGTCATAGTGAGCTAGGATTTAAAAAGAAAGGAAAAAAAAACCTTTATGGATGCTATGGTCATGGTGGCCTGGGATTTTTAAAAAATCTTTTCGATGACAGGGTATCGGCAGCTTTGAATTTTCTTTTAACATTTGGTAGAGACTATAGTCATGGTGGCTGTGCGTGTTACTTTTACTGTGTGAAGATAGGGTGCTGGCCGTTCAAAATTTAGAAAACAATAATTGGATGTAGACAGGCAGGAGATACAGGATCTATACTTCTGTCGTGAATTTATTATTTATTTTCCTATGCTTATAAAACCACATTTTTGATCGTTTATCATGTCCCGATCGGTTGGACTGAGCATTTTATTTTTAACCATATATTTTCTATGATAGATAGATATATGGATGTCGACATAATGAAGAGAGTCTCCTTGAATATCATGGAGTTTAGAATCGCATTTATTCAGAACTTGAAAACCTTTCACCAAGGAATATGTCCCAAAAGACTAACTCTATCAATCTGGAGTTGCGGTAATTTAGTTGGTAGATCATCGTACTCGTATTCCAAGGGTTGCGGGTTTGATACCCGCCAAGGCCAGCCCTAGTGGAACGCCTCGGTGTGTTCTTGGGAATGGCCCCTGGGTCCCATTTCCTGGGGATGATATAGCCAATGATATGATAAAAGTATGCTGTTATAAAGCAACCAACTACAACATCAATGTGTGAATAAGATGTACACATGTAAACTACGCAAAGCATATGTCAACTGATTGAGGCGTTTTGTAAATTTAATGTAAATTTTGTCAGTAGATTTTAAGATATGTATTCGTTACGACCTTCGATAGTCTGGTCCTTCTCTTGCTTTCTGGATACAGATGTGCTTGTATTCAGACAGGGGAAAAACAACAAAACCTGGCACAGAAGGATGCAACAGAACTTGGAAAGATTCTGGTGTTACCTGTATTCCATATTCAGATTTTGCATGGAATATTTTTTTTTTCCATAGGGCGGAGACTACATCGTGGAACTTCTGGATGTCTATGGATCCGATTTTGCTGTGTTACTCATAGCCTCATGCGAATGTGTAGCTGTCTTTTGGGTCTATGGTAAGCTTGTACAACTAGTTTCCTTTTTTTTAAAAACAAATATATGAATCAATCAGTGCGTAGTTGCAACAATAGTTTATTTTAAGCCTTGGAAGTTTTCTATTTATCTGGAGAAAATCCAACTTTAGTTTCAAACATGAAACAAATGGAATTGGAGAAAATGTCTGATTCATTATTTAAGAAGTAAAATGATAATTTCGCATCATGTCACGTAGACTTTTACCTCAGACCCCCCCCCCCCCGCCCCTGACGTTTAATAATTATTTTTCCTTAGGTCACCTTGCGGTTCTTGCATAAGCCACCATCACCCCTAGCGCCTCCTTCACCCTCACCCCAGGGGACTGAGGTCAAACCCTATGTTTGAAAAGGGTAATTTTCTCGTTAAAGTTTTGCAGCAACTTTTAAAGACTTTTAGAAAACTATGCCATAAAATATTTACTGTTCGAGTTGCCCCATGTTTAATGGATAAAATGTGTACGGATTGCTGTGCAATTGACCCGTGTGCCGCTAACATTATTAATGGCTACAACACTTATTATTGTAGGGGCTGGATTTTGGGTAGTGACAAATACAGATGCTGTTACATGACCTGCTCCTGTAGATAAAACCATACCGAAGGATAGCGATGGATCGTGACGCTATTGTCGTCCTTTTTAAGGCGCTGAAAAAAACATGTTGAGAAAGTTGCAGTGTTTACCCCAGAGTAATAATCTACTCCAAAAAGATATATAAACGTTGCAATGGGTAGGTTGTTAGCGGATACCCAATATCTTCCATCAAGTTTATCGGGGCTTGTGTAGGGGAAGCAATGTTTAGACAAATGATAAAAGCCACTTCATTGCATTTTGTGGGTCGCGCCATTCCTTCAGCAAGACATTGTCATTTTTGGTAAGACAACTGTAGCCGGAGGCTTTTCAATGAGCGCCGCCACGCTTACTGCATACATATGTGCCATAAGCTCCTCTATTAACCCCATGGTATATACTAAGCTGGATAAACTCAGACATTGTTTATTTTTTTGCTCCGCAGAGCAGCACGTTAAGGTGGGCACAATGCATTGTATGGCGGAGGAGCGCTGGGGATAAGCCTCGTGAGCTGTTAAACATGAGAGTAAGAGAGTTGCCGTCCCAGGTGTTTCACCTGTTCTCTTTTCTCCGCTGTTTCTATTGTTCCGACTGGCATCACGCGGCTCACTTTTTATAAACTCTTTGCGAGCTTCGGCCTTTCCTTTGGCTATAAGCCTGAATCTTTTTTTTTCTTTCTTTTGTTCTACTTCTTTAAAGGCGGTTGTGTTCGCTTTTGAGCGAATTTATTCTTTTTCGTATGTGTACTTTTCGTACACATTGATTATGTGCACGAATTCGTCTTCCGATATTGCGTTGTCTTTAAGGTGGCACGTGATAGTGTTTAGTTTTGATTCTGCACAGATACGGACGTCGCTGTGTTTTTTTAAAATCCTTTTTCTTTAATAGTATGGCGAGAAGACTGCCTGCACCAAATACTGCACCAGATGAAAGGTGTAGAACATCGACTAAAATCCTTGGCCGGTCAAAGCGGTAGCGATCGCGCTTCCTAAGAGACACACATATATAGATGCCAGTATTTTGTTGATTCTGTCAATAGTATTAAGTGCTCGCAGGTACTTTTTGTGGTTACTATGGAATCCCTCAATTTTAGCGCGCAGTTTGTATTCAAGTTCGCAGATCCTTTATAGGCAAAAATCATGCGGGTCTTGGAGTTTTGGGTATAACTCCTCCATGAGCAGCGTGATATGAAAGTTTAATTTGGCGGGAGTGGTGGGGAGGGGGAGAGTGAGCTGTCGTGCGTGCTTGTATATCTAACCTGTCACCGTGGTATACTGGCAAGACGACGATTTAGTGAGAAAACAAAATGTCAGTTTCCTTAATATCTTTAGATCCGGAAATAATACGACCTTCACCAACACGTCCGCTAACACGCTCACCAAGAATTACAACTAGCTTGCCTTCTGTTCGTAGGGCTTGTGATTGTGTGTTTTTTGACCAACCACCGTTATGCGACAAAACATATCTTTTTCGAAGATTCCATGTTGTTTTTGTCTGACGAGATAGAGGACGTTACCTACCCCAAAGAAAAGGTTATTACTGACAAGATATTTATCAAAGGCGCTTCACCAAATACCAACTATCATTATAGTAACAATCGCGCCAGAGAGTCATAGGGGAGGATGGTAGTACATTTCATTGTTTTTCCACCAACTGAATCGCCTTTAACCCCAACTGCTCGCGGGTTGGTATATAGGGTTGCGATAGTTCCGCAGACATATGTGATTCTATCAGAGGTTAAGTGCATACCAGCCTCATTTTTTACAGAAAGATGCTGGGAATAGAGTCAATAGAATAGTCCACTCGAAACTGCCATTGTATGTGTTTTTCACATTTATAACAGACCGTGGTGGTATGCACTTTGGAGTTGGAATGTTGCTCTGTCCTCGAAACAGGCGGTAATGCTACACAAAGATGTCAAGTGTTTAGCTGCGAAGAAATACCCTTCCAGGATCCACACGCATGCAATTTTCATGTGCCTCAGTATGACCTCATTAGGTCAGCAACTACGTGCTCAATGTCATCGCTGCGCAGTTTGATGGCTTGTTCACCACGAAAGATGGCCGCCACTTTCGCGGTGTCCATATCTGCTTCTTTATCATACATGTTTTGCTGGCTTGGCACGGATTCTCCAGCTGTGCCGTTAGGACAAGGCTAAACTCTAGATCAGCAAGGTCCATGAGCTCTCTAGAGAGGATAGCGTTTTTTCCGGCCGCCATGGCATTAAAATATGCCAAAGCGCCTGCTACGATATCATGCTTTTCAGGCACGGTGGCGCTATAGTCTTTCACAACCGCGTTGACTGTACCATTCCTCTCTATACAGTCTGGCAGTTTCTGTCGCCTTCTGATTCTGCGTGGTGTGGTAAATAAATACTCCTCGAGAATTCTGTTTAGTGCTTTATCATTTAGCTTGACCTTCTGTTAAGCTGGCTTCGAAGACCGCCTGACACTTTGTCGTGGTGCTGGAACGCACCGAGCCCACTTTTATTATGGAGCGGGAACTGGCAGTGCCAGCGCAGGACGAGCAGCAAACACATCTGAATAAGTCTCGGGGTTGATCTCCCCTCTTTGTAATAACTTGGTAAGCTCCTGTACTGCTTATTCTCATTGTATATCTAACCACACAATTTTTTTCCAAATGAAAATTATTGTGTATGTACACCCATCAATATGGGTACACAAATGTATGTCGAATTCTTACTATATATCTACCATACAACTTTTTTGAAATGAAAATTATTATATAGGTATACCAGTTAATATGGATACATATATGTATCTCTAATATAAGAAATGTACACTGCAAGACGCTTGCACTCATATTCGGATGTGGCCTCGTTTCTGCGGCGTATCTTGAGTACCGCAGCTGTGCAGCGCGAGTAAAGAGCAAATTTTGCTTTTATACCCAAACCATACTTAGCGCAGTCGGCTCCCACTGCACTGCTTCTTGCTCCCAATAAGCAGCCATGAACATGTGTTATACACTCGTGTCACGTTTATATAATTAAGTAGACTATTTTTAATTTATAAAAATGAATGAGGCCAAACCCGTTAGGTGACCAGAGGCAAATCATAATTTTACGTCGGGTGGGCGGCTGAGGCTAAAATTGCTAGGTGACCTGAAGCAAATCTATAATTTGACATCTACTTGTTATGTATGTTCCTCTAGACCCGTGAACTCTTTAGAATAATATTGATTTGTGAATGTAATCTGGACAGTTGAAAATTAGTATGACCCTCAACATTCCAATCAACAACACCATCACCAATAGCACCGCCACCACTACCACCTATTTAAACGTCTATAATACCCACTACTACAATGTGTGCCAAAAACTTAATCTCAAACCCGGCTAGCACGAATGTGTTTCTGCGCCTGAATGTCCCATTATGCATGCAACATAAAATCAGGCATTCTTGACACACTCCAAATTACGAAATGTGTAACAGATAGATAAAGTATGGATGTCTTTTCAAACAAACCTGTACCCTATATCCAATCATGTGAAACTGTTTAGTGCTACCATTCCTGACTATTGCCATATTTTATGCTTTTATACTATGACTATAGGGATCATACACGGTTTTATGTGGGCACACATTCACCGTAGTACGAGGAATGTTGAATCCGACTGCTCCAGCAAATATTTGTACACAGCAATCAGTGTGTAATCATTATTCTTACATGATCAAAATTCCTAGTGAGCAATTTTCAATAGTAACCAACCTCTTCATTTCCACCCGAGAAAGATAAAGAAAGAAAAAAGGAAACAACACAGCAAACGAATTTTAAAAAAAAACAAACCCCAACAAACAATCAAACAAAATAAAATAGCCAACAAACAAACCCAAATCCAGAATAATAGTATTTCTGCACCAATGCCTTAAGAATATGTCACTAAAATATCTGGTGTTGAAGGCACGTTAATAGGCACGCGCAACTTAACCTTGTGACCTCACTTTGTATTCTGCCTCGCTTCAGTTATTACATACTACTGTCCTTATGACAACAAAATTATACAATTGCCCACTTTGGGCCAACACATCAATGAGGCGTCCATTTTGACGTACTGTCATCTGCAGCTGGCGTGCCACTTCCACAGAATTAGTAGAAGTAATATAAAAAGCCGTACTCATGCAGCACGCAAATGTTCCAGTTTCGTGTACAGCTTGACGGCACAAAAACGCAGTCATCAAATTATTCAAAACCTGCACGATCATGTAAGAATCTTTTCTATATATTTCGAGTGGGACCTGTTTACTACAAGTTTCTTGAAACCTTTCAGGCATTGGGAGATTTGTTAAAGATGTGACCTACATGCTTGGAAGACCACCAAGTCCTTCCTGGTACTGGGCATTCTGCTGGGCTTTCTGTTCACCTGTCCTTATTGCGGTAAGAGAGAGAGAGAGAGAGAGAGAGAGAGAGAGAGAGAGAGAGAGAGAGAGAGAGAGAGAGAGAGAGAGAGACAGCCAGAGACAGAGAGACAGACATAGACAGATACAGACAGAAACATATGCGGATAGCCAAAAATAGCGTTAATTAAGATCCATCTTCCTAGTAATATTGTTGAATATTGTTTCTCCTAATTCTGGAACTAATATCACAGTGCCGTGTAGGTCATGTGTCTGCGTTTAATGGTTTGGTTTGATGTTTTACGGCACAACAACACACGTACGTTATTTAGTGCCGAGGCAGTAGGAGTAAAGTGCGTTGACCAAGGACACTCCACCGTAGCCGACCCGAGCTGATATGGTGGTAGGATTTAAACTCGCACCCTTTCGCTCGCGAGTCCAGCACGCTTACCACTGAACCACATGGGCTCCTGCCTCCATTAGTCGCCTCTTACGACATGCAGGAGGGTGCCTTGTGCATTAAATTGGTACCCAGTCATCTGCTTTGCTTATTTACTCGCTATACAAAGAACCAGTAAGGGGTAATAAAAGTCCTCAACATTCTGCCCACGAGACTTGTCGAGACGTCACTCGAGAGTTCAATTACCAACAAAAAAAGCAAAACTGCGTGTCCTGAACCGTCGTAACAGATGTAGCTTTGAACAATATCAACACTACATAAAGTTAAGAATGTTTGTGTTGTGTTTTGCGTAAAATAGTGTCTGTACCCCTACAAACCAATAGAAGTATAAATTCATCCGCGGGACAAAAGAAACATTTGTCAAATGTTCATATGATTCGATGCGTCTGATTGCCTGAGATAGCGACCAATGAAAGCCATCGTTGTATTAGCCCTTACTATTTATTTGTGTAGCGATTGAGCAAGCCTAGCAGATAACTGGGCATCAGTTTCATTGGGCCTATTCTACATCCCCAAGCCAGTAGAAGGGTAAAGTAATATTTAAGAGAGAGTGCAATAATTATACAAGTGTTCCGCAGAATCCTGTGTGTGACATGCATTCATGCAGTGGTGTATCCCTCATATCTGACTTAAACAAACTTTAGCAGAAAACTTTAACGTTGACTCCGCTGTTGTTGTGAGCCAGAAAAATTTTACCTATGTCTCACCAGGCTGACATGCAGGTGAGACAAAAATTAAGTTATTGATATGTTTATATACAAAGATAGATTAAGCGCAAATATGCTAAAGACATGAATTAGTATTGAAAGTGCACACCTAATTCAAGGAAAAGAATCCCCGGTTAATGTCTTTATTACATTCTCATTCTCTAAGGATAAAAGAACGGGTTCATTGTAGGTATTGGGCAATTCGGAGACAATCTGATAAAATGGCAAGAACATTCTGCATCTAAGGACGAAATAAAAGGTAATTCTGTTCGTAGATGATGATCCAGATTGAAACACAGACCCCTATGAACTATGTAGCAGAAGATCAACAGAAAGGTTCTATATTTATCGGATAGTCTCCCAGATATGCAGTTGTTTCAGTGTAGTTTATACTATCTAAAACGCCCCCCCCCCCCCAAAAAAAAAAATAAAAAAAAAATAAAAATATATATATAAATAAATAAATACGTATTTGAAGGGTTGGGGAGTATAAATCAATGCCTACTACATTGTAAATTAATGTTTTGGATCAATTATTTTGTTAGTCAAATCGTCTAAATACAAGGCTGCTATCGTTTCTGATTGACCATCTGGTTTGAGTCTGCCACTTTACGGCAAACACTTTTCAAAAACGAAAGTGCGCTCACACGCTATATTTCCTCGACTATGTAATATAAATAACTGTGTTGAGACTCGCCTCTTTTTGTAGGGACAATCTTTGTACTGTTTCTGTCAATCGTGCACTATATAGTGGACAGGCATGAGTCGTCCAGGATATGAATTTCATGTTTGGCAAAGCAGTCTCTGCTACGTTCAATTCGAATTGAAAGTAAAATGTGGCATTAGTAGGGACTTTCACTCATTCCTTCAGTGCAAGTGTGCAAATAGTTGAAAGCTTATCCTTAAGAATAGGAAGCCACATTTTTGGGAATACGAGGACAGAGCGAATTCCTAATGCGTGAAATGTTTTTTCTTCAAAAAACCTCTCGAATTAAGATCGAAGTTCCCTCAATCAGAATCAGCTTGCAAACAAATCAATATAATAAGAATGCTATTTTCAATTGAATGAAAAACCAAAGCGCTTTTCAACAGTATATTGGAAGATGTTAACATTTATCTTGGTGCTTTCATTGGGATAACACGAAAATGCCTCAAGAAGTGGTATGTCAAAGGAGTCAGATCACCCTATCTTTATTCTTCCTTTTTTCTTTACGCAGCTACTGTTTGTATACCGCATGGTTAAATACAGTCCTCCCATGATTGATAAGGAAACGGCCTACCCCGAGTTCGCCCAGAGTATCGGCTGGGCTATCACCGCCCTTGTCCTTTGCCCGATCCCACTCACGTTCCTCTTCGTGTTGCTGTTCCGGGCAAATGGAAATTTGTGGCAGGTAAGCCGAGTGCCAAATACCCGGGACCGCACACACACATACACACATACACACACACGCTCGTGCGCGCACACGCACATATACACGCAGAGTTTAAATGCATGCCTATTTTTTATTATTGTCTGACCTAATGAGACATAACTAAATCTAAAGCTATATTTTGGAAAAGGATTATGCCGTATCCTTTAAACATAAAAAAGGATACACAGAGATTAAAAGCAAAACAGGTTTGAGGTGGAACTGCTGCAGTTGCATATTTACCATGTGTCAATGAATTCATATCTGTGTCATTTGGAATAATACAATATTTACTCGCATGCTGCTATTCTTACATAAATGCTACATCATATATTATAGACATTTTTATTTTTGTTAAAAACAATTCTTTCATCAAAATTTTTCATCAAATTCCCATACTGCACGAGTGCATAGCAACTTATAGACTTTTCAGTTGAAATACCACATTTGATCTATGCTTTGATATTATCCGATTATATTCATTCAGGTGGAGAATGTGTTAATGACTTATTCCTCTGTGTGTGTGTGTGTGTGTGTGTGTGTGTGTGTGTGTGTGTGTGTGTGTGTGTGATGGGGTTCCGGCCTCTCATGTTGTCGACATTTTTCTCGTAGCAGACCCCATTACGACAATACAATTTATTTCTGGATCGGATGATAAATAAATTTCACCAGCTTTGCTTTTAGAATTCAGTTGTAGGGATAATATACAATTGGATCAAGTGATTTGACATGTTATTAATGCATACTTTTTTTTAAGAGGCTGAAAATAATCACAACACCAACGTCAGAGTGGGGACCCAATGACGGATCAATGAAACGCGAGCTTCAAATGGATTTTATGGCAAATGACGTCAAATATGGATAAGATAATCCAGTAATTGTTGTTGATGACAATGAAACCCATAACTTCTAAATAATCCATGTCATTTTTTGGTAGGATGCACTAAACTATTTCTCAGTTGCTTACTTGTGATACTTCCTTCTTTAAATCAACGTTGTAATCAAAGGATTATTTGTATTCATGATTTCCTGCATATTTATTGGGATTTTGGTTTTGTCGATACGCAGATTCAGTGAAGTCATGGCCTCAACCGCTGATGTACCCCGAATCACCCTTGCGTAAAATGCTTGCAAGAAACATGAATAACTTTGTACTTATGGCAACTAAAAAAAAAAAAAAATGCAAGCAAATAAACAACAACAACTTGTGAATCAATCAGTAAGTCATCTTCCTAGTACATTACTGGTGTCTATACTGGAACCCGAAAGAGAGAGATTAGCTTTTAACCTTTAGGTAATATCCTTAAGTACACGTTAAAGAGAGAACGAAAGTAATATTCATCTTTGGGTATCAGAAAAAAGCGTAATGCTATTGGGCTCAACTATGAAAAGTCTAAATCGTTGGAGGCCACAAGAGGCTTCAAAGAGGTCGACAAACATCGATTTCTGCATGTACCTTCATTACAAATTCAATAATGTTGGTGATATGTATAATAACATTTTTAAAGTAATCAGTGTGTAAACCCTCGTCTCGGAGCGGTTCAGGTCAATTGTTTGAACGTGTAATTGTGTTGCTCTCGGTGAAAAATCTCTAAGTTACATGTTATTATGTTTTCCTAAGACTACTTATAAAATTTACTTTTCATGATGCACTAACCACAAGGCAATTATTTATAATTTTTGGTATGTGAGAAACACGATCATATTATGCATATTTTCCTCGACCTCTTTTGCCGATTTTGTATCTTAGCAACGGTTAATTGTCCCTGAACAATGTTTTGTTGTTGTGTTTGATTTCTAGAATACGCACGCGCTTCAAAATATGATGTGGTTTTTGGTTCAAATTTTTCCTTTTTCTTAAAAATGTCCGCAAAAAATTATTGTAATTTCTATCAGTCCACTGATTCTTTTTATGCTTAACTGTACATGCATTTATCATTGACTGAATTAAAATTGTATATATTTATATTTAGTATTTTTTTCTTGAATAAGTATTTCAACCATATGATAATTAATATTCAGCAATTTAAATTATTCATACTCGAACATGAATGTTGTATAAATTTTGTCATACTGAATTTCTTTATAAAATAAAAAAGAATATAACTGTCGGAAGATATTTTGTTTCCAAATTTTATGAATAAAACTTTTCATTTATGTCGTGTATGCGCTATTAGTTTTCCAACAATTAGATATTGCTACATCCATTTACAATATTTTGAGAAAAGTATATAAATGCAGACTTCATAAAGATGGAGAATTATCATTATCCTGTTGAAATATCCGCAAAATATGGCTGGAAAAGCCTAAAATCGAATTTTAAATAAATGATTTGTGTAATAATATTATCAAACAAAAATAAACTTTTTGTAAAAATTCATAACTGATTAAAAGTCATTTTCTTTTCTGTGAAGGTTTAAAAGATGAATTATATTTCGCAAAATTTACAAACAGGTAATATAGATTATCTAAATAGTTGTTTAAATAACTTATATTTGCAATTCTTGATGTTGTAGATCCTCTTTCTGGAAAATTACATTTATTTCTGAGGAATCTTAAATACGTAATAATGTAAAGAAAAAAGCTTAACGGTTTGATTCTGATTGCATAAATGCTAAAATATTTTGTATTAACTCTTTGAAAAGATTCAACATTTGTAAAAATGAAGAGAATAAGTTGTAAATATGTATTAATACAATCAATTATAAGAGAATAGGTTGTAAATATGTATTAATACAATCAATTATAATAGAATAGGTTGTAAATATGTATTAATACAATCAATTATAAGAAACTATTGCGTAAGAAGAGACAGATGTTTCATGCAAATAAAATTAAGGAGCTTGAACGCTTACGTTATAGGAAACCCAGGGCTTTTTAGGAGGTGATTTTCACGTAGTAAGGCTTTAAAAGTAAAATATATACATGCAACACACAGACAACTATGAGCTACGGTACCACCCTATGTGTGGTGGTATGTTAAATTCCGTATTTAAAAGAATGAAGGTCACTGATTGGCTGAAAAAAATACGGGTAAAAAATTACCGTAATTTTTCAGAAGAAGCCTGCGCATAGGTAAATTGAACGCATTAGTAGGCTTGGAACTAAAACCATTTTTATTCTAACGCTATCGCCGCACATGTACTACTGGATGTAAACGGGGATATCTCACCGGGATGGCTTTTTATATTGGGCACCTTAAAAGGACCTTTTGTCAAAAACAAGGCGCGCAGCATATCATTTTCATCATGTTAAACTTTTCCTCTTGGATAGATCATTCATAAGATGTTAACGTGATGGACGTTACGGACTATGGAAATTGAATTAGTTGTCTGCGCCTATATCAGTTTAGATTCTTTTTAGAAGCATTTTTCTGAATTACTTGTTAATATTGCAACTGTTAAAAATAATGAAGCTGAGGAATTTTGTGAATATGATGATTTTGATAGCATAAATTGTAATTTTGAGGAGCTTGACAAGCCTGTTACAATTGCAGAGGTACAATTTGTCATAGGTTTTTTAAAGTGAATAAATCTTTGGTTGGTTACCAATTTGCAATAAATATTGTATATAATCTGTACATATACTGTGTGTGCAAATTGTGTCTTTATCGACTTAGAAAAGAATTTTGACAGCACATACCGTAATGGTCATTGATAGAAAATGAATAAATATGGCATTGATGGTAACTTGCTAAGAATCATACAAGATACATATAGCAATGTCAAGTAATGTATATGGGGATGTAACTCATAGAAATATATGGTAATACGGTAAAAGCAAAATAATGGTTTTTAGAAAACTTAGACCTGTTAGAGTCTTTGTGGAATAGACCTCTAATGGTAAACAGTTTCAAATTATTAATGATTTTAGCTATTTAGGTAATGTGCATAATTATACTTGTAACTTTTCGTTAAATCAAGTTAAAGGTATTGAAACACTGAAAACCGTGATTGTCAATATGAGTAAATATGATGTGAAGTCAAAATGTATCTTCCAACTGTATGTGAAGTGTGCAACCAAAAATGACATAAAACCCGCCCCTTTGAAATGACGAGACCTACATTAAATATACTAAAAAATTTCAATGATCATCCAAGACAAACTACTTTATAGACATGATGCTCCCTCCTGGGTATCACTTATCGCAGTGGTGTCAAACTCATTTGCTATGGCGGGCCAGATTTGATACAAATAATAATAAATAACAATAAATAATAATACTAAATATTGAGTCTAGCGGGCCATATCCATGTGAAAGAGTCACTTCATTTCCACATACGACATGATCCTGAACTAAATGCTTTGATAAACAGTAACCTTGACTTCAAATACATTATTTGTACTACATATACACCGAGCAACATTAAAGCAAGAATTTACAAGTTAAATATAAGTCCAAATATCATGATTGTACGTGTCAGTTTCCTCTCGTGTCTTTTGAAATGAAGGTAAAAGGAGATGCTAACAACGCTGTTGTAAATAATTTGGGTAAAATGCTTGTGAAAGACATCACCATATCATACGGAAGGGATAATCTTTCAAGTTGAATGACTACAACATATTCATTTCATACAAAGTTTTTGTAGTTACCTGTTTAGGTTAAGACAAATAGGACTGAACAAGACATTATGAATGATAAAAAGAAACATTTGCAATTAGGGGCAGGTAAAGAACAAAATGCTGGTGCTGAAGCTAAACAGCTCGCGGTGTGAAAAAATAACTACATTACGAGACAGAAAGACTTCTCGACAAAGCAGCCAATAAACGTTTGGAAACTGTGACACTAGATTTTCCCATAATGAGCTTGAAGTGCGCAACAAATCTCAGAAACTAATCTAGACAAGCTTTGCAACTCACCAATAAAAAAACTACTCCTGGGGTTTCCATATGATACAGTAATCTACAAAAGTCACTTTATATTTCTTGTTAATGAGAAACAACAGCGAGTACGACCCAGTAACGCGTATGATAACAATTGTTACACTGATAACTATTATATTTGATTTGATCTGTGCCTTACACGTCAGAACAGATCTCATGGTAGGGATCTTAAATTAGCTGATGCACAACAACGTATTCACCTTCAAATCACCAGAAAAGTAAATGCAAATGCTCTCAAAACGTATATTTATTTTGTGTTATATGCTTAGGTTAACATTAAAACACAACCACCTAACATCAGTTATGATTTAGGATACTGAAACAGTGTTCGAGAGCATGTATGTTTCGGCATTCAAACAAAAAAGCAAACAGCAAATGTTTTTAAAATTTCCAAAAGTGCAAAACTCGTCACAAAGTACGATATTGGTTTAATGCGCACCCCTTGTAAACTGGATAAGCAATGAAGAGTCCGACTGTGCATATATTTTAACCAACCGGAGTAGACTCATTCTCGCGTATCCATTAACCGGAATCAACATTATTTTGCGCTATTATTTAACTATAGTTGATGAATGAATGAAGAAAAAATAACTATGTACAACCGGAGTAAATTCTTCATCGTATATCCAGTTACAATTGGTGATGAGTCTTGTCTGAGGCAGTAGTACAGCGGTTGATAGCCAGATCAGGCATTGCGCCTGCTACCGTAAGTAACAGTAGACGATACTACCTGTGGCTGTTGATCCAGAGTGGACAGCTACACCTGGCTCCCTCTGGAAAGTCCCTTCTGATGGATCAGGCAGCCGAGCAGATAAGTTCATCCCCCGACTTTGAAGGCAGATGTCAAGAGCTGTGTGGACAGCGAAGGACATCAGTTCAGGTACAGTGGGAACTGATGACCATCCACTGCAATCGGACGTGTCTCCAGACGTGTCGCCATTGTCGTGCCACTGGATTCAAACACGCCTGGAGGAGAGAGTGCGCAACATTCCCTCATTTAATTCCAACTCATGCCCCAGTCCTGACACTATTCCCCTCCACGCACCAGACCTTCAAATCCTGTGGAGATGGGCGAGCGGCAAAGCAGCAGGTGTGGATACACTGGGAGCTGTAGTTGCAGACCTGCACACATGTGGCTCAGATCATACGGTCGCTTTTCACTAGACCAAAGCAGCAGTGGAACTCGGCAGCCCCCTGGGTGACTTAGTAGCCTTTTCTAGCAATACACTGCTCACCTCCGTAGGATAAGGAAGAGGCTAGAAAATATGCCACAAATATTGCCTGCTTCACCTTAACCCTGGTCAACACACCGCGCGGCTGACGGGGTTCCCACCTTTGCGGTCGAAAACATATTAGGAAGACAAAGGTGATGCAACTCACCATGGGTGACTGGAACGTACTCACACTAATTGACAGTACATCAGCAGATAGACCAGAGAGAAGAACGGCTCTAGTTGGTTGAGAACTGGCTAGATTCAATATCCAGATAGCAGTCCTGAGTAAAACTCGCCTATCTGAGGAAGAACAACTCACCGAAGTAGGAGCCGGCTACACCATCTACCGGAGTGGCCGAAGTAAAAAAGAGCGACGTGAAGCTGGTGTTGGGCTTGGCATCAAATCACAGCTAGTTAGCAAGCTCACAAATCTCCCAAAAGGCCTGAATGACAGACTAGTACTAATGAGACTTCCACTGTCTGGAAAAAGACATCCAACTATCATAAGCGCCTATGCACCCACCATGACCAACCCAAATGAGATCAAGGAAAATGTTTTTTAATATGAAGACCTGGAGTCTCTTATTGCAGTAGTACCAAAGGCAGACAAGCTCATCCTATTTGGTGACTTCAATGCTAGTGTTGGCACAGATCACCAGCCATGGCCAGGTGTCACTGGCAAATGGATTTGGCAAATGCAACAACAACGGACTCCTGCGCTGAACATCACCTCCTAATCACCAATACAGTATTCCGCCTGCCAAACTGCAACAAGACGTCTTGGATGCACCCACGCTCCAAGCACTGCATCTTATTGACAACGTCATCGTCAGGAGAAAAGAGAGGCAGGATGTCCGAATGATGAAAGCCATGAGAAGTGCAGACTGCTGGACTGACCACAGGCTCATAGTCTCCAAGCTCAATATCCGGATTTAGCCTAGCAGACGATGACAAGTCAAAAAAGTGCAAAAAAGTGTAATGTCGCCAAATTGAAACAGGAGAATGTGAAACAGGCGTTTGTCGCAGAACTGTGCAGTCAACTGGATACAATCGATACAAACTACGAGAATGTTTGAGGAAAACTGGGCATCCTTCAGAGACTCTGTGTACTCAACTGCATCCAAGAACCTCGGTCCCACCACACGTAAACACCAAGTTTGGTTTGATGAGAACGATGCTGCCATATGAAGACTACTGAACGAGAAACATCGGCTAAAGAAGGCCTATTTATAAGACAGCACTTCATTATCTAAGACGACAGCCTTCAACAACATCAAGATGACAGAGAGCTGCAAGACTCGTGGCTGAGCAATAAGGCAGATGAAATTCCGTCCCACGTGGACAGGAATGACATGAAGAACTTCTATGATGCGTTGAAGACAATCTACGGGCCGCAGTCATCAGCAACATCTCCAATACTGAGTGCTGCTCACTGACAAAGAAAAGGTATTTCAAAGAAGGTCAGAAAACTTCAACAACATCCTTAATCAAGAGTCATCTATCAATGAAGAGGCAATTGATCGACTGCCCCAAGTGGAAATCAACATATCACTTACTGATCATCCAACGCTGACTGAAACTGTCAAAGAAATCTAGAGCAGACAGGATACCAGCAGAATTCTACGAAGCTGGAGGCTCGCACATGGGACAGAAACTGACTGATCTCTTCCAGTCAATGCGGACTCAGGGAATTGTACCCCAGGAGTACATGGATGCATCCATCGTCACTTGTACAAGCGAAAAGACAACAGACAACCTTGCGACAACCATTGGGGCATCTCCTTGCTGCAAAATAGTTGGCAAACACATTGCCAGAAATCTGCTGAATCATCTTGTGCATGACATTGATCAAGGGGTCCTGCCAGAGAGTCAGTGTGGCTCCAGGAAAGAACGAGGGACCACAGACATGCTGTTTGCAGCTCATCAACTCCAGGGCCAATGCCAGGAACATAACTCCAATCTGTACACGACATTCATCGACCTGACCAAAGCCTTTGACACAGACAGCCGCGGAGGCCTTTGGAAGATCATGGCAAATTTGGTTGCCCAGAAAAATCCATTGTAATGGATCGGAAATTCCATGATGGCTGCTCATTGAATGCCAAATCTGAGTCTGACATGCATCACAGTATGGACCATTTTTCTTCAGCTTGTGACAATTTAGGTCTCACAATCAGTATCAAGATTACAGAGCTAATGCACCAAATTGCACCAGGAAAACCTTACGTAGAACCTACCACCACAGTAAATACCAAATGTTCGCCTATCTCAGCAGCACACTGTCACGTGCAGTCTATATTGATGATGAAACCAACGCCAGAATTGCTAAGTGTGGCCCTTGGCAGACTACGTGCAAATGTGTGGGAGCGCAGATGCATCAGTCTACAAATCTTTAGGTCTACAAAGCCATTAAGTTGCCGACCCTGCTGTATGCTTGCCAAACCTAGACGGTGTACAGACGCTATGCCAAGAAGGTGAACTATTTAAGGAAACAGATGAGGATGAGATTGCAAGACACGGTCCCAGACACTGAGGTTCTCACACGGGCAGGCATTCCATGCATCCACACTCTGCTGATGAAATCACAGTTGAGATGGGCAGGCTACGTCACGAGGATGTCAGAAGAGCGACTACCAAAGAAAATCTGCTACGGCGAGCTGAAGGAGGGAAAGCGAGCACAGGGTGGTCAGTAGAACCGCTTCAAAGATTTCCTTAAAGTCATCCTTGAAACACTTCAACATTGACCCTGTTTTGGAAATATCTCACACAGGATCGCTCTACCTGGCGGAGTCTCATCCAGACTTTGTACGAAGGAGAGCTGCTGAGGCAATGCAGAAGCGTGAGCAGCGTAAATATCAGAACTGCAGCACGTCCTCATTGGATCAAGCAAACCCAAACGGCATCTCCTGTCATGTGTGCCACAGACAGTTCAGAGCACAAATTGGCCTGATCAGCCCTCATGTACTCACAGAAACCAAACCAGTTAGCAATGTCATGGTCATCTTCGAACTCGAAGGACGAACAACAAGAACAACAGTGCAGCTGTAGTACGGTTATCCATCTATTTGATGGTTGATTCCACTATATTCATTTTCCCGTCTGTTTTCATCATGATCCAAGTTTTACAGATACTTTTTTTTTTAATTACTGAAAGGAACCATTCAGCTATCAATCATATTCTAAACGCTTCTCAAAGTCATAACCTGTTGCTGAACACTTTGTCATTCAGTGTCAATAACATATACCATTATATTCAAGTTAATACATGGTTCAGATCATATTACATTATTGACGAGTAAAGTTATTCCATTATATGTCACAGTTTTATTACATTACTGGTTCAAATTTTATTACATTATTAGTTAGTATTACACAACGTTCATTATCCTGAAATATTACTTGAAAGCATTGACCGCCAGTCTTATTTGCGCCTTATTTTACTGCACAGAATTATGCTTTAACACTTTGGAAATAGTAATAAATGGTATAATACATGGTATTCAACAGTACAACACATATATGCCTTTCAAAATGCAACTTCGTTCATTTTCATGTATTCTAACATGTTTATCCAGGCACTGAACCAGCCGTACATATATAAATACATACATACATACGTCCTAGTTCACATTGTTAGGAACATAATTTACCAGGTTTTGCTTTCTTCTTACAAAGAGCATTTATCAATTGTGCAATAAAATATTATTCAACTACTGATCAGACACTCTTTCATAAAAGATTAAACGCTTTCATCTATCAAACCACGGTTTAAAAACAAACAAAACAATCACAGAGAAAACAAACAAGAGCAACAAAATAAACAACAGACTATACATAGATTTCTTAATTTAATCCAAGCAGAGGTTGTAAATTTAGAATTCTCTCCAGCGGAATGAGGAAGGGAAAAGCTGCTGCCTCTTCAGTGTATTTTATGTATAAAAAGGTGATGTATGTAAAGAATTTCTTGTTTACCAAGATCTCAAATATTTTTTTTTCCTTCATGAGTAAAAATTATGGCTCTTAATTATCTTTCGTTCAGGATTTAACTTTAATCTGTATATGCGGATTAGTCACTATTAACATTGGAAAATGTGCTTGTATGAACAGAGGAGTATTAAAACGAGCTTTAATACGTCTTCTGTGTGAATAAATCAGTCAATTTATGTCAACCCCACTCCATTGGAACTCTTTATGTCTCACATCAAATATTTATTGTAGCTTTATGATTCTCTCTTCTAATTTTATTATTTCGCAGTTGAATAAAAACAAATCTAAAAATGTTTGCAAAACTTTTATGCTGCTACTGCTTCTTCTGCAATAATATATTCCGCCACCATCACCATCACAACAACAGCAACCACCACTTCACTACTGCAACTATTACTACTGTTGGTGTTGCTGCTGCTGCTACTACTATTACTACTAGATACAACATAATTATACAAATATGATTTTATACAGTTTTAAAACCTAAACATTTCGATCGCCTTCAGTGTTTCTCTTGAAACGTATCGACCATTTTTGTTGATAACGTAACTTGGCATATCGGTATGATGAGAGAGAGAGAGAGAGAGAGAGAGAGAGAGAGAGAGAGAGAGAGAGAGAGAGAGAGAGATGAACAAGGACTTTGACTTCCCCCACACCATGACACTGTTGAGGCAGAAAGTGATGAAGACAACCATCATACTTATCGAAAAGGTGTCCAAAAATCATTAGGAAACACAAGTGTCACTGATTGTTGAGTGAAAGTTAATCGTGCAAAACAAAATATTAATCTCCTAGCAATCGAATGTACCTTCATGGTCATTGGCTGACTATATATGAATGTGCACATACAGTCAAACTCTGTTTGCTGAATACCCAAATCAACGGTTTGGTTTGACTTCTTGTTGTTCGGCATAGCAACACAAGTATGTTATTTAGTGTACTTGATGTAAAGTGCCTTGCCAAGAACACACCACGGTAGCCAACCCAGGTTGATCAGATGGTAGGATTCGAACCCACGCCCTTTTGGTCGCAAGTCTTGCACGCTAACCACTGAGTCACCATGGTTCCTGTCTCCACTAGTCTTCTATTACGACATGCTTGTGATGGCATCGGTACGATTCTACGAACGGGGGTACATGCATATGGTGTACATAAAGAAACACATATGGTCACTTTTCTGACAGCATCATATAGTTACAAATAGGTAGATATCTAGAAAGATTAATAACTACATACATACGTACATACATACATACCTTTTTGTATGAATACAAAACTATTCCGAGATTCATATTTATTAAATGTCTACTTATTCGTGTTTATCACATTTATTGCATTGTTTCGTCTCTTAGCTCAATTATTTATTTGTATGAGAGAACCGGCGATAACATAATCCGTTATCTATCCCTCCCTGGATGACGTCGCGCTCACCTTGCGCGTCTTAGATTTAAAAGCATATACTCGTCCGGCCTACATTCACTTGAAATACTGAAAGCTCTTGATAACATATGGACTTTACCTTACGTGGTGTGTGGTATATTTAACTTTGGTGCCACTCAGTAAAATTTAGATATGCCAGACAAGTACAAGGCTTCTGAAACAGTAAGTAAATTTCTTTGCTTTAATTCAATCGTTTTTGAAAGAAGATAAGAAACAAAAAATTGTAGATAGAGACCAAGAAAAAAAAGACAGAAAATGAGAAAAATAAAATAAGAAAGATGAGATAGTTATTCACGCCGCGTTTGTGTGAAGATTAGATTGACGTCGCATTCACTACAGGGATTGCTTGCTAATAACGAGTCGACTTTGGGTACATATTCAAATCAAGTGCCGGTAACCAGGGCCGATGCAAGGGTAATTGGCGCTGTAGGCGAACCTTCAGCCTTGCGCCCGCCCTCACCATCCACCGTCAACAATTAACTTTCGAAAATGAATATTGTAAATTTATTCTTTCCTTCTGTTTTTCTCTTTCTTTTTAGACGCTTATTATCTTCTAATTTACTCTATTTCTCTTTCTTTTTTATTCATTCAGTTTTTTGTCCCCCCCCCCCTAATTTTTGCCGCCCTAAGCGACAGCCTAGTTTGCCTAGCGGTTAAGCTGGCCCTTTCGGTAACTCATTATCCAAAATGTTTAATATATATATATATATATATATATATATATATATATATATATATATATATATATATATATATTATATTAAATGCATAAGTTGAAAAATGGACAGTAGCTGCACATCGTGCAATGAGGACATTATTCTTACAAATGCTTTTGTTCGAATTTCAAGTAAGGATATTCTTTTGAGTGTAGTACATTCATCAATTAAGAAATCAATTAAGAATTTTTTTTCACTCTCAATACAGTCCTCCTCCTCCTCCTCCTCCTCCACCTCATCATCATCATCTTTATTTCAGTCCATAGAGGATTACATAATATAAAACTTTAACTCTAATAAATAACCTAATTACAATCAGAAAATTGTCAAAAGATGAAACACAAAACAAAAACAAACACTAAGTAATGAAAGATATAGGCAAAATATATGACACATAGATAGAAAAACTAATTATTGAAAAGTGGAATTGTACATGACTAATATTCTGCCATAATTATGACCAAGCTTATATCTATCTATCAATCTCTCTCTCTCTCTCTCTCTCTCTCTCTCTCTATATATATATATATATATATATATATATATATATATATATATATATATATTACGCAGTAGAAAATATAAAAATATACACTGTCACATTTAACTTCTTCACATTAGAAAATCTGGCCCCAAGGAAATTAAAAATGTCCTGTGGTGGTAAATGGGCATAGTTTTCCATCTTTTATAGGTTCAATAGTCAATGCAATCGTACTATCCATTTCACTGGCATCGTCCTCCTGATAATATGAATCGTAATCGTCTTCGTTGTTGTTCTCAACTTCCTCTTACTCTTCAGTGCAATTACTACTTTAAGCTTCTTCTTGTGATGGAGGAATTGGAGCACAAAATCTGTGTATTGTTCATTTATCATCATTGGCGTAGAAACCGCCCATGCAACTCCCGCAGGAGGGGGGGGGGGGTCAGGACCTGTGGGGGCACAAAATTCCCATAAAAGAACTTTTTATTGGGAGGGGGCCCCAGAATCAAGTTTTGCAGTGGGGTCCAGAATATTTTGCTGCGCCAATGTTTATCATGATTCAAAATAATGCTGTAATTGGAGTTTTCTTGACTGATCTAGATAACAACACCGCGTTACCGCAACGGGTGGCAAAATATATGGGTAAAGTCATAGGCATTGATAAAAGATAATTTTTTTTAAAAAACTGGGACAAAATTTCACACATCTTTCAGAAAATTGCGAAATATGCATGTTTTAGCTTTAGTTCAACTCATCAGAGAGTTGTAAAATATTACTAGGTTTGCTAAATGTGACAAACATCTCCCCTGTCCACACTAAGTCTCTGTATTCCTGCCACCCAGACTTTGTTCCGAATGACTGGTCACGTAACCGTGTTCCGCATGCATCAAAGTCCTAATTATAGTATAGATTCTCATACAATATACCTCAAGTTATAAGTGATTATGCTTTATATCCAATACGGAATCAAAAAGGTACTATTTTAAAACTTATTTTAGATAATGGAAAAATAAGCTAACAATTATAACTATTATCGCTCTTGTTTCATTCCCAAAGTGATAACGTTCATATACATTTCATTGAACAGAGATAGCTTGGCCCCTCAGCATCGTATATTTTGAAATGATCATTGTCTAATGCGAGAATTAGTAGCCTACATTGTTAACCGTTTACATTAAACCTTCATTTACGTATATCATAATTTCTTTGGTAAATAATTAAGCTAATTGGTATTTCTGAGAGGACGGTGACATCACTTACCAGATATAAGGATGATGTAACACCGGCTTCGTACTCACTGGATGTCGCGCCAGTTCCAATTTAATTGGCTCCACACTTTCAAAACTAAAAGTATCATTCCGCTGACCTAAGTGCTTATAGAGACGCATGACTTTATTTGTGGTGAAATATTCTATAAAATATTCCCTCATTATTATACAACTTCTTTTCCCCCCAAAAATGTTTTCTGCTGAATAATACAAAAAATTTAAGGCATTATGTTTTGAAAGCAGTCAATTTTTAAATGTTTACGATATCGCTGAGGCAAAACTTACTTCGATGAGCAGCAAGAACAATGTGACGAATCCCACCAAGTATTGCGCCGATTGCAAGTAAACTTCTTCAGACACTTGTGTGTAAAGAGGTTAAATATATACAAACAATCTTCAATTATCAAATTTGTATTTCTTTTTGTAGAACACAATATACAAATTAAAAATTCACGGCTCTGGTGCCATTTAGTCCCACCGTATTTCCGAAATTAGGCATAAAAGTTAGTAAAGACTTACTTTGTCCAAAATACAGACTTGATATAGACTCGGTTTGGTGTTATGCATGACGTCATTCTAGAAAATAGGCAATTTTTAAAAATATTTTCTGAACAAGAAAAACATTAAAAATAATTATCGAGCGATTTAAAACATGTGTCCAACAGGGAAAGTATCACTGGGGGCTTTGCGAGTAATGCTCATTTTAGATTGAATTCCAAGCATATGAAAGCAATCACTAATCTTTTTAAACTGCGAAAAATGATTTAGATATAGATTTCAAATGCAACTTCAGTCTCACCTTTTCTTTTGATGATATGAGGGAAAATGGAGAGAGAGAGAGAGAGAGAGAGAGAGAGAGAGAGAGAGAGAGAGAGAGAGAGAATAGTCTCCTTTTGCAGTATACGGAAATAAAGTGAATCACTTTTTCTAACTTGTGCTTCACCGATTATCTCAGAAGAAATACATTCAGCAACTACCAAGAAACACATGATGATTTATGCTGATAAATGCTTACATGCAAAAGAATCCAGTTTTTTTTTTCACAATTCTTTCCTACAATTTAATTTTTCAAAAGTAGTTATTTTTAGTTGGTTCCTTTTAGTATTGGAAAGGTCTATTAACTGTAGGTGTATCATTAGTCGTTTCAGGTAGTAAATTTCCACAGGATCACTGTTTATTCTATAGCCTATCGCGAGTGACATTCGCTACAATCTCCATTTAAGTAATGTTCACGTTCCCTTTATACGTCACTGCCACTCACATATCAGGTGGCGGTAATGCCTGCTCCAAACTGTGTGAGGGTCACACTTTTAATTGCAATAGTTCGTAAATTGTGGAATATAATTCAATAAATACAACGAATTTGGTGCTTTCAGGTATAAAACAAATTACAAAAAAGTGTAAACATTAAACTCAATACCTGACCTGTAAAAACGTTAGAATTTCTTTATGCCTCCATGTATCTTTGGGCATATATCTTTCATTTCTAAGGCAGGATATAGCCAATATTGTGTTAAAAGTGCCAGTAGTCTCTCCCCCGCAAAAAATTTAATTATATAAGTAATGTTGGTCAAAAGAGACGATTCACTATGTAATACATCACGTACATACAACATGGCAAAAGCTTCATCGGCGTTCACATTCAAGGGGCCACCATTTTGAAGTACTTTTTCGAGCAATTCATGCGTGTTCTAGTGAATAGTTGAATCAACAACCGAAATGAGAGTGTGACTTAGACTTATGACCTTGACGTCTCCATGGATATTGTCCGGTAATACCACAAAGAACCTATTAAAAAGGGAGTATTATTTGTATTACACAGGTCTTATTGTAAGATAGTTATGCATTTTATAGTAAAGGGGGCACAAAGTATCATATATAACCGTATATGATTATATATCATTTTTGACATCTGATATTTAAATCTAAGTCTTCTCTTACAATAAGTGTGCTTGAAAGAATAGGTTTTGAAAAAATTATGAAGTTTAGGGCGAAATCTTGACTAGACGTTCTCTAGGAGAAGTTTTGATATCTCGCACATAATGACTTGTGATGACGTATTTGAACCGAGTGTTTCATTTATGAACTCCCATACTTTGACAAGCACAAGGTACATGCTAGTCAGAAATATCTTCCTAGTCACATAATCAACAGTTATTCAACTTTGTTTCCTATAGGCTTTAACAATTCAGATAAAACTTCCCGAATAAACATCCGTGATGATAATTCTCCAAATCAATATTCATGACCATTCATATATATATATATATATATATATATATATATATATATATATATATATATATATATATATATATATATATATGCCACGAGATTTCATCATGCAACTTGACCTACATAGATTAGATAAACTTTGATAAATTTTAGAGAGAAAGTGTTTAATACTAGTATTCTTATTACAGTATAGTAGCAGGGCCGGGTTAGTGTCCTGTCGGATTAGAAAAAGGGGTCCTTTCGAAACTCACAGGTCATAACTGAACAAGTCTTTTGGTACTGATCTAGCCCCTGAATTAAAACCTTATAGAACTGCAAGCACCCAAACTGTACTCGCATGTGTTCCGGTGCAGGGATCTGAAGTAAATCTGTAAGTGCTGGACAGAGCGGTTCAGGTTGAAAATATGGGTTGTTTTACGACAGGCAAATATTGAAGAAACAAAAATCGGGGTCTTTTAGGACAAGCAATATAGGAACAAGGAGATCTTTATCACTGCAGTTCCCCCTCCCCCCGAGACCCTGGGTGGATGAGTGGTCTAAGGCGCTCGCCTTTAGAGATCGCTCACATCACGCCTCTGTCAGAGTGGACTCGAATATCGGCTCGGCCAACGTGGTTGTGTGAGAAAGCTTGCCAGTAGCTTCCCGTGGGTCAGTTGATTTTCCCGGGTTCTTCCTCCACCAACTATACTGGCCGAAATGTTTAGCCTATCATGTGCTGAAAAATGTCGTAAAACCCACAAAACCAAACCAAACCAAACCATCCTCCTCCCCCCAACACTGACCCCCTCTCCGTCGGAGTAATAGTGATATTGCTTCTGCTGATGGTGATAATTATCATCACAACGACTATAGCATCAATGCTAATGATACTAACAACAATGATACTAAATTACACGAATATATTACCATTTAAAACAAAACAAGTGAGTCTGAGATCACTTATATGCCTGACATCTGCCTAATAGCCAAATGAAAGAGAAGTTGGCCATGAAATTTGGGTCAGTTTGATGCTTTCCGTAAAAAATTGTTTCAAGGTTTCAATGTTATTGGTATCCTAATTCTTTTTTTTTTTTTTTTTTTTTTTTTTTATGCTACATCAGCATCATTTGTCTAATTTTAAAAGGCCTCAATGCCATTATGCTTTCTTTTAAAGTTGGTCAAATTATGTTATGCACGCTTTTGTATATATACAGTTGTTGATATGTTTTTTTTTTTTTTTTTCTTCTATTTATTGTAATGACGGATTGGCATCATTTGTAAAAATGTGAACGGATTTCAAGTTATGATGTTTTAGGTCAAATTTAGTAAAATTATACTGAGCGGCTTTTGAGAACAAGTTATTAAAGGTTTTTCTACTTTCAGTAACATCAGTCATCTTTGATATTGAATCGGCATCCTTTGTGAAAAATTAAAAGCCCTTTATGCTACGATGCTCAGATTTGGTCAAATTCTGTTGAGTGGCCTTGGAAAGAAGTCGTTTAAAGGATTTGCTATTATTTTTGCTAATAGTGGCCATATTTGATGGAGAATCGACATGATTTGTCCAAAAATGTGAATGGCCTTTATGTCAGAATGCTCTCTGTCAAATTTTGAAAAAAATTGTGACGCAGCTTTTGAAAGGAAGTTGTTTTATTTTTATTTTTTTTAAATCTATGCAGTAAAAAGGCATCTTCTGTATACATTGTGAACGATATTTATGCCAGAATGCTTTCACTCAAATTGGGTCAAAGTTTGCTAAGTAGCTTTTGAGCAGAAGTCGTTTAAAGATTTTTCTCTTTTTAGGAACGCCGACTATATTTAAGCCACGATACTCGATGTCAAATGTTGAACAATTCTTTTGATCTGCTTTTTACAAAGAACTCATTTAAAGAGAAAGTCTACATTGCATTTTATTTATTGCATATAGTATCTAGTAGAGATGTTTTATATAATTGACACACCATAACATAAAATATTTTTATTTCTACGAAATAAATCGCTTGAAAGTACCGCATTATCACTGTCACTGTTGGCCGCCGTTGGAGACTGCCGGCGACGTCACGAAGACGGGTTGTGTTTACAATGACTACATATACTACGCAGTTGAAACTAGCGATTACAATAATTCTACGACGAACATAGCAACTATTTACTTACTAGTCAGATATTTCTGATACTGAAGCTAAAATAGGAATCGATGCTTCTATTTATTGGCTCAGATAAAATATGATTTATCTGTTTTCAAGGGATAGTTCCAGTGATCACAGCATTGGCTTTTACTTTCACTCAGCTGGGAATACGTCACATACTTAAGTCGTTGTTGGCATAAATGAGGCACAGTTGAATTAAAAGTAAGCATAACTCGAGGCTTAGTGTGGTTACGTTTTGTATTTTCTGAAATTATTTCAATCGGACAACATTCTTAGCTGTTGTGTATATAAAGCACTGCAGTGAATGCTAACCGACCCCGTGCCGTAAAGAACCATTAGGAGATCATCTTATGCTTTCGTATCATCCATACATTGTCTCTCTGGAAGATGGTGGTGCCGAACACACTGTAGATCGGCTGGATTTTTAAAAGCTTGAAATAAAATATTTCATAAGCATGAACCTTTCCAACCTTCATTTATATTTTCTGTATTTATGAAGTCAATTAATATAGAGAGTGAAAATTCTCATGGAATTTCGCTTTACGGGATTTACTAATTTACTAGCTGCGGCTATATTTACTGGCGGATC
Organism: Margaritifera margaritifera; assembly: GCA_029931535.1. Lineage (NCBI taxonomy): Eukaryota > Metazoa > Mollusca > Bivalvia > Unionida > Margaritiferidae > Margaritifera > Margaritifera margaritifera. The sequence goes on from JAQPZY010001514.1 coordinate 943,433, forward strand.
TGCATCATTTGTACAAACGTTAAAGATCTTTATGACATGATGCTTTCTGTCAAATTTGGTTGAATATTTTTGAGTGGTTTTCGAGAAGACGTTTAACGGTTGTTTTCCTTATTTAGTAACGGCGACTATATTTGATGGCGGATGGTCATCATTTGTGCAAGTTTGAAAGCCCGTTATGTTAGGAGGCTTTCTTTGAAAATTTAGTTAAAGCATGTTGAGCGTTTGTTTAAAGGTTTTTCTTCTTTTAGTAATGGCATCCATATTTAATCACGGATCCGCATCATTTGTAAAAAAAACAAAAACAAAAGAAATGGAAACGTTTTCTGTCAAATTTAGTCAAATACTGTCAAGTGGCTTTTGAGAAAAATAAATATCGTGTAATGTTTGTTTCTTACTTTTTTATTTAGTAATGGTGTCCAACTTTGAATGCGGCTTGGTATTTTTAGTATAAATTTAAAAGGCCTTTGATACCAGGATAATGTCTGCTAATTTTAATTGAAATTGGCTTAGTATTTACAAGAGGAATATGCATTGACTGTTAGGCTTCACACATTTAGCCTCGTTCTCGATACGCCCGTTGTACGGGAGACAAGACTGAGGTGCTCCGATTGGAGATTGTGAAAAGGATTTATTTAATAACTAGGTTTTAATACGTTAAAAATAACATGACTTTTAAAGTGTTTGTTTAAAGCAATTTGATATACCAATACTGTTGGCTGTTGGTATATCAAATTGTGATTCGCCCATGGCGTATAAATACGCATACAATTATGGTTTCAAGAGTAGACCATTACTTCTGTATTCTCTAGATCAGTGACGAATTTACATTTATTAATTATTAATAAAATATGAAATAATGAGACAAAAAATTCCCGTTTTGTAATGAATTCAACATGTTACACAAATTCATCGGAACCGCCGCCCCTGCTTTCCCTTCTCTCTCTCTCTCTCTGACACACACACACACACACACACACACACACACACACACACACACACACACACATGCCGTAAGGGACAAATATACGTGGAAATCTGTGGAGTTAGACAGAAAAAAGAATTTGAGCTGGATAAATACCTTGAACTTGAACTTACACCAAGTAACGTAGAGGAACCCGAGTCCTTTTAATGGTATGTGTACACTTTCGATGGGATTTTTCTACAGTTACACGATACCAATGATACAAAGTTGCAGTGGCTTGTAGAGACGAGTAGGCCGAACGGTATATCCCTTGGCATACACATACTGTAACATATTTTATGCTTTATTTGTATTTTTTATTTTTTTTAACCAATAATAAGGTTCTAAACAGATCATTTGTAAATATTGAAATGTATGAAGGTTTCTCTTCATCGCTCTTTCTCTCTCAGTCTGCTTTTGCTGCTCAGTGAGCATGTCAGTTTTACCACATTTGATCAAGATCACTCTCTCTCTCTCTCTCTCTCTCTCTCTCTCTCTCTCTCTCTCTCTCTCTCTCTCTCTCTCTCTCTCTGGATATATGATGATAAAACTGGCAGAGTAATCGGTCAACAGAGAAACGGAGAGATTGACGATATGAATAATTTTATAGTCAATCCCCACACAACCTCACCCCGCTCTCTCTGTTGTTTGGTTAGCCAGCATGTCAGTTTTAACCCCAATGGATCCAGTGTTCTTCTCTCTCTCTCTCTCTCTCTCTCTCTCTCTCTCTCTCTCTCTCCGGGAAAATGCTCCTAGACCGGTTAAAACCAGCACTGCCCGGCTGGTTTTATTTAAACAGTGACAAATCTGGAGTATTCTCCTTCTTCAAATCTATACAACATTCTCTTATTTCTGCACAACGTAGGTATCTCACATTGAATGCTTTCATATATCGTGTTGTAACATGCTTGTGCGTAATTTATCTATCTACTTCAGAATATGTGACAGTCAAAATGTGTATTGTAATTAAATTCATCTTAAATAGTCTGCACTGAAATGAATCACATAATGAATGGTGAAGAACAAACAAAGCAAGGATTAAATGGAATTCAAGGGAAGATGTACAGAAATGTATATTAAAAGGAGACAGATCCGATAATGCATTCATAAAATTAGGCGTTATTTCTCCCCACCCCTGCCGAAAAGTAAATTGATTTTGGATTACTTATTTCTCGCAAATTTAATGATACCTTCGGACCCCCCCCCCCCCCACACACACACACAGACGCAAGAAAAATTGGATGGCGCGCCATTATTAATTCCAATGCATACTGAGTCCGCGTGCAATTAGGACGGTGGGACAAACTCTGGAAGATACTATTCGTAAACTCTCCACTTCGGATATATTGCTTCTTTCTATTAGAAAACAAAATTGTATCAAATAGCTCTTACTATCGTACATAGAAAACAGAACAAGAATAGTGACCAGGGCCAACATTAAATGTTGTTACTGGGACATATACAAGCTTCCCTGCTCCGTCTAACATAATACTATGTCCGTTCTCTCTCTCTCTCTCTCTCTCTCTCCTCACCGGCTAAATGTTTTACTTTTCAGTCCCTAGTAAGAGCTTTCTCTCAGAGCGTGATCAAATGTCACGTGCTCTAAATGAAAAATGTAACTTAGCCGATTAGGCTGCAAAATAAGCACTCACACGCACCATGATCGTTATACAATTGCAGAGCACACGTTATTCAACCAGAAAACGATTGCGAGGTCACAGGTCATGTTCGAGAGTCAATCTATAAAAATGTACGTTTATGCATCATTATGCAGACTGCTTATTCTTGATCCACATTTTTATTTACTTACTTTCAAGACCAAGCACTAATGAGTGTTCACATAAATAACTATAAAGCATTAACAAGGCCTTATCAATGTCGAAGACCTTTATTTTTATTGGCTTTAATTTTATTCTGATCTAATTAACTTTTGAGATCTATTAGACAAATACTGGAATGCCCTGCACAGCTATTTCTGTCAATGTTCCAATTTTTGTTTCGTTGAATTTATCAGGTAACGTTGACATACATAACCATATATAGACATTGGAGTCACGCGTTTCATATATATGTATTTGATATCTGATAAACACCGTGTTTACTTATCTTTCGCTTAGATACTGAAAGAGGACAACTTCCTGGAACAGTCGGAATGTCTACACCTGTTTTAGCAAAGCATTTTAACTGCGCAAGAGAATAAACAAAAAGTCTTTATTTGAATCCCCATTTGTGATTTGACCCAGGGAAATTTATATTTGGTCCCTGTCATTTCCCTCGAAAAAGGACAAGTATGGCTACTCAGGAAAAAAAAATTCCAAGAGTTGTCATACTTGTTGTATTGCGTTCATGTTGACTCATTCTGTTAAATTCACATTTTCTCCCACACCTCATTGATCTTTATGGTAACTGATGTTTACGACTACTTCATATAGACATGTATATCAGATAAATATATATCGCTTTGTCTTGCAAATTTTAAAAAATGTATTTTTAAATGGTATGGACGAAAGTGATCGTGTCAGTGAACGTGGTGTATGCGATTGTCCTTATCAGCATGTATACATGTACACGTTAGTGTTGATGGGCTTCGTGTAAAATATATCAATTACTAGCAATCACTGTAGCTTGTAGCAGGGTAAAAAAAAAAAAAAAAAAAAAAATCCCCCCCCCCAAAAAAAATAAAAGAACAAAAACATTACACGCAAACTTGCAAGTGACGAAAAATTGATTTATTACTTTAATTACTTCTTCCGTACATACAACGAAAATATTCTCTGCTCTTTTGGAATGCAAAAGTAATTTTTTCAAACCATTTCGCACCACCGGACAAATGCATTCCAAAACTGGTAATCTTAAGAATTTGTAAATTTATATATTATGTACAGTATGCAGATGGGTGATCTGTGCTGTTGAATCTGGAGGTGTGAGAAACTCAATGTCGTGTCTAATGATATATAAATTTCCACACACGCACGAGATAATTAATAATCCACTACTAAACACAATTTCATGATCGTCATTTGTCATTTTGTAACAGTCTGCATGTCAGCAAGGGATGACACAATACTGGCAGGTCATACGTGTCGAGGAAAGAATTCAGGCCAGAAACTTCAGTATAATAACCTTTTTTTCAGAAAGAGACGTTTACTCTGTGCAGACAAATACATATGCAAGCACAAAGTTAATTTTCTGCGTGACTGACTTATAAATCAAACTTTATTTTTGTATGTCCTTTGTAGAAGAATTGTATCAACCATTGATACGGAGTAGACCACCAACCCCTGCACATATTGGCTCTGGGATCGAGTGCAGGACAACAGAGTTGCAAAACGAGTATATTAACACTACAATATCTAGATCTATAGATTGACCTCCGGTGTATAGTGAGGCTTCAAGTTTTTCATACTGCTTTTGTGAAACAATTGTCCCAGGTACCATGCAAAAACTTTATTTATTTATTTATTTTATTATTTATTTATTTATTTATTAATAAACGCAACTCTTTCTCATGAACATAAGCTATGTAATGAGTTTCCATCAAAATTTGTCTGCATGGGATAGTTTTTTTCTTCTCTGTTTCGCGTTACCTTAATCGATGGATACTCGTACTTAATGTTGTCGAAATAACATTTCCAAGAAATGATCCAGCCATCTGTTTATTTTACTATGTAAATAGCAACGTGTCATACACAAATATAATATAGTTGCTAGGGTCTGTTTTTTTTTCTTTCACTGCCGAGGCAATTGGAGTAAAGTGCACACTATAGTAGCCGACCATGTCTGATCCGATTGTAGGATTCGAACCCTCACCCCCTTCGGTCGCAAGCCCATTACGCTAGCCACTAAATCACAGTGGCTCCTACTTCCGTTAGTCTCCTTTTACGACGTGCAGGAGAGCGTAGCAGGTCTATTCTACATTCTCGAGTCCGCGGGTTGTATCGCATAGGTATTATGCAAAATATGGATTGTAAATGGTCACAATCTATTAAAAAACTAGTCAACATGTTGTGACATGAAAATATATAATTTGAATGCGTGTACATGTATTGAAAATAGCTATGTAATGTTGGGCTATATAGCATGAAAACGTACAATTTAGATGTGTCACGATGCATGGTAAAATAAACTTTTACGGCCCAAAAGTAAAATGTGATGAAAGAGTAATAATATCGAATGAAACAACAGTACAAGTGCAACAATAAAAACATTCAAACCTTCTTACCTTCTTGTATCGTTGTGGTTTATTAGCACATTCAAGATGATATCATTCATTTGTAACATTCATTCATTTGGAATATTCATTCATTCGAAACATTCAACAATTTCTGAATTGTGGTTAGGACATTTAGGATTATTTAGAATTTAATTCACAAATAGTAAGTGTTTTTTGAATGTTTATTTTAATTACAGAGAAATAAATTGTTTGTTGATTTTGTACACATTGTTGGTTTCACTTTCTTTATGTTACAATATTTTAAGACCTAGAGTCGTAAAAAATGTTTCAAGAACGTCTTTATTAAATTCGTTATGAATGAAGTAGCCACAACACAACATGATATAAGTTTTCGGCAATTTGTATTTGTCTCTCGTTACAGAATGGTGAAGTGACTCAAAATGGCAGCGCATCTAATGCAAGAGATGGTACAACCTATGACAAGATACACGCTGACAAACCGGAAGCGGTGGAGAGAGGAGAGTGGGTCAACAAATGGGAGTTTATTTTGTCTTGTATAGGGTTGTCAGTGGGGTTGGGCAACGTCTGGCGATTTCCCTACCTCGCTTATCAAAATGGAGGAGGTGTGTGACATATCATTTAAACTTCGTTTTCTAGAGATTTAGCGATTCAATTTTATGCTACCTCTTTTTTGTACTGAACCCTCGAATGACCATAATATATATGTGCTTACATTATGTTCCAAAAGATACATTCCTAGGTGGCCATTGCGACGAATGACCTAATATATTAAGAATGACACCAAAATGCTAATGGAGTACACAGTTTATCTTTTACATAAATCAATCAACTTAAAATGTATGCGAAATAACATCACAGGATAAAAAGGAACTTAAGTTTAAAGATTACTTGTTTTTCTAGAACAATAATAGTCAGATTGTGCGGGAAACAACAGATAATAGGAACAGACAACCCGTCTAATAAATGTTAGAAATTACATCTATATTTTTGTTCCGGCTGTAACTTCTAAAATGTTTCTGTTAACACATAGTCCGTGCATATATAATGAATAAACATAAAGCAAGCGAGACAAAAAAAGCAAAAAGTTCATTTCATCCTCATTTCATAGCACGCACATACGTCATTAAATAGTCAAGTATTGATCAGGACATTTTATTTTCACTTGGATATTTTTTCAGATTCTTGTGATGCTCCTGCTACTTTTTAATATATTTTCTCGTACTCTGAATACATGTGTCAGTCATCAGAATTGCATTATGATTGGTTATTCAGAAATTCTTAAAGCTAGATCTTCCAGTAAACGAAGAATGATGAAAGCGCACTTGAAGTTTAAAAGTACGACTTTACGATTATCATTGCAATACAGAGAAAACAAATGAAGCATTGCTCGGGTTTTAGCTGCATTTAACTTTCAATATTTTGTGTCCTGTGCTTCAGATGGGCGCAAGCGAGGCGAACAACGAAAATGTGGTCTCGGCCACTATCAAAACTTTTTGCAGAATACAAGTATATTAAATACAAACTAGCTGGGTTGAATGTATACAATTTCTGCTGAAATCAGAAACTGTGACCATGATTTGAACAATTACGGGAATAAATCCATGTCTTGCAGCTGCTTTCCTGATTGCCTACATCATCCTGCAGTTTCTGGTCGGCAAGCCGATGTATTTCTTGGAGCTGGTGTTAGGACAGTATTCTGGTAAGGGACCTACAGCGGTCTGGGCTCTGAATCCCAGTGCCAAGGGTAAGTGTCAATGACATATATGATAATATAATTCATTCTTTCCTCAATAAAATCAATAGAAGGCCTAAGTTATTAAATTACAGAAGCGTGCCTGAATTTTTTAAAAAAGATTTGGGATTACCTTCCAACATATATATATATATATATATATATATATATATATATATATATATATATATATATATATATATATATATATATATATATATATATATATATATATATATATACGCTCGTCAACCATTACGACTCGACTGGGCATTCAGTCGAGTCCCTCGAGATGCTACTGATTGAATCGAGCCTGAGGTGGAACGATATAGAACCCACGCGTAAGAAATTATACTGGATTCTACAATTCTACAATTGAAAACTCATGGGGACTTGGCCCTAAATGAAAAAGTCTCAACTTCCTAATGCAGTCTTATCAAAACTGCAGCCAGGCATCAGAATATCAGACGTTCGCAATTATTGCAATAATATTTACCCAAGTAAATATTTCGTAACTCTTTAAATGTATAATTATTGTTCATATTCAACTTATTATTTTTCATATTCATATTCATATTCTTCTTTTTCTTCTTCTTCTTCTTCTTCTTTTTATTATTATTTTAACACTCTCGCCCATTATCCCGCTACACCATGCTCTTGACATATTTCTTTAGTACCTCCATGCATATTGTTTATATTCAACATTTTGTTCATGTCGTAGAATTTTCGCCACGTATGGCTTCCATCGTTTGTTCCCAGCATGGAATTAGGTCAAAAGACTTTGGTTCTCTACGTGATAGGCACTATAGTCCCTTCTTTGATTTTTGTGTTACATTTTTGGGGGGCTAATGACAGCATATATATATATATATATATATATATATATATATATATATATATATATATATATATATATAGTTTATCGTTTCTAAGACCGTTTATCAAGTTTTTCTTCTTTCCTTCTTCTACTTTGTATCCTTTGTAAATTTACCTGTCATTCAAACATGTAGGGGTAAAGAATTTCTCTTGGTTTTTTGTTTAGTGTTTGCACTCTGGCTGTAAATTGTTTCTTCCCCTGACGAAGAGCTTGTTTAGCTCGAAACATTGGGAAACTGTTTTGTATTTGCGCCGCCATCAATTTTTTTTCTCTCTCTCTCTCTCTCTCTCTCTCTCTCTCTCTCTCTCTCTCTCTCTCTCTCTCTATATATATATATATATATATATATATATATATATATATATATATTCTACATGAAGCCTATGACACGAAATGTTACCAATATGTGTCATATTTTAATAAACCATCTCATTGTTTGATATAAAAAATATTGCACATATGTTATATCACATCGTGGCATAATAGAAGGTAAGGTGCATTCTTGGCGTGTCAGAAATATACATTATAGTCAAACCTCTGCATTGCTCTGAGTTTAATTGTTTAAGTTCATTTTAATGTGATAAACTGCACATTAAAAAGTTTGTCCTACTTAATTGTTAATTTTCACTTTCACCTTTTCATAACTGCTGAAATCCAGTATTTTTGTGCCATTGTTTATGTCATGGTTAAGATTTACCTCGTTTCCTCAGTGAAACTGTGTCACTTTTCAAAAATCTAGTAGTTATAGTTTTAATGTCATCCGTATGAGTTTTTAGTTATATTGCATCTGAATTGCTGTAGTATTAGTTGTAGTAGTAGAAGAAATAGTATTTTGTATTATTATTATTATTATTATTATTATTATTATTACAGGTATTGGGATTTCCCAGGCTATTATATCCATCGTAGTCGCCATTTACTACAACGTGATTATGGCCTATACTTTGTACTACATGTTTGCCTCCATGCAGAGTACTCTTCCCTGGACCGTCTGTAAACCGGTAGGGATAATTTACCATTTGATTCTCTCATCCGTTAGGATTTCTGTCAGCTGTACCCAGTGAGCTTGTAACAGAATATTTGCTTACTGAATGAATAATTGAATCGAATTTTTGAATCAAAACATTATCTTGCACAGAGTATCCTTTTCACCTCGAAAAAAAAAAAATAACTCGGCAAAATATGTTTTTGTCGGTGTGTTTATTATATAGGAATGCGTGTTTTACTCATATGTATTAAGCTACGTTTAGTGCAAGACATTCGTTTATGTGTTAACAGAAAGGAATATAGATTGACCATTAAATTGAAACTGTTTGAAATAGTTGTATGGCTTTGGCTCTTTCGTCATAAATATAAGTGCTTTTTAAAGAAATGTTTGATTGCTCGCTTAGATGTAAAAAAAAATATGTTAATGAATTGATACATTTTTGTCTCAATGTCATCGAAACTTTATGATTTTATAGTGGTGCTGTAAGTGTTGCTTTTCCTTTTGCCGTGTTTTGGGCGGAACAGTTCCTTCTGTGGATACATAGCTTGTATCATTTGTTACTAATAATAGAAATTGTCTTGAACATTTTAAAGTAGATTCTATATAATAAACGTAACGATCATGACAACAGGGGCTACAACTCGTGTTCATCACAAACTCTAAAAAGGATGGGCTTGCCTTGGCAGTGTATGGATCGGATAGTTTCTTCTCTACTTCATGATTTTTTCATTTGAATTTTAAAAATATGATATGGAACACGATAAAACATAAGCTAATCATATTTCCATGCTGTTTTGGTTCACTAAACTTATTTGAGTTCATTCTGACTTCATAAATAACAAGCGCCGCAAGCCGTTTTGCCCAAGCTGTAGTTGTTTCCCTTTTATCATTTATCCACGGTTTGTTAACCTAGACTATTCAATGGGACTTGCGTCCTTTAATAATATCCTGTGATAATTTCAATCCTAATACTGCACATAGCCCTCTGTCTTACACGATTTGAGAGGTTTACATCCCTTAACGACATATAATTGCACATTTTTACTAAGCCGTTGTAAGAAGCATTTCAGCTGGTTAGAATCGCATACTGAAAGGAACTACTTATGTATCCATGCGCTCTTCTTCTTTGCTCTTTTAATATTTGTAAACAATAGTTCAAATGGTACTTGAAAGTCGTTATTATTTTTGTAAGTATTCATAATTACAAGAATTGAACTTCATATTTTACAGGATTCACGAAGTTATGAAGGTTGAAAATCGATCACACAATATGCATGAACGGCCTGAGCTTCAGTACGGCAGTTCATGCAGTGTGTAATCGGTTTTCAAGCTTCCTGACTTCATGAATACTGTCAAATATGACCTTCAGTTGTAAAATAACATGAACAAACCTGACAATAGGAACATGTCAAATACTTGTATTTCAAATCTTTTCGTCGTGAATTAAAGATTTAGTTGCAATCTGAACACATACTTGTACTCATCAACATTATTGCTATATATATTTCAAAAATACAGAATAGTAGAAAAGATAGTTTCTTTACTGTAAAAGTAGTATTTTACAATGGATTAGTTTAACATGTCCTTCATTTCCTAGGAGTGGAAGGAGCTTGGATGTGTAGAGAAGACAACCAGGGTGATGCAGTACTGTGATCCTACTAACAACATTACTGAACATTGTCGCTGCACTTTAAATGCCACGATTGATGTCAATCCTTTCGTCAATTGTACAAACGTCAGCTATACCGGGAATCCAAGAGCAGTGGCTGAATTATACTTCTAGTGAGTATAGAAACAGATAATTTTATGAGCATGTGTACTCAATAAATGAGTCACGTGATCTAAAGATTAATAAACTCTACTTTTTATACACGATCGGAAACCCAGGGCTGATGAAAATTTGAGAAATTTGATTTGATCTGATATAAACTGCCCGGAAAACTACGTGATGGTTTGGTGGCAATATAACTTTAGCAACTGCCGAAATCATAACTAATTATTTAAACAGTTTGAGAAACGAAACCGCTCAGTGGCGCTATGGTCAGGGCAAAAAAAAAAAAAAAAAAAAAATTAAAAAAAAAATTAGCCAGCCAGACTTGTTTTTCATAGATACTCTAGTTATGTAACTCCACCATATTTTTGTCTCTTGAGACAACTGCATTTTGTTACCTCTATGAAAAAGAAGCCCATGTTTGCTGCAGAAGATTTGATTAGCTTATTGATTTCCTACGTCATTATGAATATTTATTTACACCGCTGTCTTGCTGGCCAGTGAATGTTGAGAAACGGGATTCTTGATTTAAATTCAGTGATGATTTTTTTTTAAGGATCTTCATGACGGGAAGGCGGTGTAATTTTATACTTCGTCTGCGGTCCGCAAGGAGTATTTTTCTCTTCGGGCATGGAACGCGCTTCTTGTGTCCAACCTTCGTAAATGTTTGTTATTTTCAACTTTTCAAGCACCGTTCGAAATATTTTCGCCAGTATTAATTGGAACATTCTTGCTATGGGACCTTTCAAATTTTGAGTTGTTATCAATTAGGGTATATTTCATTAACTAGAGAAAACGTAACAGGACTTTTTAAACACCGTTTTGTTCAGTTTTAACAAAATTGACTGGAAGAACCCTGACTCTAAATTCTTTGACCTTTATTCAAATAGAGTCGAGTATCAATGTCTTGTTTAGTGTATAACTGATATAGATATAATACAGAATAAAGTCTCCATTACTAAATTACTGAACACTTACCCAACTTTTTAAAATTGTTCAGCATTTCAAGACTATTTGGCAAGAATTCGTGCACCCAGCTATTTTATATTTGTAGAAATAATCCCATTTTTTGCTAAGTAATGCAGCCACACACACCAAATATAGTAAATATTCTAAACGGCTTATTAAAAATCACTCGACCACATTTGATCCGTTTTCAGAAGGAGATGTATTTTCATAAAAGAATTTCAAACTAGAATATATGGCAAATCACCATTTGTAGGCCCATGTATGCATATTGAGTGATTTCAGGTCAGTTTTTGCACCTGGTTTTCAGAAAAAGACATTATCAATACACATGAAGTATTTTATACACCTATTTGGTACGTCACGAACATGCTTTACATTATATGCTTGTCATATAAACATGAAAAAATCTAGTTCCATAAACGTTGAAAAACAGCATAAATAGGTATCGACACATTAGAATTAATTTGTAAATAATCCCACATACCTACTGCATGTGATCGACTTTCAGTAAAGAGGTCATCCAAAAAGCTGAGAACATGTATCCTACGGATGTGGGGAATCCCCTGTGGAAACTTGCTTTATGTCTCCTCCTGTCCTGGATCGTTGTAATCGTCTGTCTTATCAAAGGAATCAAATCCTCGGGAAAGGTAGGCTTCACTGTTCACGGATATCTTTGATGGATTGTATGACTTACACTCAATAAATGAATTATGAATTTTAATTGTTGTTGCTTTCTATCAAGTTTGTATCAGAACTGATAAGAAAAATAACACCACGAATAAAACGTTTGCACGATTATTCTATGGTCAAGACGCGCATTATTATTTCTCTTTTGTTTGATTCTTCGTTTCCCCATATTTAAACAGGTCATATTCTCTCGTTTCCTTTCTTTCGACAGCTTGCATATATCCTATTCACGCCTTTGGACTTATCTTCAATTTCGCTCACGCTTTTCGTCATCAAAATATTGTGTATTTGCATTCGTTTGATTTTTCTCTTCACAGGTCGTGTATTTTACTGCCACCTTCCCATACGTCATTTTACTCATCCTGCTAATTCGTGGTGCCACTCTTGACGGAGCCATAGAGGGAGTGAAATATTTTATTATTCCGAAGTGGGAGAACCTACTGGACGTCAAGGTGGATCTAAAGCAGATTTGTGCTTTACTGTCTTGTTTTTAAAACTTTTATCTACTTCTTTTTTAATGAATATGCAAACAAGGTAAAGTCTCTGTGTTTCATTTAAATAGGGAGTCCTTTCATACACAAGAGTACTAGTTTGGCATCAAGAGAGTACAGTAGCGTGGATTCTGGTATCAAATGAAAATACGGACTTGCAAGAAACCATCGCTGTAACATTCTTAAAGGATCCAATGAATATTGGAGAGCTGACCTTTGGTGTTATAGTAAAAAAACAGAACGTTAATTTTATCTTTTATTGTTTAAAGTTCAAATGATTAATACAAAGAGCTCAGTGACTGCTGTATGGTAATAGACTTGATGGAAAATCGCTGTAATCGTAAAAGTCGCGGTAACAGTTTCATGTCTGTATTCAATGCTAAAGTTGGCCTTATGGAGGTCTGATGCTTGGAAACATTGTTGTTGCTGGGTAACTGAGTTGCCTAAATGATAATTGAAAAATAAAATGCCTTACAGTGAATATATCTGTCCGAATTTTCGAACTTTAGTGGCGTAGTTAATTTATATCTTGAATTTGAATTGAATCACCAACTGGCAGCCACAAAGAATTCTAAATTGGTACAGTTAACGACCCCATCAAGTCCTCTAAAAGACCATACTTTTTTGTGTTTACAGGTATGGGTAGCTGCCGCGGGTCAGATGTTTTTCTCCCTAAGTGTGTCCTTTGGTGGCATAATCATGTATGGGAGCTATAACAAATTTACAAATAAAGTATATGGGTAAGTGTATACTATGTATTCAAGGATTTCCAGAAAAAAAGAAAAACAAAACAACTAAAAAAAATAATTGTATTCAGATATAGGTTTAAAAAGTGTTGACACTCCTGTCGATATAATTATATAAATAGCCCTCCCCCCCCCCCCCACTCGTTCTAAATAAATCAAATGGTTATACTGGCAGACGATTCTTTCCAATTTGACCTCATTCAATATGTAGATATTACTTAAGACTGATCAATAGCTGAATGTCTCTTTGTATTGATTTTAATTTGCTTTAAAAACAACTGACTGGAGTATTACATTTGGTGTATAGTACTCTAAAATAAGACCGTGATTGAAAGAGGAGAAAAACTAATATTTTCAATTTTCCTCCTCAGAGACGCTTTACTAATTGCATCGATGGACTTAATAACTAGCGTCATCGCTGGTTTTGTTATATTTACAACATTTGGTGGAATGGCCAAGGTTCTTGGTGTGGAAGTACAGGACGTTGCAAAGGGAGGTAAGTTGGCTACAACTATAAAACACAGGCACACCTTAATTTTGCTGTTCGTTTCCAATATCGCTAAACTGGCCAACAAAGCAAGTTTTTGGAAATGCAAAATAAGCTTTACGCGTGATATCTAAATAGTTTCAAAAATCCAGTGATGTAACGGAAATAGACGAATTATTCTAATCTTGTTCTCTGGATGATTCCCATATATTTTGTTACGTTAAGAAGTTAAGCTTAGTTTTGTCCTTCTTCCGACTCTGTAACATTCCTTCTAAATTTCAAACAATTTACAGCCATTCGTTTCAAGTTTTGATTTTATGAATACCTATCATAAAGAGTAAGGAAGGAGCTGAAGATTGGTAGGAGCATCCACTATTTAGTTTGCATGTTCTAAAGAAAAATCTCTTGAACTAATCTTTGGAGTATGCTTTGTAGGTACACTTCTTAAAAAAGAAAAGAAAAAAATATAATGAGACGAACAGATACTTTATGGGAAATTAAGTTCAAAACGAGAAACTCGCCAACCGTTGAGTCGTCACAATTTAACAACGCTTACCTTTTATTATTATTATTATTATTATTATTATTATTATTATTATTATTATTATTAGTAGTAGTATTATTATTATTACAGGCTATGGTATGGCATTTGTTGCATACCCCGAAGCCCTGTCTAACTTGCCACCTCCACAACTCTGGTCTATTCTTTTCTTCTTCATGCTTTTCACTCTCGGACTCGACAGCGAGGTACGTGAAAATTGTTTCTTTATTTTCTATAATTGTTTTTAACAATTACTGACAAGGAAAGCAATATTCTGTGTTTCATGCATTTATTACTCAACGCTATCTTCTTTGGACTATTTTTGAAAATTAATCTTGTGAAGACAAAAGGGCAGTTTTCTAATTAAGATGCCATCAGGTAATACTTAATATATATATGGGTTGAAATACAAAGTCTGATTCTTGCCAACCGTTAGATTTTAGAAGGCAAGTTTAATTTATCAATCAATTAGAAAATCTCGGTTCTATGTTTCTTATCCACAAATAGTCCCTGATCCACTTGTGCGAATGGGCTCGTAATGAACTATTAACGAGCGCGCTTAATAGTGACCTCACGGAAAGTTCATACGCTAGTGGTATCAAAAGTCGATGTCTCAATAGCTGAGTTAATTGCTACAGTCAGAAAAAAATAACTAATAATGACATTAATATTGCACATACATCCCGCAAACTTATATGTCCAGAAGTTTAATGGCTAGCCCATAAAAATAACAAAGATACAAAGCTAAATCCAAATTTCAGTTTTGATCTAGAGCCCGAAAAGCAAATACGGTAGACTTATAAAAGAAACTAAAAAAAAAAACACCATTTGACAAATCAAACAAACAAAAGAACACACAATCTGCAAATTATAAATGCTGATGTTTAATTTCCAATATATTTAGAACAATACTAAAATCACACTCATGAGAAGCAAATATTGTACAGTTAAGAATGAATGACAAAAGTTGCGTGGTTTCCGTGTTTAAAACTCCAGAATTTATATTTGTTCCTTGTCCTTGATAAATACTGCGTAAGCACAAACATTCACGACTATTACCCCCGCCCCCACCCCCCGAACTTCGTTGCAGGTCATTCCTTGTTACAGGAATCGTGGACGTTATGGTTTTTTCTCTAGGAACAAAATGCAGTTCTTGCATGGTTATTGGTCCAGTATTTTGTAAATTTGAAACGGTTATTTTAAAAAGTCTTTACCTGAATCGTTACCCAGCATCATGCACAACGATTAATCTAGCATAATGGATGCGGATTAGCATTGTGCGACTTAATCGAGGTCATAACGTTAACTCTCTCCCCCCCCCCCCCCCCTAAAGTTTTCAGAAAATCTCAGCGACGTATAACACACCTGTACCTGTTGGTCGTTTTGGGAGTCGATTTCAACGTCAGTGTGAATTAGAATGATGGACATATTATCGACTTGTTGGTGTAGTAATTAATGGGCTGTTCAGAAAAAGTACTTTATCGTTTTTCGTACAAGGCCATTGGCCCAAGTACAAAATTATACAATGAAGAAAATATATAATTGGGATGGACATACATTGGTTACTTTTAGTTTACAGTATGGTGGTAAGTCATATAATCACATACATATGACAGAATATGCATACTTACACAATTTGTAAAGTATTTGTCCTTAGATTAAAGGCAAAATATATAAACTGTGCTTTTTTCTATTTACCTCATCAGATGTATTACAATGTAAATTGCAAAATATTTCATAAGATGGGTATTCGTAATAGTACTTTGGAAGAAATTTAAATCTTAATTCTGAGTATTTGGGGCATTTTAATAAATAATGTAATTCATCTTCAATTTCCCCGCTATCACATAAATAACATACTCTGCGTGCTCTATCGACATTTGCTGTCTACCAGTAACTATATGAATAGGAAGTTCTCCTAATCTAAAGATAGTGTATAACCGTCTTATTTCGTTATTTTCGACAACATATACGTATTTTTCACATTCTATAAGACTTTTATAATTCATATAATTCCTCAAAGGAATTGATCCATTTACTTCCATCGTGCCATTCTTGCAAGTTACAATCAATTAACCGTTGTCTAAATCGCACATCCTGTAATATCCACACAAAACCAGACCCATATTTACAAAGTATCTGTCTAATATAAGTCGCCCAAGTTATTCATTCGCTACCATCCAGTGCCTTTAACATCATGAAGCATTTCATGGGATATCTATAGCTAGGCATATGCAACAATTTACACCAATATTTTATACATCTAATATAATAGTCAATATACATATTATAACGTCCACATTCGTTTGAAGATTGTCTTCAAAGAGACAAATAAAATTTACAGAACTGTTGATGGAATTTCTCTACAGAGTTTCTATTATTGTATCCCCAAATTTCTGATGAATAGAGGAGAATGGGCTTAATACGAACATCAAATAACACTGGTCTACAGTCAAAATACTTCCGCAATAAATGTTGTCAACTAATTCTGGGTTACTGAGAACGAAAATGATGCTTAAAATTGTTGATTGGCTCTAGTTTTAAAGATATCATACTGGGTCAGTATATACGACCCTTGACACTTGGGAATGGCGGACGATAAGTGAGTTATAAAGGGAAGGGATCTCAATTTAAACAAAGAAATAACTAAAATACATCGTTGACTGGATTTATGAATAAATCTATGAATGGGGTTGGACAGAACTTGCTTTTTAGGCAAAACAATAAATGATGCAATCTGAAGCTGGTATTGCGTCATACATGATATGAATTGCATCTTGTTATTCCTATAAGTCATGGATGATGCAATCATATATAAGCTTATATCATTCTGCTGAAGAAATTGCCCTATATCAGCTCTACAAATCATACAGTGTCGTGCTCTGTTATTTGTCAGTGTTTTATTTTGCAAAGGGACACATTTCTGTTTAGCCAAAGTGAGCAGAGATGCCTCGTACTTATGTGAACAATGCAGATAACTTCTGCTATGTTTGTGGTGAAGTGACTTTTGCATCACAAAAGCGCAGTATAACCACTATGGTTAAGAAAGCCTATCACCTTTATTTTGGCTGCAAAATTGGAGATCAGGACAAATCTTCGCCAGTGGTTGAACAGGAAAAGTAAATCTATGCCTTTTGCAGTGCCAATGATTTGGAGAGAGCCAACAGATCATTTCAGCAATTGTTACTTCTGCATGGTGCCTCCAGTTGGGAAAGGTGTGTCATAGAAGAAAAAGTGGACTGCATTATCCAAACATTCCATCAGCTATACGCCCAGTACCCCACGGAGAAGGACTGCCGGTTCCTGATGCACCAGAATCATTCTCACTTGAGTCAGACGAGGAAGAGGAAGAAGATGAAACTTCTAGTCCTGAACAATCAATGTCACATGACCCATATTTTCTCCCATCCTCCACCTCTGAACCACACCTCATAACACAAAGTGAACTGAATGACCTTGTCAGGGATTTGGAACTACCCAAGAGTAAGGCAGAGCTGTTGGGCTCCAGACTACAGCAGTGGAATCTCCTGGCAGGTGATGTTAGGGTTTCCATGTTCAGTGACCGTCAAAAGGATCTTGTCCCATTCTTCTTCATGGAAGGGGATCTTGTAGCCTGCAACAAAATCGATGGTGTGATTGCAGCCCTCAACATCGTCCATGATCCAGATGAGTGGAGACTGTTCATTGATTCATCGAAGACGTGTCTTAAAGCTGTTTTGCTGCATAATGGCAGTGTTTTGCCATCAATTCCAGTTGGTCATGCAGTCCATATGAAGGAAACCGATGAAAACGTGAAACAACTTTTGAGGTGCATAAACTATGACCAACATCAGTGGCAGCTTTGTGGCGATTTCAAGGTTCTTACTCTCTTGATTGGTCTGCAGACTGGATACACAAAGTACTGCTGTTTTCTCTGCGAATGGGATAGTCGTGCGAGAGATTCCCACTACATCAAGAGAGATTGGCCACACTCCGACATTCATTGGAGCCTGGGATGAAAAGTGTTCAGCATCCACCACTTCTTGAATCAAGGAAGATTTTGTTACCACTCTTGCACATCAAGCTGGGTCTGATGAAGACCTTTGTCAAGACCATGGACAAAACACAAGCAGCTTTCAAGTACCTCCGTGGAAAATATACCTAAGATTAAATGAAGCTAAGATAAAGGAAGGTGTCTTTGTTGGTCCTCAGTTTCGTGAACTTCTTCGAGATGATGCATTTCACCGTGCACTGCGTGACAAGGAAAAGACGGCATGGAAAGAGTTCCAGTCAGTGGCAACAAATTTCGCGGAAACAACAAGGCAGACAACCATAGGGAGTTGGCAGAAAACCTCCTCAAGGCATACAAAAGCCTTGGTTGCAACATGTCACTAAAGATAAATATTTTTCACTCTCATCCTGATTGTTTTTTATCCAACTGCGGATCAGTGAGCGACGAACACGGCGAGCAATTTCACCAGGACATTGCAACAATGGAGAAACGCTATCAGGGCAAATAGAGCCCATCAATGCTTGCAGACTATTTTTGGACAGTGACAAGAGATGCTCCATTTAATGAATACAAGAGACAATCCAAGAAGCGCCAGGTACACACTGAATAAGGACTAAACTATGTACTTATATATATACATAATAGTTTTTTTACTTTTGTTTCAATACATTTTTATTTGTATAACCCTTTTGCTGTTTTTTTAAGATGTTACATAAACAGGACAGGTGAAATATTATCATGTAAAGCAACCATAAACATATGAAAAGACCTAGGTTAACAATTTATGATTAAATGTCTACTATGTACACAATATACATAGACGTAAAATGTAAAAACTTAAATATATTGGAAACAGTATTCAATCAGTTGTTTAATTTTAATTGTCATATTTGAATTCAGCACATCAAAATCCCTAATAAATAGTAAATTTTATCTCTGAAGCAGACGACTTCTAAAAAATTGTAGACCAGTGTAATTTGAACACAATGTTCGGTGATGAAGATCCGAGTTTTCTTAATAATGTCTTGACTGGAATTAAAGCTTTATTAGCTTATCTAACCAGTCTTTCAATTGCTTTTGACCAATTCAATCTGCTAGAAGACATCACTCCCAAATGGTTGTAATAAGGTAAAATTTTGATATTCTCATGATGAAAAGTCCACTTTTCAGACTATTTAAGTCTACCACCGTTTCTAAAAACAATGATATTTGTCTTATCCATGTTTACAGTTAGACCCCATTTTACACAAAAGAGCTCCAGTGTGTCTATCTTTCTTTGTAATTCTAAGACAGTATCAGCAAAAATACACAAGTCATCAGCATAAAGTAATTGTAATTTATTGTCAAGAAAGATTCCAGTTTGTCATTCATTATCGGTAATAAATCATTTAAGAACAAGGAGAAAAGGAGAGGACTTAATAATATACAACTTTGTCTAACTCCAAACTTACATTCAAAATATTCACTTAGTTGATCTTGAAAAGACTTTACAGCTGATTTAATACCTGAATATATATATATATATATATATATATATATATATATATATATATATATATATATATATATATATATATATTTAAATAGCCAGCGTCCTACTATGCACACCATTTTGTAATGATGCATACCACAGTCTCTCTCTATCCACTGAATTGAATGCCTTTTTATAATGGACATATAATCAATAGAATCTTCTTCTTTTGTTTGAAAGATATTTCTGTACTACAGATTGCAATATAAAAATATTACCTACTGTCTACTGTACTACAGATTGCAATATAAAAATATTATCTACTGTTGAATAGCCAGCGCGGAATCCCGCCTGTTCTTCAGGAATCTTATCATAGTTGGTGGCCCAAGTATTAAGTCTTTCATTTAAAATTGTAGCAAAATAATTTACTGCAAGTATCTAGTAAAGTTATTCCTCTATAATTGTTCACGTCACAGGGGTTGGCTTTCAAAAACGTGGTATAATTAAACCCTTTCTCCATCTATCAGCAAAGGAACCATTGTAGAGAATAGCGTTAAAGAGAGGTGTTAAATAACGTACTATGATATCTTTTTGACACTTGATAAATTCTCCAGGAAGCCCGTCTTCACCAGGTGATTTGCTACTTTTAAGCAAATTTAATGCTTTCAATACTTCATTCTCAGATACTTCTGAGTTGAGAATCTGATTTGTGTCATCGTCATTGCATATATCACAGATATTATTGTCACGATTTTCCATAATATTTCTAATAAATACTACAGAATTTTAGTCCAATTCGCCTTTAGATGGATTCAGCACGCTTTTAAAATACTCGAACCATCCCAGATTTGATAACTTTTTTGAAATTTCAAGTGAGGTACTCTTAGATATAGAATTTACAAGATCCCAAAAATACTTTTCCTCATCACACGAGCTCTCTAATTTGCTATGCAGAGTTTTGATCCAACGTTTCTTTTTATTTCTGCAGACTTCTCTATATTTATTTCTGAGTCCCAGAAACGTTTGATAAAATTCCCTTATACCTGTTTCCCTAAACTGGTTTAAGAGAGTGTATTTCCTCTTTTTCAAATCCATGCCTTCCAAATCGTACCAGGACTCTTTAGGAATATTAGATTTTCTACAATCTACTTTAAAACTATCTGTTGCATTATATAACATTTTTAGGAGCATGTCAAAAGCCTGTTCTATATTCTCTGTGACAGTGTTTAAATAATCATTAAAAAACGACTCAATGAGTAGCAGTCCTAAATTAGTCACATATAAATGTTTTGCGTTCTCATTCCACTTAAAGTAATAATGGTGTTTGTGTCTAAATATATATCATTCAGAGCGGAATTTCGTTCATATAATATTTTGATTGAAACTATGATCGGTAAATGATTCGATTCAGTACTCGTTTGAACAGTGAGTTGTTCAACATGTTTAAATAAATCGGACGATAGTATTATATAATCTACTAGGCTCTTTACCCAGTTTGCAAGACCATGTACAATCTACCTCTTCATCACTCTGCAATTTAGAAAATGAATATCAAATGTACAGCATAACTGAATCAAATTTATACCAAATTCATTCACCTCCGTATCTCTCGATTTTCGAGGCTTATTAAAGTTGTCAATCTTATAATGTACAAAATCGAGTGATGGAATGAACTTTAAATCATCATTAATTACGAAGTCATCTATACAAGTAGATCTTGATTTACACTCTAGTTCATTGATGTGTAACGGGGATTTCTAATTCGAAAACCAAAGCGAGAATAATGTATTGTGCGTACAGGGTGTAACGACAAGGGTTTCTGGAAATCCACGGCGTCACACCCTATGAGTTCAGGAACCCAAGTTTTCTTGCCTGAAAACGTTCTATGAGAGAAAATTCGTTTGTTAGTCCAAGAACGAAGCAAGCTGAGTCGATAATTGTAAAAGTAATAAAAAGACAAACATATGAAAGGAGATTAGCAGTATCACAATTAACGTCTATAGAATAAGATAAATGGACAATTAAATACAACAAATCTAAAACTTGGAACAGGTCTCCAATGAAATATAAGCACATGTTAATTCACAACAAACAAAGGTGACGTACCACCCACATTCCTTATTTAAACACGCAATCAAGTCCTGAAGTTTATTGAGAAGAAAAATATTTAGTTTTTAATCCGATTGATATAAGAAGGGCTAAGAACGTGTTAATGTTGAAAATATCTACAATAATTTCTTAAGCAATTAGAGCATACTTTTACCATAATAGGTGCACTCTCATGTATGTTTATTGATTTACAATAGACAAGCTATGATGGCGGTAAATTTAGAACTATAACTATATCACTGAATTCTGACTTCATATCTCAAAAGTAGAGGATTGATTAAAATTAATGGGAAAAAATTAGATCATTGGTAAAAATTAATGGGAGAATTAGACCATTGGTTAAAAATTAATGGAAAAATTAGACCATTGGTTAAAATTAATGGGAGAATTAGACCATTTGTTAAAATTAATGGGAAAATTAGACCATTGGTTAAAATTAATGGGAAAATTAGACGATTGGTTAAAATTAATGGGAGAATTAGACCATTGGTTAAAATTATTTGGAAAATTAGACGATTGGTTAAAATCAATGGGAGAATTAGACCACTGGTTAAAATTAATGGGAGAATTAGACCATTGGTTAAAATTAATGGGAAAATTAGACCATTGGTTAAAATTTATGAGAGAATTAGACCATTGGTTAAAATGTATGGGAAAATTATACCATTGGTTAAAATTTATGGGAGAATTAGACCATTCGTGTTATTTCTTTATTGCTGCTACTATACCTATTTTAATTTAATATGAAGACTACTTTATTCGTTACCAGCATTATACGTTATATGTCAAATATCTTCGTCAATCACTTCATTCATATCTTGCCATGGGTTTCTTCCATCCCATAATTGTATAGATTCAAACTGTTACTGTTATGAAAACTGACTTTGTAGTATATTAGTATCATCCATCAAAAGCACAGGCAGTGTAACGAAAATATACGTGAAACCCAAATTCGATCATGTATGTGCTCAAAGGTTTTGTAAGGGTATAGTCAAAGTCATCCAAAGCTGATATTTTTGCTATAGTTGAAGTATTAATTATAGTCGTAGTTTTTGTTGTTGTTGCTATTATCATATTTATTATTATTATTATTATTATTATTATTCGTACCTGGTGTGTACGATAGTAATACACATAGTTGAATGGGTTGCCGGGAAAATAAACAACTGCAACTCGGTGTCTAACTATTACTTACGTATTTCTTTGAACACAACATATCGTACATTCTGATGTTAACTCTGTAACAGCCTGAGTCGTTATACTTGACCGTTTATCACATTTTTATACATTTTCGAATTTTTTTTTCTTTAATCAAAACGAATTGCTGTGATTGTCTAGCAACCAAACAGTATGCTTAAAGCATGTATTATAAATAATTCGCTTTGCTTTGTCACTTCTTTCGGTTTTCGTTGATACAATAAACTATTTCGTCTCTTGTGCATGCCCTAATTTGCATCCTGATTTATAATTTGTTCAATTATGTACCTGATACGATTACTATATCTACAGCTCCAGAGGCTCTCTATTTTAATATTTATCAGTGTTCCTTTTTGGAGATGAGATGTTGGCATTGGTGTTATTTATTTGCAAGTCTCACTAATGTGGACGTAAACGTGTCTGGTTCCCTCTGATTCACACTGAACGAGATTTCATCAGCATTCGAGTGTGTTTTCAATATTACATTATTTGAAGTTTGTCGATTTTAATGTTAATGTTCGATTTACGGTTATAAAGGAAGTGTATATATATATATATATATATATATATATATATATATATATATATATATATATATTGGTTCTTTTTTTCTTCAGTTCGCTCTTTTAGAGACAACAATCACGTGCCTTCTGGACGAGTATCCAAGACTGAGGAAGTACAAGAGCTACTTGTGCGTCGGCTTTGGTGCGGCATGTTACTTAATTGCTCTGACCTGTATTACACCCGTAAGTTAAAGTGTGGTATAATAGTTACTTAGCTTTTACGATCACCACCCCACCCCCACCTTAACTACTACTACTACTACTACCTACTACTAATAGTAATAATACCCATCACAAAAATAGGTCCGAAATATGTGATGAAATACAGCTCCTTTTTACTATTTTACACATTTTTGCAAATTTAAAAGTCTGTCCTGTTTTGAGCTACTGCCATTGCTGTGCCCTCTTGTTTCGGGCCAATTTCTAAGTGTAAGTTCGAGTCTATTTTTCTTTATGAGAAAGATAAAGATTACACTCAGCGCTTTCACATTTTATTGTCATCACCTTTTTGTGACCCTACGCCACCCCCGTAGATTAGATCAATTATCGCCAACTCTAATGAAGCTGAGCCTTTCTCTATACCACTACTGTTCTATTTTTAAGTGCGAAGTCTGTGATATAAGCTGTCCACTTGCCACTCGGTCAGTGCGTAAATTTATCCCATTCAGTAAGTAGTAGTTTCAAAAACTATCTAAGAAACGTCAACAAAACTAAAAACGTTTCAGCAAAGCCTCGTCGCTTATCTAGATATTGCGCAGCAAGAAAACGACATAGGGGCAACGCTAAACCCACAAATTTGGACACAATAAAATAAACTATTTAAGTAAGTAAACTTCTGATTTAGATTTTAATAGGCAAGATTCCAATAATGCACGATATATATATATATATATATATATATATATATATATATATATATATATATATATATATAATCCAAAAAGTATGTCTGTTTCTTGTTTAAAGTAAAGAGTATTTATATTGCTTTAATTTATGCTATAATTTTATGGTTGGATAAATTTCATCAACAACCCACTCCAAACCTCCAACCACCAACGCATCCACTAACATACATTTTTAACTCTATACGGTATCGGCAAATGGTTATAGCAAATAGCGTGCACTGTAAAACATTTCTAGATTTATTTTAATGAAGTTTGAAACTGAAATGATAAAATTGTATAAATGTAAGATGATATTATGTATTAATCATGAAAAATAACACATTAATTTTACTTAGTTCATAAAAGCAGTATAACAAATTTATTAAAGCCTTAACGTGCGTTCGTGGTCTAATTGATCATGTGCTGGGATTGGAGAGTGTGTATTCGGGGCCCGTCATAGGTTTGCAAAAAATATGTATTACTTGGGTATTTTTGTGAGGTAGAATATGCTTAGAGATGATCAGCAACCATCATAGGATTATGACATAATTCAAAACAGCAGAAAAGGGAGAAAAAGTTAAAGAAAAGTTAAAATTTAAAATGTCAGCTGTCTAAAAACACAGTTATAATCGCGGCAGTGATTTCATCACACATGAGTGAATGTTGGGGCAAAGGTTCAAATGTGTGAGGCCAACAATACAGTTATTCTCACGACGCTGGAAGCCAAACACGCTTGAGGTGAGGAGACAAAGTTCAAAATGTCAAAGGTAGAAATATGCCATGAAATGTTAAACATAATTACTAAAATAGAATATTAAATATACTAAAGTAGTTTAAAATAACTGAATGATAAACGAGGCTTTTTAGGATGTTTATATTACGATCCTAAAAGACCAGGATAAAATATCATTATTGTAGAATAAAGGATTTGTCGCAATAGGCATAATCTCAAATAAGAAAATAATAACAAAAATACCTTTGCAAGAAGTGTGCAAACAATTTTTATTCTGAATTAAAACGACAAGAACACAACAAATTATGCAATAAAATAGATAACACAATAGACCTAATGTCTGAAAGGATTATGTCGCTAACTATAAAAATTATTATCACCAATGACATTGCGATTTTAAAAGCAGTATGGAGCCAATAAGCAATTATTATCAAAACCGCAAAACATAATGAACAATAAAGAGAGAGAAACAAATACGATCAAAATTTTGCCTTTACCAATTCAATTCAAAAACCTTATGGACATAGAGTTTACATAGGTATAGTCTGCATAGAGAATGTGGAGCTAACTGTACGAAGAACTATCCTTTATCCTCGCTTCCAACTGCAAACAAAATATACCCTGATCTGCGGTCGAAGTTACTTTTAAGGATGAAGACGAAATTACCACCACAAAAATCTACGAATTAAGGCATCATGTTCACTTAACAGGTAACCATAGATGTCCTGCACACAAGGTGAGTAATTTAAAACACAAATATCCAAAATATCCACCAAAATGTGTTCATAATTGGTCTGCTTACGATTCACATTTAATTATCAAGACCTTAGAAAAAACTACCCAGATTAAGAAGTAAAAATAATACCAAATTATGATGAAACATAGATGTTGTTTAGTAAATATTTTTAGTGTATAGATTTGGAAAGAATGGTAACGAAGTTTCGTAAAAAGATTCATGGATCGATCGGACAACTAATTCATTTACCACAGAACTTAATGTCAATATATATTAAAAAAATGAAAATAAGTTATGAATTAGATTGGCATACAAACCACATATAGTTCCATTCATTTAAGTTAGATAAATTTGCCGCAGCATTGAAAAACAGGTGCTTCGCAGCATTTTTTATTTTTTGGAACCTCTTGCTGCTATACATTTGGACTCACTGGTCTGCACCTAATAACATAGCCTTGCACGAAGAGTCCATATGTTATTATGTTAGTAGGAAATTAAATACACGATATCAGAATAAAAGTAAATATTTGTTGTCAACTATAGTACATAGATTGAAGTTTGTGAAATTAATAATGGAAAAAATTGAACCCATTTGTTAGGCAATAGTTGAGTACTCTTTTTCTATTCCCTCTTTAGTAGACTGGTTCCCTGGCTGTAAAATAATTAGTGGTCCAATACTTATACCGAACATAAATGTTTGGCATTTTTGTGTATTAGCAACCTTAGACACCAAGTATATACTATGCTAATTTGGGCGATATTCAAAGCGCACTAAATGATAATAATGAGTACTTGTGTATGCCTATAGACGATAAGAATGAATGTTGCATTTCAAGAATGTTTACCATGTTCATACATTATAGATGTACATAAGTGAATACATGCAGTAGTTTTAATAGTTGTACTCATGTTTTTCTTTATTTCCTGTGTGTCTGCTATTCAAATGTGCATGCATGAAATATCCACCAATAAGCATTATGCAAGTAGAAGTATACTGTTACATAACCCCCTTTTTTCATCAAATGCTGGTATAAAAATCATATATTGGTTGCCTAAAGTGTCCTTAATTGGAAATCTTGTTTTCTTGAGTCATATATTAAGAAGTAATTACGGCATCTAACGGGTTAGTTATATTTTTCATCACTTGTCACATGAAAAACTGATGAATGTAGAGGTCTGGAACCTGAGACCAAATGTGAGTCTGGCCTGACTGTAAACTGATACCAGCTTCCATTGATGCAAAGAAATAATATAAACAGTGCAGAATGTAGTTCTAATAGTACTAACAATATACTGAATTCACACTTTGAAACGCAAAGCATAAACTACAGTTATATTAAAGTGTCAAAAATGCCAAAGGTAAGGAGCAAAACCAAAGATTGTCTTAATACGAGAAAGTTGCACTTCAAATCAGGAAATGTTCCTCATAACAAGGGTAAAACAAGTGAGAAACCTGTAGAGAGGGATTTTACAAAAAATATATAAAAGACTTTCAGAGTTAAAGTACAATCTTGTCACAAAAAGATCAAGTTCACACTCTGGTAATGAGAAAAAGGAAGTCTCAGTGCAATACAAGTTCCGACGGCCAACTAAAACCAAAGATTTAGAGACTGATCTGCATTCCAGTGACTCCAAACAAAACAGGTAAATAGAAATTCGTCATTATTCAATGTTACAAAAACATTATCAACCAATTTGGTTTCCTGTTTTTCATTACATAATTCATGGAGGAAAGTAATGTAAAGAAAAATATAACAATGATTGAAAGGTAAAATTTTGCTTTAAAAATGTATCAGACAAATTATGTGCACAAATACCATTTATTCTGAAAGGCAATTCTCTTCGCACAAATCCTAACTGTAATATAATTTTTAAAAAAATACCATTTAAGTGTTAAAGTTCAGATTTTGTTACTATGAGATGTGTCAAGCTCATCTCAAACAATGGACTAGGGGAGATAACCTATCAAAGGAAACTAATACCTTGACACATAGAGTTGTAAATAAGAAACTAATTCTATCTAAAAACAAGGGTAATACATTCATAAGTTTCATATCAGGTCTGCTGAAAATAGTACACCCAGGCCGGTACAGATCAAGAAAAATGCGGAAATGTGGAATGAGGTATTCACAGAACAAAAAAGGAAATATCCCATGTGTGATGGGAGCATATAATGGGAGACGAAAAATGAGAAGAAACGTGGTCTAGCATTGCTAGAAAAGGCACAAATGCAAAATATGCACCTACATGTCTGATATGTTTTCTTTGTATGGAAAGACACGCATCAATAGTCCCGGTCGGTCGGAAAACTGCCATGATAAACAAGTGCATTCAGATTGGCCGTTCTCAAACAACAATTGGAAATTCCAGCTTAAGAACACTTCTTTTGAGTGCCAATGTTCAAGCACCATCAAAATGGCAGGCAGAAGGCATCAAATTCTGCAGCACATGCCATAGAAAATGAGAACAGGAAATATATGGAAAAGATCTGAGAAGAAATATAAGAAGTGAATTTGTTGCGAGGCAAGACAGCAGGTATTATTGAAATTCAATGTGATGGTATGTAGAATAATTCAATACATGCAGATATTGGGAAAACACCATTCCGCTTTGCAACTCAGTGCAGTTACATTCAGGTAGAAAATGTAATTCAGAAAAACTAGGTGATTAATGTGGTGACCAAAAACAAACTCTGCAATTATAGTCAATTTCATACATCTTCGGAAGAAGTTGATAGCTGTGCCTGTAGTGCAAATATAACTGTTCAAAGGGATATTGGTGATGAAAAATCATGGTCAAAAGAGAGTCTTTTAGAACTGAAACTTCCGTAGGACATAGGTAAAACAACGTGATGACTTATCCAGATAGTAAATACCGGGCAGCTATAGACCTTCATGAGGCTTGTATGAATAACACTTTCACTAAGAATGTAATCGATACGAGGAACCTGGAACTAAATCACAGAAAGTTTATTTAAAAGTCTAATGATCTTACAAATCTGATGCCAGGAAAAACAAAGTTTAAAGCGAGAGGATGTAAAACAATTTTGCGATAGACCTGAGCAAGCGTAGTCCTGCAGAATTTAATGGTGCCTTTCAGAAATACTGTGGGGACACTTCTATAAGAACAGGGGCCATGTAAAAAGCAGTAGATGTCATAGTGCTTTGTTACCAGGGTAACCATTCCGTTTGCAAGACGAAGTCATATGTTTGCACTGGTGAAAATGAAAACTGGGTAGTTCCAAACTCATATTTGCCTGGCAAATTTAGAATAGTTAACTCTACAATACCGAATGAATGATACGAATGCTTGTCAACTACCGGCTACAGACAGTGACAATTCAGAAGACATATCTCAACACTAACACAGAAAAAGTCTGAAAGTGTAAATAAAGTAATTGGAAGAAGTTTACCTAAAAATATAACATTCATGAGGAATTTCCATGCACGATGTCATAGCGCAGTACATTACAGCAACCGTAGCCCCGTGGAGTCTACAGTGAAACTGTGCCGAGCCTCTGGGTTCCCATAGCAGCAAACTACAGTGTGGCTATGCAACTGGTATTGATAAGACATTTTACAATAAAAAGAAAGCATACAAACATAATAGATGTAAAAAGAGAGAACTTGTATTCAGACTCTCTGAGTAATATCAGGAGGAGAGGAGTTTTGCAAAAGGCAAATTGTTATGTAATATTAGAAAGAAACTTACAGATAACTATGATAAGAGTATTAAATATTTACCTTGAATAAGATCCATTATATTAAACAGATGTGGTTTGTGGCATTTTGTACATAGTCCTTGTTTTTTCAGTGATCTTTCTCTTTGTTGATAGAATGGGATTCCAAAACTAAATGGTCAATGTTCACACATATTTTATCATGTCACAGGTGACTAATATCAAAAGGTTGATATTTCACAACCAGGCTAGACTTTAAATCAGGTTTAATTCTTCTTTTTATCATATATGAAAATCTGTGTGCACTTAAATAGGAATTAGTGCCATAACTCATCTCACTTTATTCTTCCCATAACCAGATTTGTCAGGTTTTCCAATCCAAATAACACTGCCATGCTTGTTTTCCATAATTCTTTGCTTTTTCACTAGTATCTGCTTGATCTAGCTCTTAAATCAACCAATGAAACTGAAACAGATGCTGCGATGCACGTGCTTGTCATGGATACACTACCCCCAGCCCTAAAGGAATCGGACCACTAATTCATAGAAATTAATGTTAATATTTAAAAGAATAAAAATAAGTTATGAATTAGATTGGCATACAAACCACACATGGTTCCATTCATTAGAGTCAGAGAAGCTTTATCGGCCTTGAAAAACAGGTGCTTTGCAGCATTTTGTTAGTCTCGCGTTGCTATACATTTGGATTCCCTGGTCTGCACCTAATAACACAGCCTCTCACAAAGAGTCCATATGTTAATTTGTTAGTAGGAAATTAATTACAGGATATCAAAATAAAAGCAAATATTTGTTGTCAATTATAGTACACAGATTGAAGTTTGTGAAATTAATAATAGAAAAAATAATTGAACCGTTTATTAGCCAATTGGCGCATCTCAAAAGATTTAGTAATATATTTTTTATGTCCCCATCAGTAGACCGGTTCCCTGACTGTAATTTAATTAATAGTTCAATACCTAGATAGTTTTCGGTTGATGAGTCAGTCCCTAGAAAACTTGCGAAAAATCTAAACGATGATAAATTTATTGTTGTTATAAACAATGTTAAATACATTGAACAAAATGTTTGAGAAAAGATATTTATCCTTATGAATACATGAAAGCCTGAGAATGGTTTAAGGAAACTGAATTACCAACAACTGAACATTTTATTTAAGCCTTTGAGAATCAGGGATAACAGATGAAAATTATCGGTGTGTAAACGATGTCACAAAACATTTCAAATTAAATTCGCTTGGTGGCTTAAATGACTACTAAGTGAAGAAAGATACTGTCATTTTATGTGACATTTTTTGGGGATAATTAGAAACTATACCCAGCACATTATTTTAGTGCACTTGGTCTAGCTCAGGATGTTAGTTTTAAGAAACAGTGAGATAGAATTAGAATTGCTCACAGGTTATGATATATTTTGTCTGATTGAGTCGGAATTCAAGCAGGAATTAGCATGATGCCAATATATATTCTAAATCAAATCACGAGTTCTATCCCGATGATGAAGGTCAAACAAAAAATGATCTAGAATGCAAGTCAATGTTATTCAATATGTACATAGACGCCAGCAATTTGTTTGGTGGGCCATGTGCTAGCCTATGCCTTTCAAAAACTTTAGAGGGGTAACCAAGTCACAAATAAAATACATCGGAGACAATTTAATGTTTTGGGGTGAAGAACAGAGTTTTAGTAGTATTATAGAAATAGATTTAAAAGTACCAAAATGTTTGCACGACCATTGTAAAGACTACCAGTTAGCACCAGAAAAAACAAATTTCTCAAAAGTCTGATTTATCATAGTTCCCCCGCCCCCCCCCCCCCCCCCCAGAAAAAAAAATATAATAGAAGATGAAAAGAGTATCAAACCTTCAGTACCCGAATTATTGGTCACGCAGAGAAATAAAAGAAAGAAATATTATTCACTATCGTAATTTGAAGTTATATGTTCAGTTAGGATTAAAATTAAAAACATACTTATAGCAGCTTTATTCATTCATGGGTCATGGCTAAAATATTATATTGAATTGAATACATCTTTGAGACAAATAGCAATCGATGACTTTGAAAAGAATTTCTTTTAACTAATGCATAATGCTGTTGTCGGTAAACAATTGCCAAATTTAAACAAATGAACGAATTAAAAAATTTGTCATTTTAAACTCCAAAAGTTATTTCATTTTCAACGAGAACAATCATAGTAAAAGTTATGGTTTTTACAAAAAAGAAAATATAAAACACAAATTTTAATCAGACCAATGTTTGTGGCTTTGCAGTGCTAGAATTAAGTAAGTTACTTATGTATGACTTATTCTATTGATAGCTTAAAGATAAATATGGTGATAAAATGAAACTTCTCGTGCGTTCATGTAGAGAGAGATAACGTTTACAATAGAAAATATGAGTGGACAATACAATTAATATAAAAAATAATATTTTGGTGTACTTCAGAAGAATAAAAAAATACCAGGACTTTTTAGAGATGAGTTGCATGTCTTACCAATACAAAAAACTTGTGGTCTTAGAATTAAGTTATATTGTTTGAGGACTGACATAGATGAAACGAATGTATGCAAGGGTATCAATAAATCAGTAATTAAAATGGAATCTAAAGTTCGATATGTACATAGACTTCCTATTTAAGCAACTGTAAATCAGGAAGAGATGAATTTAATTAGATCGTACCAACATGAGATTTATAATATTGCGTTAAATAAAATGTTGTTATGTGACAAGAGGCATTTAGTGGACAACAAACACACGTCCATAAGGTCATTATTCTTCCACTTTTATATTAAATGGACAATCCAATTTCATTTAAAGTTTTTCGTTTGTTTCTTTTAACTTTAGAACTATTTCGTCTCTTACATCGTTATCAGTGGTTCTACATTATTTGTATCCAGAACATTTTCCGTAGACTTTGCTTTATCTTTTGAGCAAAAGACCACTATAAATCTAACATTTCTATAAAGATCTTTTTTTACAGTAATATACGTTTGGCAATATCACCCATAGATAATGTCTAGCGATCAGTGTTAACTTGCTTAGTTGATTGCCGTTGTTTTGCATCCTCACGATTAGTACAATTGTCTATCAGAAAGAAAGTATTAGTTCCCTGTTAAACAATAATGAGTAATTCTAACCATTTATCTAATTTACAACATGTTCTATCAAAATTATATTATCTTCTCTATAAATAGGCCTTTTCTGTTCTATGTCTAGTTGCAAACGTTGTCTTTCCGCAATTTGTAGCACGATATATAACTATATTATGTCGTTCTTTAAAATATATTTGTTTCGCTATCTGATACATAAAACTGTATAGATTGAATTTGGTTGTTCTGTATATTTACCGCGACATAAAACACAAAATAAACATACATTTCTTGCCCATCTACATTTTCTATTGAGTTTATCTGGATTTTTATTCCATTTTGAACAATAGCTAATTTATGATCTATACAATGTAATCTATTACCATGTGTACCTCTTAAATCAAGCGAGTTGTGGAATGTGATCAGTTTTAAAACTATTTAAACTAACAATACTAAATTCGGTATGTTTTGATTCCTCGTTAAAAACGTATTTCGTTGCTTCCCTAAACTGTTGCTTCATTGTATATCCCTGTGAAAAAAGCTTGTTGGGTACACCGTCCACAGTAATCATTATATTTTCTATTGCTGAATGCAAATATTTTTCATGATAATTTTCTTTTCATTTTTGTGTTTTGCACATTGTCAAGACACCTTTTAAGCTTATTCTTAGAGGATCCAGTATTAAATTTCTTAAAGGCGTATTAGTTGCTACATCAATAATTCTCTTTCTTGTGTTGTAGCCATAAAATAAAGCAATGCCATTTTTGTACTTTTTGTTCACATAATTAGCCATTATATTAAAAGTAATTGTATCCTACTGTAGAAAACTATTCTCCAATTCATAATCCTGGTTTAGCACCTTCTATCAATTCAGATGCCCTTTTCAGTGTAATGGTAAATCTAAATTCTGATGAAAATGTTTTCTGTTTTGTGGGTTTTTTCAGCACACTATATGCTATACATGGCGGCCAGTATTTTTGGTGGAGGAAGAACCGGGGGAGACCCCGGAAAGAACAACCTACCCACGAAAAACTACTGGCAAGCTTTCTCGCATATCCACATTGGTCGAGGCGAGACTCGAACTCACGCGGACAGAAGTGAGATGTGTGAGTGATCTATAAAGGGGAGCGCCTTAGACCCCTCGGCCACCCGGGGCCCTCTGAGGAAGAACACAAGGATACAACAGACAATGATCTGTTAGTATCTGCACATACCTTGCTCTATTGTGTTTGTTCTAACGGATGCTGGTAGCCACATATCTCTGAAGGTCATGAAAATGTTGTAGTCACCCAATTTGTAATATCATCACTACCATAAGAAATTGGTATGTCTCTAATAATTGGTATGTCTCTAATGATTGGTATGTCTCTAATAATTGGTATGTCTCTAATAATTGGTATGTCTCTAATAATTCGTATGTCTCTAATAATTGGTATGTCTCTAATAAGCATTCTTCCGAAATTGTTTATAACTGTATTGTTTAGATCTTCTTAAACCTTGACATCAAACGATATAAAAACACCAATCAGATACAATCACGACGTCAGGCTCCAACTTATATATTGACACTTGAAGCATTTGCGCACGTTTAGTACTACTTGGAGTATCGGTAATCCAATGATGTGTTGAATTAAGATGCTTAACATCTAGTTGTGTTTTTCCTTGTTTCTGAGAACTGATACATGTTCCATACGTTGTCGTTATTGTGTGCTGCCGCTATTTATCAATTTTGAAAGATATTTGTACCCTATATAAACAAACGTACAGATTACAATGTAAATAAATACATATGTATACGTTACCTGCTTATCATAAGGCTTCGAAACAAATAACCAAATTTATGTTGTCTAGTTTTCTCGAAAACAACCAAGTTCCTGTTGTCTAGGTGTATCTAAAACAACATCATAATGAGTAGAAGAATAGGGACCAAAGCATCGTGCAAATAGTTAAACATCTGAGCAATCAATCCTTGTTCTCTCAATATTTCACTTAGGTAGTCGAGTGAATTTGCACCGTTCTCCTTGACCTCTTCTGCTTGTGCCGGCAATTATTCATTGGTTTTGTCGTGTCTTTTTCATTCATCAGTTGCACCATTTTGATCTGATGATTGAGACAAAATTACTTCTGGTGAATGCTAAGCCGTTTGCTATTGCTCCACCAATGACTACTGGTGATATTGCCATTTCATGTTGACGATATATAACGCTAAAAAATGACGATGCTTCCGTTTCTTGTAGTTAAATATATGTATATACGATTAAGTCGTTCCTTAATCAACGAAGATAAATTATTGTTCTCTCCCAGATGATATTTACGTGCTTCTTTCAAGCTGTGGTGTATTACATTACAATAAGTTTTATTCTCATTTCTGTGCTAAATTCAGTTTCGAATGTCTCTATGTTACCTTCTATTCTGTTTGCACTGTATCAATTCTTCCACTTAACGCATGAGTCGTTTTTAAAATCTATTTTAGTTTTAAATGAATCTGCTTATGATTACTTATTAGTTTTATTTTGCTGATTAAATCAGTGATCGATAAGTCGTAATTAGTTCTGTATGATCTAATCATACTTTCACTTATCTGTATCTTGTGTTTGTTTTCATATATCATTCTGTTATTTCCGTTAAATCATTCATTTTGTGCAAATCCCAGTGTAATAGTGTTAGCAGTTATCTTTTGTTATTTTATTACAACACAATTTAAATCATTACCTAAATTGCATTTTTTTATGGTTTTAATAGATTTCATTTTAAAACGTTTTCTTTAACTGTTCTAACTGAGATTTCTTTTATATTTTTCACGTCACTCTCTACTGCATCTTAACTTTTTTCTTGTTTTCATTAAATGTTATTTGAAACTTTTCAATTTTAATATCTTTGTATAGCTGTTAATTTATAGTCAACTTATTTTCTCTATGTTGTTATTTCTTTCAAATTATAATCCTCCAAAGTCTTACGCATTTGAGCATCAACAAGTCTTTGTTCGAACCGCCGCGTAACCGCATCAGATGATTTTACAAGATTACCTATATTTTGCAATACGGTTGTTATTCAAGTTTAAAAAATTAGTATTCTTTAATTTTTATCCGCTGACGGGCTTTTGCCTAAAACTAAAATCATTAGAATCTCTTAAATATATTTCTCTCGAAAAGGTAATAATTCGATACCTTATTAATTTAACGTGAAAAACATACATTTATAGACATACCGTTAAAATAGCTTTTTCATCTCAATCTTTAATGCTGATATTCAAACTATTAATGGTAATTATTTATAATGACTCTTAACAATGTAATTGTTTGTAATAACCATTATCATTGTGTAAAACAAAGTCACCATTTTAACAAGTAGAGATTCGAGCAAACTTGAATAATATTTATTACAATAATTGTTGGCATTATTGATCTAATCAAGAAAATTTTTAAAATGTTGGGCTTAAAAAACTGTAGATGTCTGCATACATCTCTGCCTATTAAATCGTGGCTATTAGGAGTTGTGGTTGGTTACGTAATCTGTGTAATTATTATGTTTAAGCATTTAATACTTTCCTCTTTGTCGTAGTTTTCAGTCATTCCATCCTTAACTTTGTCACATACATTTTAAACTTAAAATTCATTTGGAACTACAACAGTTGTTGTTTGATTCTTATCATTAAGGTAATATAATACGTTTTTATATAGTTCATTGGAAATGTTGTGATAACCAACAAGAAAACATTCTCTGCGAGGCAATTGATAATTTACCATCTCTATTATCAATTGGACTTGTCAAATATATTTCTTTCACAGGTATCCATTCTACAGAAATACAACTTTCCGTTTATGTAGCGTAAATTAAAACAGTTAACAGATTTTCCACTTACATTGCATCCTTTTATTTTGTGGTAATTGTAAGCGTCTTTAAAATTTCTGTCAACTTTATTTTCTTGCTCTCCTCTAAACAAGATATTTAACCTCTTTAGTATTTGGCTGTCTGTGTTACTAGCTTTCCTCCTGACTGTATTTGTTATTTCCTTGTATATGTTGTACTCATGTAAATTCCTGGTGACTTGTTTTATTATCGCTTATTGCTATATGAACCATATCAGCAATATTGGTAATTTGTTTCCTTATTGTCTTCTAAACCTTTACTGTATACTAACTTTTCTTTGAAAGCTTTTGCAACAAACTCAAGTCATATTGCACCAAATCCGCTGAAGCAGAGGGATAATAATTCCTGTTGCTATTCCTGCCACTCCTTAACGAGCAGGTGTAATACCCATGCGACCTGATAAGTCTCCATGCTAACCTCTATCCAGGTTAAAACATTGTATGCTGTTTTGTACTTAGATCGGCCACGTTAATGTTCGATCTCTTAATAAAATAATTCTTAAAATCGTTGATTTCATCAACCTGAAATAATATCATTGTCTGCCGGCTGAGGTTGCTAAAGTTAGTATTGAGTACATTGGTAGTGGACTTGGTGTGTATTCTCCAATTTACATACACGAAGCAAACAGCCTTTCCCTTGCTTTAGATTTATGAATTGCATCATGATTTGTATCAGATGTTTCAAGCTTGCTAGCTTTGCACACGACCTTGTTTGCTTTCTTTGGCTTATATTTTAGCATCGAAGTACATTTATCCTCCTTAGGCTCCCTATCACACATCTAATTACTTATTTTGTCTGGTAGTATTCTTTGCGCTATCAAATTATGAAGTAAAATATGTCTTTTAAAATTCGGAAAAATCAACTTTATACTTCGTCAAAATTCATGTTTACTGACGAATCTACTGACATTTTAAACAACTTACAAGTCGTGATGTAACTAACTGTAAGAGTTGAATATATAGCTGCAAGGTAGAAGCGTTAACTGCGGTATTTATTTTGTTGTTTTCACTTGCCATTTATTACTGAAAAATGTAGACTGACTCTCTCTCTCTCTCTCTCTCTCTCTCTCTCTCTCTCTCTCTCTCTCTCTCTCTCTCTCGCGCTCCCATCGTTCACAGCATTTCTGAGAAATAATTTGCCTGTTCTTTAACTAATTTAACCGATTGATGTTTATGTGACTTATCATAGCTCTTTGAATACATCGATCTAATGCCGTTTCCTAAAACATAAATTACGCAACCTATCGTGCAATACTTTTTGTTTTGTCTATTTATTTGTACTATTTATTTTACAAATTTAGTTTTACACTGTCATTGCGTCGTTTCATGCGGTTGATTTGCTGTTTTGCTCTTGGTCTAATCTCTCTGCTTTTGTTTTTTAAAATGCTTGTGAATGTTTACCAAGTTATTTCCCAAATACATTCTGTTACATTCTTTGGTGATTTGTCAACGTTAGAAATGTCTTCAATTTATCTCTCACGAACTTGATGGCTTATATCTCTTCCTTCCATTTATTTTCAATAAATTGAACATATCCATGAACATGATTTTAAGGTTAGAGGCGAAGCAATGAATATTTGCACATGATTAAACTCCATCTTTTAACTAAACTGGTTTCAACTTGAACTCGTTTTAAAATTAATTTGAATGTCGACAGTAGCTGTATTTTAGTAGTAATAATTAATTAAAAAACATAAGGGAAACAAATGGAGGTCAAGCCATGCACATATAATAAGGTCGTTACTGAGTTCAGCAGAAATAGCTATCATAAGCCTTGTTATTAGATATATTTTAATAAAATGTGGAGACGAAACAATAAGAACTATATCATAAATTTGCAACAAAAAAAAGAAAGCAAAAAGTAATAAAGAACAAAGAACATATACATAACCACACGAAAGAAAGGTACCTCATCCATTAAAATTAAAAATTGATTAATATAGTAAGAACTAGAATTTTAAAAGCATCAAAATGAAACATAAATTCAAATACGGTGTTGCAAATGCTTGGTGTTCCATCGATTGAAATCTACATGGAATAGCTAAACTTCACAAAACCAGACTAATCTGTTGATGAAAGAGATCTCAATAAAGATCATATTATTCCTTGTGTCTCACCTGCTTTATCAGATCCAAAACAACAAAAAGGAATGGTTTCACTGGTCAAACATAATATATATGAAAGGTAGTAAAAACAGGTCTAGAAGTGATAAAATATAATCGTAAAGAGATATAGATAATTACAAGAAAATGGTAAAAGCTTCAACAGCTCTTAACTTTATAATTAATGAGAATTTGAACCACGATCTTGCTGTAGTTGCTTCTCTTCGTTTCTTTCACATCTTTAAATTAATATTATAGTGTGTGACATATCGTTTCTAAAATATTTAACAGAAACTCCTGTAATAGTTATAACCATACACAAAGGAATGAAATCATTGATTATAAAACATCAAATATACATTTATTTTCAATTATTTTCTGCGCTCTGTTTTCCTTTCGGTTTTTGTTAAATGTACGTGTTTAAATGTCACGAAACATGTACTTCAAATGGAGAAACCCTACCTAAATGATAAAACCCAGTTAAATATCTAATACCGTTGGATGTCATCTAATCTTCTTTCAACTCTGTATATCATTCGTTCAAATGATAAATTGGAAGAAATGTACTCAATAGAGATGCGGGTCCTAGTAGCACTACATCAAGCAATGACTGATATTTTAGCTTATTTCGAATTTACAAAATATTCTTCTTTTTCTTGATTTGCTTTTCCCCCATTTGTTTTACAAATCTTTGTCGGCTAAATGTTTACCAGTTATTTCCTTGTATGTTTCATTTGCTATACATATTTTGAATTATT
The DNA here is from genome assembly GCA_029931535.1 of Margaritifera margaritifera. Classification (NCBI taxonomy): domain Eukaryota; kingdom Metazoa; phylum Mollusca; class Bivalvia; order Unionida; family Margaritiferidae; genus Margaritifera; species Margaritifera margaritifera. The sequence goes on from JAQPZY010001514.1 coordinate 983,076, forward strand.
GTTTGCATTTTTCTTCTTCATAAGTTTGCTTCTCTGACTGTTACTTTTATTTTCCGCAAAAAGCCAGTTCTTTCTCAAGTTGTTTCTGATCTATTTAAATAGTGCAAACATGATCACGCATTTAATAATCCTGTTTACGATGAGATGATTTTGTGCAAGAGTCGACTGGTGGAATAACTTGCGTACATTGTACCTTTTAGATAATGACGAAATTGAAACTAATAAACATAGACAATAAGAAGGGCAACAAACATTCCCCTTAACGCACGCCATTTACACATACAAATTCTTCAGACAAGGTATTATTGAATCTCACTCAGCTTTTGACATTTTCGTACATTGAATATATAATATTAAATATCTTACCTCTTATTCCTAACATAAGTAATTTATACCATAAAATATCCCTTATAATAGAATCAAACGCTTTAGCAAATTCAATAAAAGCACAAAACAACTTTTTACCAGTACTAATATACTGAGTTGTCAATCCATGTAATATAAAAATGTTATCAGTGATGGACACATATTTCCTCAATCCAGCCTGAGTTTCGACAAATACCCGGTGGTAATCCGCCCGATTAAAAAGTCTGTTGTTTAAAATCCTAGTAAACAATTTACGCGTAACACTTATGAGAATGATACCTCTGTAATTTTCTACGTTACTTACATAACCTTTCTTATGAATACTTATAGCAATATCCTCAGACCAAATGTATGGGAAGCAGCAGACATTAAAAATATAGAGTTGATATGGCTGGAGGGCATCCTTGCCATATACCAAAAATTCATAAAATAGATTATCAGTTTCAGATTAATTTATTGATATAGCAGGTATATGTTTAGTAACACAGCTCCTCAAACGTTGCCAATATTCCTTAACATTCCGCTTACAAGCTTCTAATAGTTTATTCGTTTATTCGTTCGGCCATGTATAAATCTCCTACGACGTTTTTAATATGTACCTTATAGGATGATCGTATTTCGACCAATCCTTTTCTAATTTCTTCTGACTCATTTTTTTCTGTATAAATTTCGACATTTGTAAAATTCTCTTCGTTTATATAAAAGTTAAAAAAAAAAAATTGATAGAAAATAACATTAAAAAAATAAAAATAACAAAAGATACCCGCAGAGGAAAAGGGATGCATCATATACTGCAAACTCATGAAAGTAAATGGGCACAAATTGTTGGTCATTTCACATATTTACTAAATAACTTTAGAGAAAATACTAATAACAATGTTTCAAAAGTTAAACAAAAAGTACCATTAAAAGAAAGTTCAAAACAACTGTTTTAAGGAAACGGTGCAACCATTGATACGATTTGTACAGCTATTATGTATGATATCCGCAATTCTTGGTCTAACGATACCAAATTTTGTAAACGGTTTAACATGAGGCAGTGCAGGAGAAGGAACAAATGGTGGCGATTGTGGTAGTGGTAGTGGTAATGGCGATAAAAGTAGTTCATTCGTTTACAAGGTTCAAAGAGGTATGAAAAATATGTTTGACTATTTATTTTTAGCAGCAGCATTGCTTAGTATCACTGGTAGTGAAATAAGCTGACTTTTCACATTAGCTGGAAATGTTGTTTCTTTATTGGCTAATATTGCTAATTCTTGCATTAATTAGATTAGGGTTTTGTTTGTAGTTTTGCTAACGTGATTATATTTTGGCACAAAAAGTAAATAAAATAAAAATAAATGTGTGAGAAGAGTAAAAAAACTATAATATCAAATTAAAAAGTTAATTGCACCATTTTCAGCAAACACAGTCAAAATTATAATCGCTTGTTTATTTGTGTCGTGAGAGAAGCAAGGAGGAGCAATTGCAGCTCGTTTGTGATCAATGCCTTTTAAATTACGAGGTCCTTCAGTTGCAGTTATATAGTCTCATAAATTTTCTCTGCTTCGTTCTTATCTGCATAATTATTACTCACGTTCTTCGCTCTTATTTTCTTGTTTATCTTTTCACGAATTGTTACAGATTACTTGCCAGTTGCTGGTATTTATATACTTTACCATATGTATTCCTGGTGTAAGTGTATCTGATGATTTTTAAAGTTGTTGTTGTGATTTTGACAAACTTTCATATCACACATTGCTTTATATTTGCTCATTGATTCATCATTGTAAAATTGTAAAGTGTAATTTTAAAATTGCTAAGTGGCAAGTGGTTGGTACGTAAAATAATTTTTTTTCTGTGTAGTATATTGTTATCTCTTTTAATATTGGTGTAATGCCTTTATCAATTGTAGCATTAAACTGAGTTGCAGGACAAGAATAGGGTGCATGGGTGGTAGCTTTATAAATCTAAAATGCAATACCTTTTTTTATCACAAATTGTAATCTCTTAATTAACTCATTGTCTTCCTGCGTAGAACTTGTAGTCTTGTTCATATTAGTATTTTTTTTTTAATTTTTATTTTTTAAAATAATGTTTATTGAATGTATGGATTATACGCACTGACTGAATGGGATATGGCATATGGAGACTGTCAAATCACAGACTTGACAGTTTAAACTGTTGGGATTTGGGGCTCGAGATTTGAGTATTGATATTCGAGTATTATTTCTTGTAACTTGTCTTTTTGGGGGTTTATTTTGATGATGTAAATAGATAAATTGCGGCTTTTGGGCTCGACGAAATGCCTAGTGTATAATTACAGATTAAGTAAAATGTTTCAAGAAAATTTAGCTAAATTGAATATCACGATTTCTTACCACTCAAATAGTTTCACGACTTGTTTGGAAATAATACTTACTAAAGCAATAGATTATATGTATTTCTCACGCCCGGGGTTTAGCGTAGAACCACAGATTAAGAAAAACATTACAGTAAAATCAAGTGAAGATGGAACGGTTCAGAAAAAAAATGGCTAAAGGTCAGACAACAATTCTTGAGACGGAATCAAAATTATTTCTAATATTTATTCATTTGTTTTGTGGGAATCGTTTAAAATGACAAAGCAAAAAAGGATGGATGGATGCTACGTTCATGGTGGCCTAGAATATTTTTTAAAATGTGCTGGATACTAGGGTACAGGTGGCCTTATATTTCTTTTTTTTAATTTGGTGTATACAAGGGCCATGCTGACCGTGCATTCTACTTTTATTGTGTTGGCGGGTTGGGTGCTGGATCTTAAAAAGTAGAAGAAAAAACAGAATTGGATGTAGTGGGCCAGGTCATTTACGGTCTATACTTCTCTCGTGAACTTATTACTTATTTCGCAATGCTTATAAATGCACTTTTACCATAGTTTGTTATGTCCCCATTCATTGGCTTGCACATGTTATTGTTGGCCATGTATGTTCTACAATAGATAGATCGATAAACAGCCAGATATATACCGTCTGAATGAAGGGAATCTCCCTGTAAACAGCCAGATATATACCGTCTGAATGAAGGGAATCTCCCTGTAAACAGCCAGATATATACCGTCTGAATGAAGGGAATCTCCCTGAATATCACGGAGTTTAGAATCGCATTTATTCAGAACTTGAAAACCTTTCACCGAGCAAAAATATTCCAAAGACGTACTCTGTCAGTTTGGAGTCGCGGTATTTCAGTTGGTAGAGCGTCGGTCTCGTAATTCTAAGGCGTCGGGTTCGATATCCGTCAAAGCCAGCCTTGGTTGAATGCCTCGGTGCATCCTTGGGAGAGGCACTTAGTACCCATTTCCTCAGCATGATACAGCAAAAATGTGTTAAAAATCCCGTTACAAACCAATTAATAACAACATCAATGTGTGAATAAAATAAACGCAAGTAAATTACGCAAGAAATATGTCAACTGATTGAGGCGTTTTGTAAACTGACTTTAAGCGCCATTATCAGTAGTTTTAAAAATCCTTATACGTCATGATTCTAAATAGACTGGTCCACGTGTTGCTTTCGGGATTTATATGTGCTGGTATTCGGACAAGGGAAAACACAATTTGTACGAAACAAAAATCTGGCACGGAAGAATGCAATCGAAACTGGAAGGATTCAGGTTTTAAAGGTTTTCCATATTCAGATTTTGCATGAAATATATTTATTTTCCATAGGCCGGAGACTATGTCGTGACACTCCTGGATGGCTATGGTGCCGACTTTTCCGTGTTATTCTTAGCTGCATGCGAATGTGTAGCTGTCTTCTGGGTCTATGGTAAGTTTGTTGGATAAGGTTTTGTTTTTTATTCTTTAATATACAAAACGTAGATTTTATAAATGATTGCTATTTTAAGTCTTTGTATTTGGAGTGATCTTGCGTTAGTTTGAAACATCAAAGAAAATTGAATTAGACAACATTTCTCATTCATTATTTTCATATATTCCTCTTGACCAGCGAACTTTTTTTTAGAGAATTGTTGATTTTTTAATGTAATCTGGACAGTTGCATATTATTATGGTCCGGAGCATCCCTACCAACAACACCGTCACGTATACCACCGTCCCCATTACCACCTACTATAACTTCTGCAAGTGCACCTACTAGAACTACCAAAACTTCTTTCAGTACTACTAAACTTACTGCTACTAATACTGCTGCTGTTGTTGCTACAGTACTACTAAACTTACTGCTACAAATACTGCTGCTGTTGTTGCTACAGTACTACTAAACTTACTGCTACAAATACTGCTGCTGTTGTTGCTACAGTACTACTAAACTTACTGCTACAAATACTGCTGCTGTTGTTGCTACAGTACTACTAAACTTACTGCTACAAATACTGCTGCTGTTGTTGCTACTAAGACTACTACTACTGCTATTGAGTCCACCACCACTTTTATCACCACCATTACCGCTTCAACAACTACAATTGCGATGATGACAACGACTGAAAGTACGATTGTTACTACATTATCATTCAATGGCCTACGCTCAACGATGATATACGGTTATAAGGTTATGAGATGCTTGAAGGTAACACTAAACTGTTTTTGGCTAAAACCGTGATCGAGGATGTTCTCTTTTGCCTTTGAAGCCATAGCTTTATTAAAAAAAAAAAAAAACAAAAAAAAAAAACATATATATATTTTCAAGATCATAAGAGAATAGATAACCGAATCAGTAAAATGATTGGCAGGACAACGCTAATCCTTCTATGATTATACCCTTTTGAGTTATACCAAACATACTTTACGCAACACGTGAAAAGCCCTATAACTCGCGATCTTCAACCCCATAAAAAACCTATACTGGACAAGGTCGGATGTGACAGTTACGTCCCCGGTATTACGTTAATGAAGAGGAAAGTGGACGGACTTCCCACAGAATCACTCAAAGAGAAAGTTTGTTAAACACATAAAACAGAGCTCGGAGGAAATGGGCAGGGGCTCATCCTCATTGAAGGCAAGAACTTAATCCCTTTCCTGGGTAGCACAAATGTGTTTTTGCACTAGAATCGTCCCATTTTGAATACAACATGAAATCATGCATTCTTGACATCACTCGAATAACGAATTAGAAACATGGAGATAAAGTATGGATGTCTCATCAATCAAAATTTACCCTGAACACAATCTAACAGTTTAGTGCTACATATTGTGCCTGACATTTGCCATCTTTAATTCTTTGAAAATATAACTATAGGGATCATACAGAGGTTTATATGTGTAAACTTTCTCCGCACTACGATGATATATTTCGAATCTGATTACTCAAACAAAGGTCTGCACATAGCACACCTTATATAATCGTTATTCTTACATAATCGGTAATTCTAATGATTAATTTTCAACAGCCACGACCACCAACCCCCAACCCTTCCAGGATATTAGTCTTCCTGTACTGTTCAGATAAGATCAGGTCACTAAAGTCTTAAACAACAGCTGTTCAGAGCTGATCACACGTGTTGCAACTCGCGTGAAAACTGCCCCGGAATCGGCATAAGTAAAACAAAAATCCGTACTCGCGCAGCAGGCGAATGTCCTGTTTTTTTAACCCACTTTTAAAATCAGCCAAAAGCCGCTCGATCGTGAAAGAATCTTCTCTATATATTTCGAGTACGATCTATTCACTCCAAGTTTCTTGAAAACTTTCAGGCATCAGGAGATTTGTCGAAGATGTGGCCTTTATGCTTGGAAGACCACCAAGTCCTTCCTGGTACTGGGCATTCTGCTGGGCTTTCTGTTCGCCTGTCCTTATTACAGTAAGTGCAGAGAGAGAGAGAGAGAGAGAGAGAGAGAGAGAGAGAGAGAGAGAGAGAGAGAGAGAGAGAGAGAGAGAGAGAGAGAGAGAGAAATTGACTTATTCAACTGACGTGCCTTATTTCTTTCGTTCTTTCTTAAAAACGATGCGTTTAGCCAAGTATAATGTTAACTAAGATCCTTCTTCCCTGTAGTATTGTTAAATATTTCCTTTCCCCAGTGGTGGAACTTATATCACATGGTGCCGTGTAAGCTTGTGTTTGCGTTTAATGGCATGGTTTGGTGTTTTACGTCACAACACCACAAGCAGCTGTTTTAGTTCCTGAAGCAACTGGATTAAAGTGCTTTGCCCAAGGACACTCTACGGCAGCCGGCCCGCACTGATCTGATGGTAGGATTCGAACCTGTGCCATTTCGTTCACAAGTCCGACACGCTAATCACTGAGTCACCGCGGCCCCTGCCTCCATTAACCGCCTCATACAACATGCATGAGAGTGCTTTGGGCCTTCATCTGGTACCCGGTCGGCTGTGGTGTTCACTTACTCGCTTCACAAACAACTAGTAAGGGGTAATAAAAGTGATCAACATTCTGCTCACGAGAGTTCGGTTGAAAAGAAACAAAGGAAAACATGCGCTTAATGTGCATGTACTGACAGTCGTAATTGAGATAGTTTTGAACAATGTCAACACTATGTAATGTTAAGAATGTATGTGTTGTGTTTTCTGTAAAATAGTGAATGTACCCTCATAAACCAATAGAAGTATAAAATCATCAGCGTGAAAAAGACAGTTCTCTCAAAGGTACATATGATTTGATGCATCTAATTGGCTGAGATAGCGACCAATAGAAACCGTCGTCGCATTAGCCCTTATCGGTTGTTTGTGTCGCGAGAAAGCGAGCGCAGCAGATGAGCGGGTACTAGTTTCATTGGGCCTATTCCTATTCTACATCGCCAAGACTGCAGGGTATAAAGCTAAATTTAAGAGAGAGTACAGTATTTATATAATCGGTCTGCGTAATCCGATGTCTAACAGGCGTCAGTGCAATAATGTATCCCACGTATCTGACTCTAGAAACAGTAAAAGAAAACTTTAACGTTGACTCAGCTTCCCCTTGTTGCCCCCGGAAAAATGATACCTATGTCTCACCAGGCTAACACGCAGGTGAGACAAAAATCAAGTCAAGTTATTTATGTGTTTATATAGATAGACTAAGAGGAAGTATGTATGAGACATACATTAGCATTGGACGTACATCAATAATTCGAGAAAAAGACTTCCGGGCTCATTGTTAAATTTTCATTCTCATATGTATAAAGAACGGGTTTTTCGAAGGTATATGGAAAACAGGAGATAATCGGACAAAAAGGAACAAAGATTCTGCATCTAAGGATGAAGTAAATCGTCATTATGACCGGGATACGATGATCTTGACTGTAACACCGAGACCTATTGTTCGTGTCGCAGAAGATTTACACCAACGATCTATTTTATCGGGTATTTTATCAGATATACAGTTTGTTAAGTATAGGACATTTTATCTATAAAAAAAATCACATTGAATTTAAAGGGTTGCAGAGTGTAAATCAGTGTCTACTATATTGTAAATTACTGTTTCTGTTCAAATCTTTTGTTAATCAAACCATCTAAATAGCAGGATATCATCGTTTCTCATTGACCGTAGCGTTTAGGTCTGCCACGTCGAAGCAAAAAATCATACAGCTGTGAGAGTGAGCTCGTACGCTATAGTGTGTTTTCGAAACTAGATAAGATAAATAATTGTACTGAGACTTGCCTCTTGGTGTAGGGACGGTTTGTGTACTGTTTCTATCAATATTGCACTATACTGCAGATAGGCCGCCCAGGGTTGTGAATTTCACGTTTGACAAGGCAGTCTCAAATACGTTCAATCCGAACGGATAGTAAAATGTGGCATTAGTAGTCAGTTTAAATGAAATATGTATATGTATTTGGAAAAATATCCCCAAGAACGAGAAGCCACTTATTTATGAATGCGACATCAGAGTTGATGCCTACCCATGAAATGTTTTTTCTTCAGTAAAAGCTCTACAATTAAAATTAAAGGTTCTTAAATTAGAATCAGCTTACAAACAAATCGATAAAATGAGAATGTTGTTTTCAATCGAATGAAAAACCAGCATATTTTTCAAGAGCATATGGGAAGATTTTAACAATTTCCGTTGTGCTTTCATCGGTGCAACACGAAAATGTTACTAGCAGTGGTGTGTCAAAGGGGTCAGATCACCCTATCTTTATTCTTCCTTTTTCTTTACGCAGCTGCTGTTTATATACCGCATGGTTAAATACAGTCCTCCCATGCTTGATAACGGTATGGCCTACCCCCAGTTTGCCCAGAATATCGGTTGGGGTATCACGGCCGTTGTCATGTGCCCGATCCCACTCACGTTCCTCTATAAGCTGTTGTTTCAAGCGCAGGGAAGTCTGTGGCAGGTAAGCCGAGTGCCAAATCCCCGGGACAAACCACACACACACAAAGCTTAAACTCATGCCTATTTCTGCTAAACTATTGAAGTCGATATTCTTTAATTTCGTTGCATCCTTTTTTCATCGTTGTCTGCAATAATGAGACGTTGCTAAATGTATAAGCGTATTATGAAAAAGGAATATGACGTACCCATTAATATTAAATGGGTACGGATACATTGAGCTTTAAAAAAAAAAAAAAAATGTTTGCGATGCAACTACTGCAGTTGCATATTTACCATGTGTCCATGAATTCATGACTGCGCTATCTGAAATCATGAAATATTTACTAGTATACTACTCTTAGTAAATAAATATTGCATCACATATTAAAGACATTTGTTTAAAAATATTTTACTGAATGTTTTCTTTCTTTTTTTTAAACATTCTATTACTGCATGAGTGCATCATAACCCAGATTTTCAACTAAAATACCACATTTGATTGAAAGTTTATATGTGATATTATCCGATCATGTTTATTTAGATTGAGAATATCTTCCTGAATGATTCCAGTGTGATTGTGTGTATATCAGTCTGTCTTATGGGACTCCAGCCTCTCAAGTTGTCGAAATTTTCATTTTCACAAACCCCATTACGGCTCCACAAATCACAAATCTTTCCGGATCCCACCCTGATGATAGAAGGATTTCACAAGCTTTTTTTTAGAAATCAGTTGTATGTGATAATGAACAATTACATTAATATATTTGACGTGTTAGGGATGTTATTACTAATGTATACTGTTTTTTTTACAGAGGCTGAAAACAATCACAACACCAACATCAGAGTGGGGACCGAATAACGGGTCCATGAAACAGGGGATTCAAATGGATTCTATTGGAAATGGCGTCAAATATGTATATGATAATCCAGTAGTTGTTGTTGCTGACGAAAAAGTGAGTGGGTATACAACTCTTGGTGCTGATGAAAATGTTAGTGGGTATACAACTCTTGTTGCTGATGAAAAAGTTAGTGGGTATACAACTCTTGGTGCTGATGAAAAAGTTAGTGGGTACACAACTCTTGGTGCTGACGAAAAAGTGAGTGGGTATACAACTCTTGGTGTTGCTGACGACCAAAACTATAAATTCTAAATAATCCATGTAATTTCTTAGTAATTGGTATGAAACTATTGCTGGTGATATTTGATTGTCCGCAGCTAGTTATCCAGTTGCTTATCAGAAGAATTTATAATGTACCTTATATATACTATTCAATTCTGAGAGGTTCTCAAGTGTGGTTGCTATCTGTAGTGAGCTTATATTCTTACCTTTACATGCGTTAGATGTTCACTGTACCATGCCAAACATCTCAAATTATTTTTCTTCCAATTCTGATACTTCTACCTTTACGTCTACATTTTATACAAAAGATCTATTTGTGACGATATTTCCAAGATATGTGTTGTATTTGGTTTTGTCGATGCTCAGATCAATGGAGTCATGTCCGCAACTGTTGATGTGCTCCAACGCATCCTTTCGTAAATTGATTGCAAACAACATGAATGGTTATATACTTATGGCTACTAAAAAAAGATGGAGTTTACAAGTAAGTCCTAATTACTAGTACAGTTCCAGGGACTTTACTGGAACCGGAAAGAGAGAGGTTCACCCTCAATTTTCAGTTCATATCTTTCAGTATACTTTTAAAGTGAGAACGAAAGTAATATTCAGCTTTGGGAATCAGAAATTAGCTTAATACTATTGTGCTCCAGTTTAAAAAGTCAAAATATTTGGAAGCCAAAAAGAGGCTTGTAAGAGGACAAAGACTATAAACTTCTATGTACATTCATTACAAATTAAACAATGTTGATGATATGTATATAAATTCTGCTGATAATAACATTTTCACATAGACAAATCTGCGAGAGGCGTCATTATGCTAGTTGAACAATACTGTTATTTGATGATTATCTCGCGTATGATTATTACTTACACTGTAAGTTTTGGTTTTTAAGGTCAAAGCTTAAAAAAATGTATTAAATACACAAACCTTGCCTGTCGTACAGGGTGCTCCCAGTCGATAGAAACTGGTCATATGCACAATACGTCATTGAAAAGCTAACCTATGAATTTTATACTTGTCTCTTTGACCATAAGCTAATTACAAATGTTCCGATGTCTTCTTGCCCTGGCGGATATGTGTTGCTTTGTGTAAGCACAGTTATGAGGTGTATCTGAGTAGGCTGGTTTTCAACATTGTTGGCTTATAAAGAGAGGTATTTCACGATTTGGCTTGTCCTCGTCTCGGAACGTTGCAGTTCAATGTTTTGAACGTGAAATTTTGTTGCACCCAGTGACATAGAAATCCAAGTAGCACATGATAACCTTATTCTAAAACTAATTATCAATTTACTTTGGATGATACAGCAACGGCGAGGCAAATTTTGATAGTGTGTGTGTGTGTGTGTGTGTGTGTGTGTGTGTGTGTGTGTGTGTGTGTGTGTGCGTGAAACACAATCACATTACTCATATTTACCTCGACTACTTTTGGCGATTTGCATCTTAGCAATGGTTAATTGTCCCTGAACAAAGTTTTGATTATTATTCCTTTTTATTTGTAGAACATGTGAGCGTTATAAATTCTGCTATGGTCTTTTGTTATATCGTTTTTCTTTTTTTCTAACCTAATTTTAAAAAAAAATCATCTTAATTTTAGCAGCTGGCCCTCGTATTTTTTATGTTTAAGCGTATATGCCTTTGTCACTGACTGAATTAAAATTGTATATTTTCTTGTTGAATGTCTTATAAGTATTTCAACCTCATGCTCATTATATCCATACATTTTTTAATTGTTTATCCTCTAACGTGATGATTTTATAAATTTTATCATACTTAATCTCTTTAAAAATAAACAATAATAGTAGTGTCGCAAAATGTTTTAGTTTCCAAATGAATAAAACTCGTCTTTTATGTCGTGGAGGTGATATTTGTTTTCCAACAATTAGATAATGTTACGTTCATTTACAATGTTTTGAGAAAATTATAGAAATACAGGCTTCATAAAGATGGAGAATTAGCAATATCCTATTAAATGATCCTTAAAATATTTCTCAGATGTGTCAGTCACTGACACTTCTGATAATTCCCCTTTAATACTAGGCTGGAAAAGCCTAAAATATTTTTTTTTAAATCAATGAATTTATGATAACAATACCAACATAAGATTTTTTTGTAATTCATAAATGGTGAGCAAGGTAAAGAAAGTTTCTTTTCGTTCTTATGTGAAGCCCTTTAAGTGTACTGGATTAAAAAATACCACCTGACTTGTTTGTTACTTTGTTTCCACAGCTCCTCGTCACTCCTCGTTCTATTCTTATTGTAACATATGCGATGCCGTGAATTTAGGGCATTACTATACTTCTTTTTAAACCATAGTCTTATGTAAAGTGACTGATGAAAAGACAACATGTTTTGGTCGAGAATTATATACATGGAAGATGTCTCCGTTATTTTCATTTAGACCCAAAGAGCTCAGTCTTGATCATATTGAAAGTATAAAGGCTATTTTTCCTGAAGACATGGGGGTGGGGGTAGTATATAGTGCTTAATTTAAACAGAACGACAGACATACGCCAGTCAGACGAACTGGCAGACAGAAGAGACTACTCTTTCGTCTATATTTTAAGGCCAATTTTTTTGTAAATATTTTTTTAAAAGTCACATTTAGTGTTGTTCGACTATATTAAACAAACCAGATTCGAACTGAATAATGGATTAGATGATCTTCCCCGGCAGAGGGCTTAGATTATAATGTTGATGCATCCACAAAGTGTGGGGAGCATTCTTAAAGGGAAACCCACATACGCACACGCACACACACACTCACACTCACACACACACTTCAAATTCAAGTCTTGTGAGCTGGAGTATGCAATGGGGTTTCGGAAAATATATTGCTATATAATTCTTGTATTATCTACACCTCCATCCCGCCATTTAATATTTAAAGTACCTATGTCACAACTGTAAAATAAAAATAAAAATGCATGTCCGATTCACTACTTTGCAAAGCAAGAAATAAAAATATTTTACAGAAGATCAAAAATAAAAAAATGTATCGAATTTACCTTGTTCTCTCCATTTCTTTTCTGCACCAAAAATTGTTTCTCTCCTAACTCTGTCATCCGACAAATCGAATGCAAATTTTAAAATTGTCTACATTGCAAATTGTTGTGCAAAAACAAAAATCACTCTTTTTGAATCAAGACTTGAACGACTGTCGTATAAATCTAGCCTTCGACTACAATTGTTACGGGGTCGTATGCCGACTCTTCTTCCATCTTTTCGTAAACACGTTAGCATAATACTAGACCCCTCCCACCCCCACCCCCCCAAAAAAAAAAGCACGTACCCGTTTTCCACGCATGTTTGAAATCATCTTTAGCACAGCCTCAATTGTACAAGATATAATTTTTTCATATAATTAATGCTGTCGTGGTGTAGTAGTATAATCGTTTGCTCTTCAAATCAAATATCTATGGTTCGGTTCCATGCACAGTCTACTATGATTAATTTTAACCGTTTGCTTTATCACTGAACTGAGTGAAGGGAGCGGTTTGTTTTGTATCATAATTTGAGATGTGGTGGTGGTGAAGGAGTGGGGGGGGGAGGGCTAGGTTGGCTGACCGAGGAACAATCTCGTCTGATCTTTTCAGGTCAGAGAGTTGCAATTTCAGGTACACTACGGCCATCACACTGGTTAGAGATGCGTAGTCGGTATGTGGGTGTGGATGTGGGGGTTGGGGGAAGGCGAGGGGTGTGTGTGTGCGTGTGTGAGGTGTGCTCCAACTGCCAAAAATGACTTCAGAACTTAATTGCCACTGGGGAAGACAGATTAGGATACTAAATATACAAATATCTTCCAGATAAAATGGTAATATTTGCACAATATTTAGCACACAAAATAGGGGAATCAGGACAAATACCAAAATGATGGAAGGAAGCACTAGGATTCTCCAGCGAAAGGAAAGAATCAAGATAATTAACAGCATTATGGTAGGCATAATTGAACACATCAATCAAAGGTAGAAAACTATATAAAATACGAAAAAGGTAAATAGGAGACCACAATACCCCACTATATTAAATATGGATAAGATCAGGAAAAACATTACTAGCAGGGATGCACAGAAAAAAGTACCTATAGGCAACCACAAGGACAATGCCTGACACCGGAAACACGTGAGTATAAGTTAAATGTATGCCCCAAATATGACGAAGAAATGAAAGTACTTAAAGAACAACAAAATAACACTGGTTCACCAAGCACATATCTGGGATATCTCGAGGCAAAAAACAAAAATTTAGGAACTAGCTATACCAATCACCTTGCATTAATCGATAAAATAGGGGGAAAAATGAAAAAAAACCCCCAATAATTGTGGGAAAACAAGTGACATCGACTTTCTTTGGCGGAAGAGGAAAACAATATAGCCACTGGGGAAGGGGACTGAAAATATCAAGACGAAGAAGGGACGGAAGAAAAAAAAAGACAAAGGGAAAGAAGAAAACGCAGGGAAGAAGCAGAGGCGAATCACAAGGATGGAATAATAAAAAAGTCCTTCTAAGTACTGATACAATGAAAAGATAGTTGCCACCCGACCCCCAATCAAAAAGGGTACTGAAAGCAAATAAGTCATACATACATATATATGTATATCTGTATACACATAGCACAAAAATCAACCAACCAACACACACACACACACACACACACACACACACACACACATATATATATATATATATATAGAGAGAGAGAGAGAGAGAGAGAGATAGCATACATAGAGCATAAACAGGTAGGTATATATATATATATATATATATATATATATATATATAATATACATATAACATACATGCAAGAAAACGGGATTAAAATTAAAAATTTGTTTTTTTTAATAATAATAATAATAATAATAATAATACAAATTGCAACCTCTTTCTACTATTCATATAACATACACATTTTACTGATACACGCGTAAATCCACATATACCATATAACACACATGTAGCACCACATACAGTTACATATTCTTCTCTCTTCATATATACACTGGGCTCTCAAACCGACCCCTGAAAGCCTTCTTCAGGGTGAAACTGGGGGGTTCTGAAAAAAAAAAAAAAAAAAACGGCTTTGAGAAACCCAGATTAAGATTTCCAAAATCAATCGCCTACATCAATCCACTCGCTTTTGCTACATCAATCCACTCGCTTTTGTTACATCAATCCACTAGCTTTTGCTACATCAATCCACTCGCTTTTGCTACATCAATCCACTTGCTTTTGCTACATCAATCCACTCGCTTTTGCTACATCAATCCACTCGCTTTTGGTACACTTTTCAGAAAACAAACAAGTACGCTCAGTACGCCAAAAAAGCAAAATATATTAAGTGGGAAAATTCAAATCCACACATATTCGAATGGGATATGTGACCATCACATCTTTGACACTAGTTTAGGGACCTCTCAGAAATAATCAGCAACTGGGCATTTTTTGACCAAATTCAATAAGGTAACAGCTTCCAGGGCAGGAGGAGATGGACAGAAGAGATGCAGTAAACAGTCAGAACGATCATCTGCGACCGTGGCTTGTATGGGAGGTTACGAAACAAATCTCCATAATATCCAAATTAACAAAAGCGCAAAAGCACACATTTAAATCAGTCGTACAAGACTGGCCGATAAATGACTTAAATTCAAAAGAACGAACGAACGAGCGACTATTGCCGGCATCGGAACGAACTTTAGTCCCAGATTGTTACAGTCTAATTTCCAGTCTTTCCTTATCTTGTAACTTCAGTTTAGAGTCCTAGCAAGATATTCAGGTTGGGTCTACCACAACATACCTACGATACAGAACGCATTTGTTACAGACTACTTTTCCAACCTTTTCTTGCATGAGCACTATATAATAGGGTCCTGGAACGATAACTAGTAGGTCTAATCGAAGCACATGACGGCCTTCAGGAGACAGCTAGGAGTAGCCATTGGGTTGGGGTATTCCTACCCTAACATCAGAACTTCTTAATTTTTAATTCTTGCAGTCTAATTTCCAGTCGTAACTTATCGTAAACCTTAGCCCATGGTGCTTGGAATATAACTAGGCGTGGAGGAGGGGGATGGATGGGGTTGGGGAGGGGGTATCTAACGGAGGTACACATGGGATATCAGGGTCCATGGAATGGAGTGGAGAAAATCGATCTTCAAGAATAGCGTTTTCATACCCACGACACAAAAAAACACTTAAGTTCTATTTTGTTTCAGTCTGAGTTAGAGTCTTAACTTGTGTGAAGACTATAGTTTAGGGTGTTAGAAAAGTAACTAGGTAGGTGCACTATAGGGACAGTACGGCGTTCATGGACCCTAGAGGCATGGTCGCAGGGGAGGGATATACCGACTTCCCGGAATTACCGTTTTTCTCCCCCCTGTCTCAGAAATAATTTAAATTCCAAATTGTTACAGTTTAATTTCCATCTTTTCATATCTTTTAACTTTATCATAGGGTCCTAGCAAGATAACGCAGCTAGTTGGGGAGTGATGGTCTAACCCTGGAAGACTTGGAGTTTAAGGGTCAGAGAGTCGCAATCGTTTTATATTGTTTCTGCAAAAGTAAAAATTTTCATACCCACGACAAGAATGCATTAATTTTTTAAATTGGTAGAGTCTAATTTGTAACTTTTTTGTGTGTAGACAATTTTTAAGGGCCACTGAAAGATAACTATTTAGGTATAATCAGGGCGTTACCAGTTGTATTGTCCGACTCGCAGGACTGTTTTCTGTCATACAAGTGCCTGGCGGAAAAAGTATAGTCCTGGGGATGTCCATTTTATTGTTAAAACGAAAGAACCAAATAACATCCAATTATTTGTTCTAATAATCAAATAGTCTGCACTCTATTCCCAACACGATAAAAATAAAATGAAGGGCCACCATGATTCCAGCATCCATCATTTTTATTTTAAAATACAAGGCCACCAGTTCCTTGGCAGCCAAAGAATTTTTAACAAATCGAGGCCACCTTGACCCTAGTATCTTTCGAGTTCTTTTTGTTTTTAAATCATAGGATAATATGATTGTCCTTTACACCAAACGTTTTCCAATAAATATGCCACCGTGGATAATAGGACAAACGGTAAATTGTAAATTGTTTGAAATACAACATTTTATATATGGTTTTAAACTATGAACGAACAGCAGACCATTAACAATAGCTACATAAATATGAAAATTATGAAGTATACCTTCATGTAGCAATTATGCAAATAAACTAGAAAGCTTCATGCATATAAATTTATGACGCAAGTATGAATAATCATCCTGACAATATTTCTGTATATTTGCTAAGTAAAGTAAAATAATTAAATTTACAAATACCTTCCCATACCAATGAAATTCTTTACTTAACACGATTTATTTAATATGCAGAACACATGACCTTGATTCAGTTACATGCTATGTGAGCTTGCCCTGTTAAACTTAGTTTAAAATACTTTTCTTTTCTTTCTTGTTTCTGTTCAGATCGCACATTTTCACATTTTCGGAGAAAATCAAAGTCCATATACCATGTCCAACACCTACATTAAATGGAAGCTTCTGTAACCATAACATAAAGTGCCCTTTTCTATTTAATTACATTACTCGGGACAAGATTACATCTGAGAACATTATCATAACAAGGAAAACACAAGACCTGAATTTATCAGCTTAAATATCATGTGCTGTCAATCTGTTTCCCATTGTTAGAGGAATACAGATATGTTAGAGAAATATTTACAAAGCACGAAAAACTTTGGTTCTGATCGCAATGGGTGCAGTTTTTTAATTATGTATATTATTACTGTTATGAAAAGAAGACAATCGTATTCCACAAACTAAAACGAGTTACTATGCCAAAACAAAGTCAGTTAATAATGAACGAGTTCCTAATAAAGCCCAATGAATGAAAAGGACGATATCATTTAGCCATGCAGACGGGTAGCTGGCATTTGTTCCTTCAGATTACAAAAAAAAAAAACCATTATCTCCGAAAACGTGCAAAAAAGTATTTGGAAGGACTTTCTACACGACAAGCGTTTTATTTGTAATTCAGAACTATATAGTAGCTTAAAAACGATTATCTTATAAACAACATCCACTCAGATGGTTTAATCTGGCTTCTTTAATTCTGGGGAACCCCATTGTTGCGGATTAAACATAGTTATTGATTACAATTAGTGACAAATTTGATTTTGATAACTTGACTGGCTTTCTCCAGTTTGAAAACATACACTGCTTTCAGCGATTGTTGTGGGAGTTTTTGTACTTGGTCTATTATATTTGCTTGAGGTAAAATAGGTTTTAATTCGTGCACAAAATGTCTGATAGTGACGCTGCGACAGTGAGAACAATTGCTCCACATTTTGCTCTCTTTATCATTAAGTTACTTATGGATGTGTCGTGCATAATTTCACGTGTCAGGCTAACCTTTTCGTTGTTTTGTTACCGCGTAATGTACTGAAAACCCTATTTTAACCCATCTGCCCGACGGTATGGGTTTCCTCTCGGATATCGTCTTTCTGTTTCTTGAACCTGGTGTAAATTTTAATAATTAACGCACAGCGGTTACCAAATAGATTTAACATCAGCATAACAAAATCGAATGGCTGCTGCCCAAAGTTAACTGGTCATGACGTGCATGCGATTGTAGTACTGATCCTAACCTCTGCACGAAATGGTTACTATTATTAGCACTGAATACTCCCTATTTTGGGCTATTCATTTGCACAAATTCCCCTCTAGCAAGCAAGCAGTTACTCAAATTATCACTGGGTAATCCCCATTTGGATTATATTTCTTCTTCTCTGATTTTAACGCTGTTTCACATGTATTGCCAATCAACATACATCAAGCAGATTTATAATACTCTAAGCTGTGACTAAATACTTGAGCCTTAGTTCTCCAAGCCATGACTAAATATTTGAGCTTCAGTTCTCTAAGCCATGACTAAATACTTGAGCCTTAGTTCTCTTTTATCCTTTTCAAACTTCCTTGTTACCTATTATATCGAAACATATTTGACATAGAGACTAATACCCTTCCAAGGTAAAACCCTTCCTTGGTTTTTAACATCCATCTGCCATTTAATACAAAAGTCGTGCTTAATTAAAAAGTGTATCCAAAAGGTCGACGGCGCTTTTCTAGCTTCTCGATGACGATTTCTTCTTCATATATATATAGTTAAAAAAAAATATTAACAAAACTCTATAATACCACTTGACTCATTTGAGACATACAAAAACAATGCCCAATAGCAGGAGTGGCACAAACCAACAAACACTTATGTGATTATATTTTTTTATTTCACTATAAATCTGTAAGATCTTATTGGAATAAAATGATTGAAAGAAATTTAACCAAAAGGTGTTCTGCTTTTTAACCACTTCTTAAATAACCCAGGGATATCAATGGTATAGGAAGAAAGGAACGTTTGGTAATTTATAGTATTCCAAATATGAGGTGAATTGTGAGATGGATAATTTAAATATTCAAAACTAAAATAAAAAAAGGAAAATAAAATTATCTCGAAAATTGTCTTTCATCTTTACCTCATGGTCCCATCCAGTGACTTTAGGAACAGGCAAGACTGGTATAGGAAACAAAAAGGGATGGATGGGAACATATCGCATTTCAAGCATGAAGTGAAGCAGAGTTTGTTAAAGTGTAAGAGGTGGAAATCATCCAAGCAAAATGTATAGTAAATATTGAGTCCCATGACCCCAACAGTGGACATACCGTAACTCAGAGGCAGGAGTTAAAAATGGAAAGTGATGTGATGATGCAACATAAGTGAAAGTACTCTTGGACCTAAAATATATCAGATTGTGTTATTCATTATTTTTTTTGATCACATGGCCCTAATCATGTGACCCAGGAACAGGAGTGATAAAGTGCATGAGGTAAATATATTATGATGTTATACACCAAACAAGATATGAAGGTGGTATGGGTTATGGAAAGACAAGCGATGAACTTTGTTTTTAGTTATAAACAAAATGCATCCCAAAGGTATTTCTTCATCATATGGATCCACCCAGGGGAAAGAATGGTACTGAGAGAAGGGAGAGTATGTGGTTATACTTTATTCCCAAAACATGAAGTGAACTTGATAAGTGGCGAGTAAATTACAAGAGCCGAACAATTTACCAAGTTAAAAACACACACAATAACCATGGGGCATAATAATTATACATTTATACAATGTATATGACATGACATACTGAAATTATAAAAGTCATTTCTTTAAGAAACCATTTATTTCTTAACGAATTTCCCTAGAGATGATGCAGATTAATAAAACCAGTAAGAATAAGATGTTCGAAAAAGAAGCGTAGAGAGAAGAAGAAGGACTGTGATATTTTACAAATCTAGTGATATGTTACTAATATACAGTTCACAGAGAACTCAGATGCAATATGTACAAAAATGACACGCCCTTCTCTTTTCTCAGATATTGAGATTTGCTGCAAACTCTTGAACTATATCACTGTAAAGTGCTGTCTAAATGAAAGAAACTATATAATAATAATTTTCCATGCTAGACAAGAAATGTTTTGCTAAAACAAATGGCTTCATCATCAATCTTTATTTCCTATTTTCAGAGATAAAGGATACAAGAACGGAAAAATGTAAGTCTAATGCATTAGCAATATACAACAGAGGTGTACATGAGAGGAATCTCTTAGAATGGCAGTTTCCTTTTGGGGATTCTTATATGAGAACACCATAATTATTGGAAAGTAAGGTTCACCCGTGTAATCCTTCAATACTTAATTGTTTTAAAAATTATTATTTTATTGGTAATATTTTGTACGCAATGTCAAAACGAGCAAGCATGAGCACACGACAATGAAAATTTCTACCATCACATGTCTTTGAAAACTTAGATAATTTTAAAATCAATCTTATTGCTAAGAAAAGAATCCATGCATTACAGATGAAGAGAACAATGAAGCAGACATTATAAAATGTCTTAGTATTTCTGGCTTATCTAAGCCAACACCGTTGGATAAATCGTTCTTATAAGATGTTGAATAAATTCCTCATCTGATATATTTTGAAGGAACACAGCAAAACGAATGTCAGGATTATTTATAATATGTGTCCAAAATATTTCTCTTTGTCGCATTGCTTTGACAGCAAATAATTGCATTAATTATTACGTCTGAGTAAGAATAACTGAGATGTTTACCGATTTGTATGGTATTATTTGATATAGTTATCAGAACGTTTGCAATGGATGTAATTAACTGTAACTCTTTTGTCGTCTTTGTAATCTGCCACACAATTAAGGGTTTTATAGAAGCAAGAACATTTGTTTAATCTTTCGTAGGACATATCAGTATGATACATGTTTCTAAAGCGCTGGTTTTCATACTTATGAGTATCATGTTTTATAATTTGCCTCCACTGTATTTGCTGCTGGAAATAGTGTGTGTCTAGCAAACCATTCAGTAAAATCATAAATAGTATTTTTGTCCAAGACGCTACATATATCGGGAATAAAACCTTTCTGTTTTGTAACTTCTTTTCTTGAAATATATAGGTATATTCTGAATAATGATATTCTTTAGACGTTACGTTTTCTGGAAGATGGCATAATTTACCAAGATAGTTTCCTTTCATCAATTTCCGATACAATTCTCTTTATCTCCAGTAATTTTTCAGTCATTCCTGACTATGTGGTGTGAGGAAAGCCTTGCAGAATTTTCGTACAATGAAATGCATTGAGCTTTCAAATAGTTGAGGCTGATATTCGACCAAACTTCACAACCATAAATGGCTGATGATATCACGTGTCTTTTTTTTGGGGGGGGGGACGCTGGAAAGCGGATTGGATCTAGCTCCCAAAAAGATTGAGGTCTTATTCGGCTGCTTCATCTAAATCTTTTAAGATAGCTTCTTCATAAGCCCGTATCACCTGTTCTTGAATATTTTTAAATTCTTTTTTTTTTCAAGCTCTATATTGCTTGCAAGATTCATGAGTATGCCCTCGTGGTCTACCAGTTTCTATCCACTTTTTCCGAAAGTATCTAGCTTTATCGTGGGCTTTCTTAACTTTAAGCGACTAATAAGATTTTTTGTGTGTGTGAAGATTAAACTGTGTCAAAAGCTACATCCCTCATTACAAAAAAATTATTTACTATGGATTTTTTATAATTGTTGCAGCGATTGAGGGATCGATTCAGTCTGCGTTTAATAGTCTATTTACTTCGAGTTGATATGCTACTAGTGTCGCATCCCCATATTTAGAACAGGATGGAGATGGAAACGTAGCAAAACAAGAGTTGCAATACCTTGCAGCTGGGTACGAAAGGGTGCTGCACACAACATAATGATCTAAAGGAATGCACAAGTCGTGATATGTGAATATTTCACAATCAACGACCCAATCTAGCATTCTTATGTTAACAATTATATATTCTGGCATTGAACTTTCCAATGTTTATTACTTCACCGTAACCTGAGTAATACTTAAAGAGAAATTTAATTAAATCAATATATTCTGATACAAATTATAATTTTTCCCACACACCAAATGTAAAGACTGTGACATCTTTCACTGATCTTAATTCAATGCCAAGAATTCGACCATTACTGCAATTAAATTCTTGTGTATTGAGTAGGCCAAGCTGGTTTTAATCATAATTGATACTCTACCTCTTTCCACCTTTCGATATTAAGCAGTTTTCAGTATTATACATTTTTTACAACACATGTAATCACTATGCAGTGTATCTAAAAAGTGGCTTGTTTGTTTTGCCAGTTTATGTTCACGGCGATATCACATTCTAATAGATAAGGTAAATTACTGACACATAATGTAGAGGACAATATTCCTCTAACGTTCCAAGTAAGAATGTTGAGACTGTTGCTATGCATCAGTAAGCAAGCAAACCTATACACCAGCAATATTGCAATAGTCATCAGTGACATTTGAACTAAAATATTTTATATTCAGTATACAATACATATACAAATAATTAAAGTGGATTTAATAGTCATAGGCGTCAAAGCTGTCATGCATATGATCATAATCATAATCATCATGGTCGTAGACTTGGTCATGATGATCATAGTCATCATCATGATTGTGTTCCATATATCGGCTCCTTCTACCACGTTTTAAGTTCAACCTCGAATTATTTTCACTTAATGCATTATCATCGTGTTTATGATTCCCTCTATGTATTTTCTGTTGGTCATATTTTGCACGCAGTTGGTTTCTAGTGAGCCAGCGCTGGTATGTTATACCATTCGGCAAAACAAAGTATTCGCTTTCTATGAATTGTGTTTCTTCCGTGGGAATCTTTACCCTCACTATTTAGTTTCGTCCATTCCTACTATGGAAAAATCGAATCACCGTCGGATGTAGCCCTCTATCTTCCAAATATGCAATAATCCCTGATCGTATAGTTATATTATCGATATTTCCGAAATAATACCTGTAAGAGTTTCTGTGCGACACTCCTCTAAAGATTTCACCAGTATCATCTGTCCTAACTTTGTTTATATCGAGGTCTAAGCTTTGTTTCTCTGGTCGAGAATCAGTTGTTTGAGGGTGAAATGGTTCACTATTGCTGGTAATAGAGGAATTGTGCTGTTTGTGTCGTCGATATGGGCGAATTTCGATTGGTCTTCATTTTGTTTTTCTTCTTCTTCTTTCTTGATTTGTAGTTGTAATAATCTTCCAGGTGCGGCGGTATGTTCAAGTATATAGACCCGCTTGGCACAGCTTGTGGGCTTAAGTGTCTAGCAGTGACTTCTGCATAGGTAACAGCGGCATGTACCTTTCCGTTAGATTGTTTATTCTGAAAGCTTACTGGTGAAGCGGTTTCTGGCATGAGCGAGCTGTTAACTTCAATAACTGGACTCTTGGGAGAATCAGTGTGAGCACTTGCTTTCTCACTATGTGGTGAATTTGTTTTCATTTTAGTTGATATTTGTAACACTTTGTCAATTTCGAGACATTGACTTCAATAGCATCGAGTCGCGGTCTGTGTAAATGGCTTCGTCAAAATCACATATATTATGAATTCTGCTAGATGCATACTTTTTAAACTCTTCAAACGCTGTGCATTTAGCCTCAACTCGTTTTTAGACAGAAGATTGCAAGGTAGTATTTTTCTGTTCTAATTTAGCGATTTTCTCATCTCTCAAATGGGTAAGTTTGGAAGCTATTTCGATCTTTAATTCGTTAACCCTTGTGGTCATGTTTTGCACGAATTGAACTCACTATTATCTTTACACGCACTAGTGTTCCTACAAATGCTGATCTACAAACAATGTCATCCACTTGGGAATCATCTCCGTTCAAAAACAAATATAAGACATAACTATCTTTCGCGTATTGTTTTGGCACTTGTACCTTGCTTTATAGATTTTCTTGCGACAAGTCTTTTTTGTGGATAAGATGACAGATTGGTACTTAAACAGATATGTACCAGGACACTACGTCCTCCTTTCCATTTGAAAGGTTTGAGTTTCTCAATGTGTAACTGGTTTACAAGACCGTTAAGTTCATTGTCAAAACGTGATATTGTCTCCTGGTTGGGGATTTCAGAGTACTGGGTATAATAATTAAATTAAAATCATCTGATTCACAATAGCTGTCTTCCTCCAGACTTTGAGCATAACCTTAATAGGGTTCGTATCTGCTGCACACGCCTTGCCATGCTGAGAGACAGCCACCTAGGATATTGAAATTTGCGTCAAAATCTTGAACCATATCACCATAAAATCCTTTCTCAATGTAAGAAACTACACAACTAAACTTTTTCCAGGCTAGACAAGAAATAGCTGATACATAAAACTGACCTGTTTAGGTATTACTTTATTCAGCATATATACATATAATTATATAGTTATTTACCTATCAAAAATCCATCTAGCTGTTAAAACTATCAAATGCCTCAGCTACATTGATGTATGTTGATAACGCTGTAAATAAATCGGCATTCCAATAAGGTTATTCATATTGGTAGAACTTTGCATTCAGCGGTAGGCTGAAGAAGCTGATGAAATTTTCATCAGTGTTAAAATCTTTGTTTCTTGAAATACCAGTAAGTAACCATAACATGAAGCTGTTAAATTATGGGAAATTCATAACGAGACTGTAGTCTAGAGATAATGTAATATCTGAAGATAATCGTGTTCAATGTTTCAGCGATATTGTGACGCATTCTGACATAAAAAAGATATAGGAGACTGAGCACTCTAACTTCAACACTCTGAGAGATACAAACTAGAATATTTAAGTGGTGAAATGCTAAGAACTCAATGATACCGGACGAACAAGTCTCAAAGAATGACGTCGACGTCAGTCTTGTTAATTTTGCGTGCATTAAAATGTACTTTGGAACTGTATTCTCTTTTATATGCTTACTATTTCTATATGACTCTCTCCAAAAGGTCATTTCTATGCCATACAGATACATGCCGATACTATAATTGTGAAAATTATACCATAGAACATCAATGTATAAAGTTTGGTTACGGAAAAATAAACCAAAGTGAGCGGTGCAGAGAACATGTAACATATATATATATATATATATATATATATATATATATATATATATATATATATATATAGGTTAAAGTAAAATATAACAATTGCGATTACACTTATGAAAGTATTTGGCAAGGTTTATTAAAGACATAATGTACAAAAACAAGTTGACATTTACAAATGAAATATACATACGAAATATGTACTAAATAGTATATTTATGCGCTTCCTATTTAAACGCCAAGTAATACAATTGTAGACTTCGAGTTAAATCAGCGCAACATTTTTTAGTTATCACAGCTCAAAATTACTGCATATTTCTTACATTTCACCCCCAATTTGCGATATAAATTCCCACAAGATGACCTACATTACTTAATATGAAGTAACTACACTCACCTAGCTTAAGGCGATAGCCCTCCTATGCAGATGATGATATGTCGTAAAGGGTTGTTATAGGTTACTGAACCAGCATAGATGCAAAACATAGGTTGTATGAACACCACCCATGAATATGATTGTTCAACTATTATCTTCCTTTGCCCACACTCATTTGCACATCAAAAGCTTTCGTAATTGCACACAACTTATACAATTTAACGGTCTTATTGCTTTTATTAAAACAATAATGAGTTAAGCTCTGTATTGAAGTGAAATCCAATCATAACGTCTTTGATATATTAAAACCCACGGCCATTAATTTATCGCAGACTGTAGAAACATGTTAGCTTATGTTTACTCAAGCTGTCTGTACTATGTAACACTGTGCAATCTATCGCGCCAAGCAACAACTGATAGTCCTCCTATTTGCCAGCTGCAATAAGGTCCATCTGAAATTCTTGTTTTAGTGATCCATCATTCGGTCCCCACTCTGACGTCGGCGTTGTGATCGTTTTCAGCCTCTGTAAACACAAAGCGCAAAGAATGTGTCAGCAGGAAAAAAAAAAAAAAAAAAAAAAAACATTTTCACGTTACTTAGATATTTTTTAAAATTTCTTTACTAAAAAAGGCTTAAATTAAGAGCATATCTTATATTTATATAAAGTCAAACATCTTAAAGTTTTTACATATTTTGTGCAAATAGAGAAAATTTTATTTTCATGAATCAGATAGACCATTATTATCTGCAACTCATTTCTGCTCACAAAGTTTGCCCACATTTTTGTATTACCTTCGGATCTAGATAGAACTCAAATACTCTAATAAGAAATCCATGTTAAAATGGAAATCTTGTTACAGTAAAAGATGAAAATCATTAGACTCTGCCCTAAAAAAATCAAAAGAAAATCTTATACTGGTCATGGTGATTTTGTGACTGAAAGTAATTCGATAATTTCTACACATTGTATGAAGTTTGTTTTATATTTAGTATTTTAATAAATTGTATGAAGCATCTCTTAACGTGTGATATACCCATTGAGTGTAAGAACATTGAAAACCATTCAGTGAAAGGTTTTGAAAAGCTGCGCATAACATACAAAGAACTTTTGAGTATGAAGATAAATACACATTTATTTATTTCATGACTTATAATGACAAAATGCATGTATTTCTGGATGCATAGTAATTATGCAGCAGTAGTTCTTGCATCACAATAATGTGTCTGTTTTCCTCCACTTATATGCGTTTTTTCATCATCAAAGAAAACATGTTAATCTTTGCAAATGCCATTTTCCTAAATTGGAAAAAAATGATAAATACATTTATCTCTCTTACAATTTATTAGCATAATAGAAACGAGGTCAAAACAGAGCACAAGAATCCCGAATCCATGATTTTTTACCGGGCAAACAGATACTCGAAATCGACATAAAATGCCGAGGGACCATTTGTATTACCTGCAAGAGACTTCCATTCGACTGATACAGCTTGTACAGGAACATAAGTGGGATTGGACATATCACAAAGGCAGCAATAAGCCAACCAATCATCTGGGCGAACTCCGGGTAATCCGTGTCTTTATTTATCTTGGGGGGATTGTATTTTGCCATACGGTATATAAACAGCAGCTGCAGAGAAAAAATACAATCAATCGTTGTTGCATACCAATGTCTGAGATATTTCTATGTTTATGCTGACTGAAGGACAGAAGAAACATTGCTGAAATGTTTAAATTGCTGATCAAATTAAGTATTGCTGATCTTAATTCTATCAATCAGTTAAGAACTTGATTCTAATTAAACGAGTTTTTTTTTTAAATTTCATAGTTGTTTTGAAGAAGTAGATTAATTGCATATTTTATATTGATGGCTGATTCAAAATGCTAAGTGATACCTTATTTCATATATAGATTGGGCAGTAAAAAATACAAACCTTAAATACTTTACGTTATTGCCAGTGGAAATTTACTCCTTTCGTCTTTCGCTCACTTCTGCACAGTCTCGGGGTCCAGAAAATTAAATTCGAGGATCAAACTTGTTGACAAATAATTCTAGTTTGCTCTTGAATCAGAACAGACAAGCCCATGTCTATATTGTTTTATACGTACATTTAGAGAATGCGATATGGAATAGTTGCTGTATTACAGAGGCCTTTCGAGAAATTGATGTTGCCTTATATCTATCTATATACCTATCTATCTATCTATCTATCTATCTATCTATCTCTCTCTCTCTCTCTCTCTCTCTATATATATATATATGTATATATATATATATATATATATATATATATATATATATATATATATATATTTCTTACGGTTTTTTAAATTCTTTGCTACATTTACCTATATAAGCTTAAGTATCATTGAAGAAAAACTAGCATTTACAGCAATACACCATATAAATGTACGTATGTATTAGCGTTTAAAGGCACCTCAGCACAATAATGGCTATATCGTGCCAATAAAAAGCAATGTTCTAATAGTGTAAAAATGAAGAATTGCATGAAAACGTTAGGAAGATAAAACCGTTAAATAAATGTAAACATAGCCATATAAATGCATGAACTAGGAGAAAATATATCAAGGTAAGAAGTTGGATTATTCCGGACTGTAATTTATGATATGTATAACATCCCTCAAATATGAAGACGAGTAATTCATCTTACAGGCAGAACTCGTTAAGAATCTCTCTCTCTCTCTCTCTCTCTCTCTCTCTCTCTCTCTCTCTCTCTCTCTCTCTCTCTCTCTCTCTCTCTCTCTTACCCCAACAAGGACTGGTGTGCTGAACACCCAGCAGAATTTCCAGTAATAAACGAGTGCTGGTGCACGTCCCAACATATAAGTTGTATCACTGATAAATCTGTTAACACCTGAAAAGGAATTATCAGCAAATTAACAATAATATTCTATCCTTCGTAATCTGTATCAGGATGTTGAAATTATTTTAGAAATGATTTCCGATTAAGACAGACATGCACACTCACGTCTATATATATATATATATATATATATATATATATATATATATATATATATATATATATATATATATGGAACGAAATTAATTATAATATTTCAAGAGTTGAAAATGGTTACAGGTACACAACACACACACACACATATTGATGGTTCATATTTCCCGTAAATAGGGCTGTGAGTTTGATGAACGCATCGCGGGTTATTTAACTCCATCATTTATGGAATCTGTAAGAGATCAAGCAAATAATTTGGTGTTTGACATGCATTTGAAGACCTCTAGTGATTGTGTTTGTTTCTTGAAAATGGTGTAAGAGAGTGCGGTAGTAAGGCGTTGGTTTCGTTGTGTACAATTTTTAGTGCTTTCTCTTTTGATTACTACTGATTCAGCTATTAGAGGAAGATAAGATGAAAGAAATGCGAACGTGTACACAAAAGAAACATAATATACAGGGCAGAAAGGGTGTTAGATCACACAAAATGTAGATCGAGCCATATGAGGTTGATACTATAAAGAATACAAATCATATGGCAAATAATAGTCATTTCAAGTGCACTGGATCCAGCAAGGGATCGCGTGTGTCAGGGATTGATTAAGATAAATGCAATAAACTGACAACGAACAGTGCAAAACTAGTTTTTAATTAGCCTAAGCTCTTTCCACTCTCACTGAGTCTTTGTCAAAGGCAAACAAAAAACAGAGACAAGACAAACAATAAACACAAAAAATCGTTCAAACTACAAAAGTGTACATGAATGTATATATACACATAATACTAATAAAACACTTTCTTCACATAACATTAATACTTTTTTCACATAACGCTAACAGTCACATAATACTGACAGGTATTCTTTTCAGTCAAATTTGTTCCTACAAATGCTGCCCGTGTCTGCGCATTTGCAAGCTCCAGTGCATGTCAGATTCCCTTTCAAGGCCCCCGGATGACCGAGTGGTCTAAGGCGCTTTCTTTTACAGATCACTCATACATTTCACCTCTGTCCGCCTGAATTCGAGTCTCGGCTCGTCCAACGTGAGTGTGTGAGAAAGCTTGCAAGTAGCGTCACGTGGGTCGGTGGGTCTTCCGGGATTCTTTTCCCACCAAATATACTGGCCGCAATGTATAACCTATCATGTGCTGAAAAATGGCGTTAAACACCACAAAATCAAAACCAAACCTGTTTCCCTTCCTGCAGGGGCAATTGTGCGATGTGCATTCCTTTGTGCATCCATATAAGACAATATCCTTGCGCGACTCCGGAATTGGAGCAAGTGATACAAGGTCTGGTGACAGCTGTCTATCTTCTATTTTCCAGCCCATGCTTGCAGGTGATGATAGGACAGGCTGTGGATTGGTGGCCTGCTTCCATACCATGCTTTAGTTGTGTGCTTTTTGCACATGAAATAGTAGCGCATCAGTTGTTGTAGGCAATGCTTCTGTCGATTTGCATTTGCAAAACAGTTTAACGCAGGTCTCATCACAGCTGTTTGCTTCGGGAACAATGTACAACTTGCACACAAACTTCTCTGTTTTATATGTCATTTCTCCTTTCCCATAGTTTTTGAGGTGGTGATTGTCTGTGTGGAATACTTTACATGCAGTCTTCTTGTTATATCCAGCAAAGTAGGATACAAAATCAAATCACATTGTGTTATTGCATGGAAAGAGAGGAGGGCTTCAAAGATCGGCCTAGTGAAGGAAAGCTTCTGTCTGATTTCATGCACTGAAAAATACTTGCGACATTTGAATGTACATACCTTCATCAACATCTTTTTGCACTTCATTTTATGGAAATGTGCTACCAGTATTACCAACACATCTACGTGCTGATACAACAGAACTCTCCGCACTGGTGTGCATGCAATGCGGAACAAGCCTTGTATATGCCTCCTCATGGTTCGCCTGTAGCTATTGAATGTTTAAAGCAGGGTTGGATGTTTTTATTTCGTCCTATCTCTGGAATCCACCAGCAACTACTAGTGTTTTGTCTGCAGGAGTATTAGTTTAGCTTAAACATAATGTAGTGCCAAGAAGATCACAATTGTGGATACCAGGCAAAAGGATTGGAAACAAGTTTTTCAACTTACAAGTTCCTCTCGATTATAAACATAGATAATTAATTAACGAGCATGCAGACAAGAACTTTGGAAATAGTCAAGACAGGTGACGTACATACATACAATGAAATGAGAGGGAAGAAGGATAAGAGCGGACGGATAGTGTTTGATGTGGTCTGGTACGTAATATTTCTAGCAGTAGTCATAATGGAAGAAAGCCTAACCATATATTTGTGAATCTTTTCTCTTAATAACAAATTGCTGCATTTTATTTTGTAGCAAAATGTTTTTTTCTACTATGTAAAGTCCGTTGCCAAATAAAAGTGTATCAGAATAAATATTATTATTCATTAGTGATAATCTGTGACAAAGCTCTTTTCTTGCGTTATTAAACGGTCTGCATTCAAAAAGAAAATGATGGTCGTTTCTATTGGAAATCCACAAGAACAGGAAGGATCGACGGTGAGATTACATATTAATAATTCATAATTCAGATAACCACATGTGTGTCGTAACCGGCATAAAAACACAGAAGCTTGCCTATTACCAAATGCTAAATAACTTTGAACAAACATTTTGAGCTTGGTCATTTCTTTTCTTAAGGTTTGCATAGATGAACAATTTCTTGTGCATCTTGGCAGATCATTCCATGAGTCCATAATTGTTGGTATAAACCAATTTTTGAACAAAGAGGTTCTACGATGATATTGAATGATATTGTTCGAGTTTCTCAGAAGTATTTGCAATCAGATGTTTTGAGAGAAAGCGTATTAAGTCTGCCTTGTTAGCCGGCTCGGCTAGAAAGTCAGTCCAGTTGCTGGGGACTGGCACAGAACTATCTTCCACTACTCTTCTGGTCAGACAAGTATGTTTCGAGCGTTTCTTCCTGTTACCAGCCTTGATTGAAGTTTGTGTATAAATCTGGAGAACATCTCTATGGCTAACAATGTGACCAGAACTAAGGAATAACTCCACTAGTTGTTTGGATCTCATGGTCTGGTGCAGGGTTGATCCGGGGCCAACATGTTTTAGAGTAATTTTCACCCCACCCCCCTCCGCACTAACATTATAAACAACATCCTGTGCAATACTAAGCATCCGAGATCATTTGTGAGATTCTTTTCAACATAATCTTGTCCCTCAGGTTCTGCTTCCAGAAGTGACTGGCCACCTAGCAATAGACTGAGAAGCATGAAAACACTCGACGGAACACAATATGTTGCCTCATCTCTGCTAAAATCCATTCCGTTGATTGAAGGCTGAGACTGTATATCTGATCACAGTGTCAATGTTACATGAATCGTGCAGACAAATTCAGCTTCTTCTTGTGATTTGAGGACGGGGATAGTAGTGGATCCTTCATCCAACTTCTGATCATAGACTGCCCATTAAGAGAACGGGATATGGCTGAATTTGATAGGGATCGAGTATCATTTTTCTGTCAGGTACAGCCTGATAAGGCAGTAAGATAAATTCATAGATATCCTAGAGAAAGGATGCAAATTTGTTTTTTTAATTTTTGATTGTCGGCAGAGAAAGGATCGTGGGATTTCAATGCCTACTTCATTCACAAACTTTTTCCAGTTCCAAAACATGACCTTTATCTGCAGAGTGTTTCAATTCCTGCCCAAGCCAAATTATGGCTGAATCAACATGGCTGCTTTCAATTTGGCTCTGCCTGTGTATCTCAGTGATTTATCTAGGCAATTTGGGTGGTAGAACCCGGCTGCTACCATAAGATCATTTACATCCGATACGCGAACATTGACACGCTCCACATACTTAGCTGCTGAAAGAATTCGAGGCTCGTTCTTGCTGCCAACAGCACACGTTTTTTGTTTCATTTTGGAGTCTTGACAGAACATGCAAGGTTTATAAAGGATTGGGTGTGAACGCCTGCGTAATCCATAAAATAGTTTGTTTGCAACGCTCTATTTTAATATTTTAGGACCGAAAATCGCCGATAAAAAAGACCAAAAATTGCCGCCATGTGAAACTTCAAACGGCCACAACTATTTTCATTTAAAATGTTTCTCATAATAGTTTCCACACAGATATATTGAACACAGCAGTATTCAGATGTATTCAGTGTACTTGTAGGCATAGAAACATGGTATTAGATGAAAAGATCATAGCTTTATCAATCCATGTTTAGAAGTTATGAACGTTGAAGTTGTGCTTGGCCGCCATTTTGAATTTTGGTGATTTCGGTCCAAAAACATCAAAATAGAGCGCAGACAAAATATTCAGTTTCAGCATACCCAAATCCTTTGGAAAAAGTTGCTTGCCAACTTTTCCTCAAAAATGCTTCCTCCAGTCACATTTCCTGACAATTTCCTAGTATATAACAGAGATAGTAGTAGTTGTAGTAGGAGTAGTAGTACAAACAATAATACTAATAAGATGATTATGATGATGCTGATATGATCATGATTATGATGATAATAATGAAATGGTGATAGTTGTGATAGCGTTTTTGTATTTTTGCTGTTGTTGTTTTATATTTAGTATAATCACAATTTGTACTATTTTATATTATATTTTAAAAGAATACCATCTTTTCAAACAACAAAGGTTGTTGTTGTTGTTGTTATGAGTTTAACGCCATTTCTCATCACATCATAGGCTATACATGGCGCCCAGTATATTTGGAGGAGGAAAAACCCGGAGAAACCCCGGGAAGAACCACCGACCCACGAGAAGCTACTGGCAAGCGTTCTCACATACCCACTTTGGCCGAGCCCGAGACTCGAACCCACGCGGACAAAGGTGAGATGTCAGTGACCTGTAATGGCGATCGCCTTAGACCACTAGGCAACCCGGGACCCCAAATAACAAAGGTGCACCAGTTTTGAGAAAAAACTATGTTATGAATATCGTGTCTGCCCCATTTTTCTTTGTATTTTGCACTTCAATAGTTTCCTCCAGTTTAACACGAATACTATCAATGCTTACAATCTGCATTGCTTCCTGGTATCTGAATGCAACGTTATTTAATTTGAAGACAAAATAAACATGTGACACTTGCATACCGTAGACCCACATGACAGCTATACATTCGCAGGTGGCCACAAACAGTAATGCGAAATCGGCACCAAAGCCGTCCAT
Source organism: Margaritifera margaritifera (assembly GCA_029931535.1). Lineage (NCBI taxonomy): Eukaryota > Metazoa > Mollusca > Bivalvia > Unionida > Margaritiferidae > Margaritifera > Margaritifera margaritifera. The sequence continues at coordinate 1,016,804 of JAQPZY010001514.1, forward strand.
GAGTCCCACGATGTAGTCTCCCACCTAAATTAAAGAAATATATGTCGGTCAACATCTTCATACCGATAACTCTAAAACTGGGCATATACCTCTCGTCCTAAATTCAGAAGGTCCATATATTTTTTATTATTGCCAGTTTTTAAATTTCGAAACACGTGCAATTGTACAAAGCGTATATTATACACGAAGATTTTGTTACATTCTGTACACAGATAGTGTTAGTTATAAACCTTATATATATATTATATATATATATATATATATATATATATATATATATATATATATATATATATATATATATAACACTTAAAGAACAGATTTAAAGAGACTTGAATTCATTTTCTCAACTTAATCTACTCGCATCCTTTAGACCCATCAAAGTGTCATGGTCGTAAATCATCTGTGATCATTCCTTAGATCTACCATTTTCGAAAACAAATAAGCATCGATTGATAGTAAACGATAGTACATATATGCTGGCTCAAGAAAGTGTTTTAGGAGTCCAGCACGCTCGCACCTCCCCTGTCGAAATTCACATTTTCTAGTTTTCTTTGAAATTGAAGCAAACCATACCAAGCACTTAGGGCTTATCCCTGTTTAAGTTCAAATTCTCTAAGTTTTTATTTGCGATATGTATTCAGGAAAATATGGTGAATTCAACTCTCCAATTAACAACCATTTAACGTTCGCTAGCAAACACATCCATCCGTGAATGGAGTAAATAGGACAGCACCTGATGACCTTAAAAGCCTCAGATTAAGGAAAATTTGAGATAGATGTCTTAACTTGTGTGATGTGGATTAAAATATAATCATAATGTTGAAATGAGAAATTAATTTCTCGTCTGCATTGTTCAATATAACTAATGCGAACTCAAGCTTCCAAATTCAACCAGAAGAAAAAAGTATCATCATTATCATCATCATCAAAGTGTAAATATTCACTTACAGGCGTAATGCAGGGCAAAGCGATGAGGTAGCATACAATTCCAGCGCCGACGCACAAGTAGCCCTTGTACTTTCTCAGACGCGGAAACTCGTCTTGGAGACAGGTGAGTGTTGTTTCCAACATAGCGAACTAAAAAGAACAAAATTATCTAATATTCTTCACAAAAGCAAACTGACGAGATAAAAAGAGATTGAAATGCTCTTGTTTATTTTAGAACGGCCTAAGAAGAAACGTTAGTATGATGAATTAACTCTTTTTTTCCAAGAGTGCAAACTAAAAAGGAATATTTTCGTTTAAATCTCTCATAATATTTTAAGTACTTGTTGAGGAAATATTAGCAACAATGTATAAAGATTATTTCACATACCTGACTGTCAAGTCCAAGAGTAAAAAGCATGAAGAAAAATAGTATGGACCACAGTTGCGGAAGTGGCATGTTAGACAGGGCTTCCGGATACGCCACAAAAGCTAATCCATATCCTGTAATAATAAGTATAATAATGGCAACTGTAGCTGAATACGACTTAGCGCTGGACACCAATCTTTTTCTTCTTGATTTGGAGGTTTGGCATTAGCATCACTGCCCCGGACGTTATAAAATCTTACTGGATAACCAGAAAGCTCAGATCTGGAAGTTTCTAATAGTACAGAGTTGGTAATATAGCACGCACCTTCATGAGACTCTGTGATTGTGTTCCCCAAGGATTTCTTAGCACATTGGCCAAATATAAAGGCTTGGTGTCGAGTTTGTTTACCTTGCAAGACTCTTGAATCGACGCAGGGTGTCAAAGTACACCATTCGGCTGACGGAGCAAATAAAGCTTGATTCACCGATTTATTTAGCTGCTTAAGTGCAAAGTAAGGAATTATGACTTTTCAATACCGCTGTTGTGTTGAGATATAGTTGTCAGATTTTGTTATGTTATGAACTTGAGCGCTAACATCCAACGTCCAAATCAAGGAATAAAAAAATCGACCTTAAGGCATCTTCAGCTATGGCAACTGCAACAACTACCAAAAAAAAAAAAAAAAAAACCCACAAAAAACCAAAACAAATCAACAATTAAGAGGAACAAACACATATGTTAGTATCGATTATATTTTTCGAATAATTGCTTGATGAAAACAACTGTGTGTTTTCTCTTCCTGAATTATTTATCATTGTAACAAAATACTAGTGCTTTCCAAACATGTTGCTATTTGATTTCTAGCGTTCTATCAACGAAAATTCCGATAAGAGCAAATATTCCATATAGGTCCCTTATTTCTGGGATATGATATCTGAAATGATAACATCGGAATATTTTGTCGTTGCTTAACATCTTTCTGATCTCCTATGGTAGGAGTACATAGAGTCAATACGTGTTCACACTGGTTAACTCTTATGTATACTTTCATTAAAACACACACAGACACATACAGAGACTTGAAATCTTGACTTTTGCAAATGAAAGATCGCAAAATAAAGTCAACATGCATACAAAAATAACAATATCAAAATAAAAGGAACATAAGTACAAAAATAGCCATCTCAAATTAAAGAAATAACGATCATAAAATAAAGGGAACATACACACAAATATAACCGTATCAACATAATGGGAACATACATACAAAATAACGGTATCAAAATAATGGGAACGTGCATACAAAAGTAAATGTAGCTCAATACAGGGAACATACATACAATTATAAATATATTAAAATAATGGGAACATACATACAAAATTACCTATATCAAAATCAGAATATTTTCAGAGCTCCAAATAATTAAAAATGTAACCTTCGTCGTTCGTAAAATTGTATTACTATATATGAAATACTTTACCGCCAACAATAATTTCGAGACATAAGCGTAAATCACGTCATAAAGCCTAGCGGATCATTGTACGATCCCCTGATCATCATTGCAATTGTTTCCAATTTAGATATTCATGCAGAAATATAACATTTCCATTACCTGTTTTATCATTCGATTGAAAACGAATATTGTATTCCCGACTTACCTCCCTTTGCTACGTCCTCTATTTTCACACCCCTGGTCTTTGCCATTCCTCCCAGCGTCATGAAAATTAGAAGTCCAGCGATTAAACTTGTCATCATGTCCATAATGGCAATCAACATGGAATCTCTAAGGATGGCGAAATTGATAGATAGCAGAGATTTCAAAATTGTGACTAACAATTTTGACTAAACACGTATGACCCTCTTTTATAAAGGATTGTACATATACTGTAAACATCTAGAAGGGCTGGTTTACAAAACATTATGTTCCTCTTTATATACTTATGTAAATCATGTAAGAGTCAATTCATTTATAAGGAGGGTTAATAAATGTAGCAGGATATTGGTGTAACCTCTATAACCCTCTTTTAAAAAAGATTGTACATACACTGGAAACATCTAGAAGGGTTGGCTTACAAAACATTAAATTTCGTCTTTATATACTGATGTAAATCATGTAAGAGTCAATTTATATATAAAAAGGGTTAATAAATGTAGCAGCATAATGGTGCAACCTCTATGTGTCTGATCTGTAATGCCATAGCAATTATCATTCTGAGCATCACCTGCCATTTCATGAAACAAAACATCGGATGTGTAGAGGAAGCATACAATTAAAATTTCATTCATTACAACGAATCTATCACGTGATGGGGTAGCGTGATAAAATACTACGTGACTGTGTATATAAAACTAAAGTAGGAATTCATTTAAAAAATGTTATTTAAAAGCTAATTTCAGTTAACAAAAATATTTCTTATCTCCCTCTCTCTCTCTCTCTCTCTCTCTCTCTCTCTCTCTCTCTCTCTCTCTCTCTCTATATATATATATATATATATATATATATATATATATATATATATATATTCAGAAAAAAGATCATAGGCTGCGTACTACTTTGTCGAGCAAATTTTTTACTGTTTGTTCTTTGTTTTCCCCTAAAATATAGAATCCATTCGGTTTCGAACATTTTAAGACTGTAATAAAGCTGCGATCCGGTAAAGAGAGGTGACTCAAAGTGTTCAAACAACATCGTATAGGGCTGTTGATACAGTTAACCCGTACGGGGCTGATAGGTTAATCAGATTTCTTGTTAATCCTCATACAGAAGGTTTACAATAAAACATCACAGGTTCTGTGTGTATATGAGATAAATACACCCAATTGCAGTTCAAATCACTACATCTTTGACACACTTATTCTGCATTTATTGATATGGAAGGGAGGTTATCAAAAAGTCATTTTTCATTTTGTCGAACTCACTACAGCCAGAGGACAGTGCAAATAAACCTTAAAGCAGCTTAGAACAACCAAACTAAGATATTGGTGTGCGTCTATGATGCACACCAATAAATAGACCGCGGAATTACATTACTGTCGCAAAGTTAGCTTTCGAAACGCGCCGCAAAATGGTTTAAGATTCCAGTTCAACAAGAGGCAGAGACTGCAGCTGAAACCAGATTGTAATCACCAATTACATTGCTCGCCTATACGACGTTTTCAGTTGTCACCAGAATCCATTGCAAACATTAATTGTCATTCAGAAAATAAGTAGAGACTAAATTAATCTTAACAACTAAATACTGACCTCTTTTCTAACTAACGTGTTTTTGGTATCTTTTGGGAGTTTTGTTTCATCTTTACACAACAGACAAAACAATAAGAAAGAAAGAACATACCTTTCTATGATATCAAAGTACGGTGATCTATAATGAGTTCATAAGAGCCAGATATTAATTTTGATTTCCTTTTTTAAATCATTACTCTTAAAATCTGCTTCAGAAGCTATTATCATTTTCAAATCATAGAATGTACTGGGTAAAAGTCGTAGGCTATGAGTAACCTTAGAGGGAAAGCCAATATCAGAAGAATAGTTCATGCATCAGTAATTATCTTGATTAGCCACTACAGTTGAAGCCTCATATTAAAAGTACACAGTCCACACACCTAAAACTCTTGTACTCATTCGCATGTGCAATACACTTTTTAACCTGTTGATGGGAACGTACCACAATATACAAATGTGTAGTCATTATTACGGAATTTGTACCTCTGAAACAAGAGTTTGTATTTCTACTTCCAAGTTCCCTTCTCAGATAGAGCCTTCTGTGAAAGTTAGGTGTATATATCATGCAAAATCTATGTGGTCATGAGGAAAACCTAAATACTTAACCTATGTTATTAAAGCGTAAAATGTAAATCACAGTTACCTGCACTGGTTGTAAGGTTGTAGTACTAACAAAGATGCATTCAAATATCAAGTTGTATGATTCGAACATAAACAATGACCAATAAATTAACTTGAAACAAAGAATTTCATTGGAGCATGCAATATGGGTTATAGATACTTCGTTTTGCAAAAAGGGTGTAGTAAGTATCAATATGCATTCCCTCGCCGAGTTTCGTGATTCTAGAAAGGATAATATATCAACAAGCAAACGTAAAAACTTAACCAAAGCCAGTCAAGGATGAACTATAGGTCACGATAAGCTTTGATGATTCAAGCATGAACAGAGATTGAGAAAAAAAGTTTAAAACACAAAATTAAACCTAATCCAGTGAAGCTTAAAATATGGATCCAAGTGACATACCTTTGATTTTAAAGGACGTCAAGGTACAACCCTACAACTAATTTTATGGTTTAGGATATAATTGTAGTTATATAGGCTGCATACATACCTATGTGGTCATGAGCTAAACGCACAACCTTAATCTAAGCCAGTACAATGTGAAACGTGGGTCATAGTAACGTTTTTTGGTGCAAGGGTGTGAAATTAATACAGATTCAGAAAATCATGTGCTTCTGTGATTGCAGCATAAGCAGAAGTCGACAAAATAAACTTAAAGCACAAAATGTAGCCAAAGTCAGAATATCGTGACAAATGAGTCATTGTGACCTACTTTTGTAATGAGACTGTAGTACTTGTCAGGATGCATCCTCTCACCAAATGTCATAGGTCTAGGTCTAACAGTATCTAACAGTATATAACAGTATCTAACAGTATATAACAGTATCTAACAGTATATAACAGTATACAGGGTGAAAAAACCCTGAGGTATCCGCAAAATCTTAACCAAGAATGAACAAATCAATGCACGTGCCAGGCTCTAAGGAAATACACATTGTGTGTAAGCGATAATGATATATAACATTATAAAGAAAAATGTGCTAATGGTTACAATACATATGCGTAATTACTGCTGAATATTTACGAATATATATCGTATTTACTTACCCATATATATTATTTTTAAACTTGTTATAGCTTCCAAACATCATGATGCTACCAAATGATATACCCAGAGAAAAAAACATCTGACCCGCTGCTGCGACCCAAATCTAAAAACAAACATACATCACAGTTGAAGGGCATTATGGCAATGGTTTGAGTTTGACAACGAGAACAATCATAGACTTTTGCTCAAGAAATATTGTAATTTTAAAAAAGGCGTCTTTTTTATACGTTTATGATGAAAGGATTATATTTGATATAAAGCCGAGTCTTGCGTATTTGTTTTTATTGTGTACGACAGTATTATTACGAGTTATTGCAATCTGGGCAATAAATAAAAGATCTTACATGAGTGCTCATTTCAAATGAAATTTATGAAAATAATTGGTTTTTTATTACGAACCTTGGCGAGCCTAAGTTCGAAATTATTTACGAGTTTCATAAATTTTGTTTGAAATTAGCACAAATGTAAGATTCCATTTATCGCGTGACGAAAAATACTGATTTTACTTATGCCTAGGTCTTTATGCCTTTCCTCCACATGACGTTATAACGTAATTGTTGACTTTAGTAGGTGTCATTACACACGTTAAATATATAACATTATGATATGGCTATATAATAACTTAAATCGCACAGTTGTCATGTGATAAATGTTACTTTGTAACATGTACCGATTGGTTTAGTTTGGTTTTCGATATTTTACGGAACAGTAAGATAAGTATGTTATGTTATAAAGTGCCTTGACCTGGGCTGATCCGATGGTAGGATTCGTATCCGCACCATTTCGGTGTCGAATACGGCACGCTAACCACTAAGCCACCATACGAATTGAACATATCTTAACATGTATAAACTGACTTTGAATCTGGAAGCAATTAATTCTACCACGTGATTGTTCCAATTTACCTCTTACTGCTCTCTTGATACTAACACTTTTAAACACAATTGATTGATTTATATTGAACTTATGCATGGTTTGAAATCTGCAAGTAGTTTAAATATTATCAAATGAAAACGAAACATGAATAGCAAGATGGCGATAAATATTACAATTGTAGGCCAACCTTAAGGTCCAGTAGTTTTTCCCATTTGGGAACCACGAAAAAAATCACCCCATCTATAGCTCCGTCCAGTGTGGCACCACGAATTAGTAGGATGAGTAATATTAAATAGGGGAATGTGGCAGTAAAATACACAACCTGTGAAGAAAGGAAGCGGAAATGCAATGCATTGCAGCAATTGATGACATAAGGATGACCAGGCTTTATATACAAAGAACATATACCCTTGGTAGTACGTTTTATAGTCAATATATCCATTGTGAAGGTAATAAAGGAAGCAGAAGATGTAGACAAAAAAATAATCTATGTATAAATTGATCTTGTATTCATGCAATTGTTTTGTGACTGGTTCGCTCTGAACATAAGACAGTGAAACTAGCCAAGGAATATGTCACTTATGTATGAATGAAAATCATTTGATTGTAATTCACTAAAATAGCGCCTTAAATTAAATCACTTGATGATAATTCTCTAAAATAACACTTAAAAATACATAATTTGATTGTAATTCACTAATGTAATGGATTAACGTAACTCATTTGATTATAATGTTCTAAAGTAACCCATTAATGTAATCATTTGTTTGTAGTTCACTAAAGTAATGCATTAAAATAGCTCATTTTGTTATAATTTTCTAAATTAAAGCATTAAAATAACTCATTTGAGTGTAATTCTCTAATGTAATGCAAAAAAGTTTCCTTTGAGCTTAATTCCCTAACATAACATGATAAGGTTTCCATTTGATTGAAATTCTTTTACATAACTCATTAAAGTAACTCATATGATTGTAATTCTCTAAAATAACACATTAAAGTAACTCATCACACATTCAGGTTTACCTTTCCTGAGGACTTAATCCCATTGATGAGACAGACGACAACAAGGATCCAGGCCAGAAGCATACACAAAGCAAGTTTCCACAAAGGCGATCCCACATCTTCAGGATACATGTTTGTGGCCAATTGGATAACCTCCTTACTAAAATGATACATGTTATGAACGTGAAACACACAAAAGTATTAATAAATCGATCAGTTTGTTTTCTTGTTTTTTAAAATTTGTTTTTATTTATTCTGCTTTTGAAAGCGTATTAGATATCTTTGATACTATACGTAGGTATGTATCTTTAGAGTGGCAATCATCTCAATGTGAGCTGAAGGACCATTTAGGTGCAATCTTGATTTTGGAAGGACACAAGACCAGTGGAAATAGTTTGGCCAGTATTAGTTCCATATATGACATTAAACGTGACAATAACCTGGCAATTGTCCATTTCACCATCTATAATGTTTGTTTCCTTTTCGTGTTTAGAATATTAGTTCTAGATTTCTAAGTTTGTGACCATTTTCGGCTATTCCAGCACAGCCTTTAACTGGCAAAATGTAATTATGAAAATGACAATATTTCTTTTGAATGGACTCTAGGAAACGTGCCACAAGCTGTATTGGACAAGTGAAAGGTGCCGTACTTCACGATTCGATGTCAAAAATTGTCGAGTATAGCCCTAATATATGATTGTGAAGAGCTGTCATAAAAAGTATAGAATAGGATGACAGAGGTGGAAACTCAGATCCCCGTCTCCACCTGTTAAAAACAAAAGACAAACATAGATATTTAGCTGCAAGTCGGCAAACAGAGACATTCAAGTAATCATGGTGGGTAAAAATACCATTCAATAAATGCACAAATTAATATATATGAAAGCCACAATTCAAATATATAATCGTTACAGTTACACTGTCTTATCAAAATTTGATAATATCATTGTACACAAAAATACATCGCCAACAATAAAACTTTGACAATGTACCATATATTGGAAGATGCACGTGGTAATGAAGAATGTAATACATGTTATTCCACGGATATATTATAGAGTGCAAAACTTAACTTAATATCAAGGTGTATTCTTCAATGTTCAAATTGTAAAATCTACGAAATAAAAAAGCTATATCATCTTATTCAATTGTGACCAAATTATTTGCGTTTTCATTAAAATAGGATGACTGACCACAACGAAATATTGGAACTGAATCCACGCTACTCATTCATATAGTCTTTGCATAGACTTCGGATATAAAATGTTCTTATTCTCAAGCTATATAGAAATCTCCTCCTTCTATTTTGGACTTCATAACCGCCAGTTTTATCTTGTTTAGGAAGTCCGACTCAATGAGATTTCATGGGCCAAACATACTCCCTACCTAATGAACTTTGATATGTTCTAAAGCGTTGATTCTTCAGGAATTGTATTTTTTTGCACCGTTATTTCACTTCAAATATTATTAATTATAAAACAACTTATATACCAGTGTTGATCTGCACACATCCGGTGCATTACAAAGACTATTGTTGGCATATCTTTCACTGTATTACAGTGTTCATGTCAATCCTGTTGCGCGAGCTGGCTTTTACTTGTATGTTCATTAACAGGGGGATAATGTTAAATCTTATTTGATTTCTCTTTGTCATGCTTGCCATTTTTTTTTTGAAGATGTTTGTTTGTTGTTTGCTGTGGGTTTATTCTATTATGTATGACGATTTCCAAGTTGAAGTCGTGGTTTGCGATAAATGCGCATGAAAACGGGAATTTCAATTTCAAATTTCAACATTTCTGTTGGTGTCACTATTGTGTGACTCTTCATCACACTGATTTATGAGGACTCTCATTTTGCAAAACTCTGTAAATAAAAATGTAGCACTATGTTTACTTATATCATTTTACGGTTGAATGCGTTTGATTTGGGGCCATTATGAGAAATCCACTAATTGTTCTATGTTTGCGTCTTGCAAATATAATCTGTAAGAGGATGATAAACAATGGAACTAATGCAATCGTCTTAACCCTTCTTTGCTAACAATTTTTTCCAAATGCGATATAGCTTAATTCGAAAACTTTTAATTCTTAATCATTTACTCTCCAAACCTCATGAATCCCCATCAAACACCACCCCACCAGAACCGTGACTAGCTATCGTAACCGAAAATCGATTCTATACATTACGTATCTTCCAGCTACTTGTGTGTATAATGATTAATATTTTCATGCAGATTTAGTACAGTGAGATTGTTGGTCTTTATCATGTATTTCATGAGAATATTATAATCATCTTACAAGTTGATATGATATAAACAAGTTTCCTTCCAATAGTTATGAATTTGTACGCAGCGGTTAAATACGAGATTGAGTAATGAAGTGACGGACGGATGGACAAAACTAATTTAATATAATGGGCTCGAGGCTCTTTTCTAAATAAGAGCAGCTGACAGTTTAAACACGACTAGTAAAAGTAAGGTGGGGTGTTAATTACTGAGGTTATTTCCACTCTCCTTAGCTCTTGTTTAGCTGAAATTTGCTTTTCCAAAATAGATGGCGAGAACTCTTTCTCTACAAAAGTACGTATGTTATTGGCATATGCTTACTATTGTAACGTTTCATAGTTGTTAGAAAGGTTTCCTATCTATATTATGTAAACAACTATTTTTGACTCAAAACTCTGAGATAGTATGTGTTTCTTTCTCATGTTATAGACTATCACATGAACCTTGATAAATTCTGCAAAAACGGGCCCTTGAGGACTTACACACGTCTGATATATTGCTGCCATTAATCGCCACACTTAAGATAGTAAAGATATATAATACTAGAAGCATGCTAACTAATCAATATTTTTTCTCACATCCAATAAACACTCATGTACATACAAGAGTCTCTTATCAAGCTCACTAGAAGTATAACTCAGCCGCTCCGGTTGGTTCCCCAGTATAGGTGGTATTGATACATTTGAAGGGCAGGCTGGCGTCTAAGGTAGCATTCAATGTACAGCGGCAGTCAGTGATGTTCTTCGTAATAACATCTGAATTATCACAGTATTCCAACCGCCTCGTTGTTTGTTCTACACATCCATATTGCTTCCACTCCTGGGAATAAAAGCCATTTTGGACCACATTTATGTAGTATTTTATTTAAAAGAAAGCGACAAAAAAAAAATGAAGCGACCTTCATCACATTTGCATATATTCTGTAATCATGTTGATGAGTTAAATTACATACTCAATTTTTAACACAATGGATTATAAGATGGGCAAACGGAGGTGAGAGTGCCAATTATTTGCAAAACTGCTCTGTAAACTGTTCTGTATTGTTCGATTCAATGACCTTAGTCAAAGAAACCTATTATACTTCAGCAAAGGAAACGATTATTTCATTAATATAAACACCATTTTGAAAAAAGACTCACAATTCGACTTTGTGAGGGCCATGTTTTTGTTACACAGCTCCCAGCTATCTTGTTGCCTGTTTGAGACGGGGTGTATGTAATAATCTGCCTGGGTAATTAGCCAATAAAATTTCGAGAATTGTCTACAAATAAAGATACAGGTTTATTTACCACTTCTGTGCCAAATTGGTAAAGGATATAAAAATGTGACTGGGGTTTTTGATGCTCGTATATTAAGACTCCATGGCTAACAGTTGCCTGGATGCAACATAAAGATATCTGTCTTAAAGCTGGTATAAACATGTTCCATTCCCCTTTTGGTTATGTGATGAACAATAACCATATATATTATTACCATAACGCGTCGACATGAAATGTTGAGTAAGTCTTCTCGAGATGACGAAAAATGTTCTTTGCTACAGAAACATGGAAGATAGTGCTTCCACTCAAAAAGGAACGAAAAGCCAGATGATGCAGTGCTGATTTTCCAACAAAAGAATTTCTCTTTTTTTGAATGTGTCTCAAAATATTTGGTCTCAAGAAAAATCTTCAGATATGACGGATTTTCAATTTATGCATTTTAGGTAAAGAAGAATATTGATATTATTTCAAATATGGATACATCTGATACACTTAATTACAAACATGGAGTTTTGATGAGGTAGTATAAACGAATTTATTATATGATTAAGCAATCATGGTTGGGTGTAAAATTTTACTGAATCAATCACAAAGTAAATAAAGTCCAAAGGACTTTATTTTAACTTTGTGAGTGATTAGGTGAAAATTTACATTTCGATAAATACCCAACCATGATCATTTAATCTTTAGAATTCAAATTTACTTCCATTCTGTCTTCAAATCAGTGGATTCCATCAACAAAGGATTCGAATTTTGGTAGCTCGTAGTTTTCTTAGCCTCTTCACAACGCCAGAATACTTTGCACCATCTTCGCTGACCAAGAGTCGGCGATCCACATCGTTTATAGAAAATGATATGGTCGCTTATTATCGATGTGGAAATAAGTCAACTAACCATTGGCAAGCGAAGACGGCAAAGCCCATACAAAATCACAACACACGAGCGTATCCATGATTTTTTATTGAGCAAATATACTGCATGTGTTTAGAATTCATTGTTCTTCCTTTCTTCGCAGTTCGATCTTTCCCCACAAAAGACGAATCCATTTTTAGTGAGCTCCGATGCTCTTACGTCATCTGACCATGACCCTAAATAACCGCTGAGAAATAGTAGTTTAACAAGGTACACTATAGGATTAAATGATCGGGTATTTGTCGAAGTGTAGATTTTTAAATAATCACTCACAAAATAAATAAAGTCCAAATGACTTTATGTTAGTTTCATGAGTGATTAGGTAAAATTTACACTTCGATAAATACCCAACCATGATCATTTGATCCTTGTATTTCCAATTATCCTCCTTTCTGTCGTCAAAACAGCTAATTTCGTCAACAAAACACTTTATTTTAGGTAGCTCGTAGTTTCATCTCATTAGCCTTTTCACACTGAACCAGAATACCTAGCCCCGTCTTGGCTAACCAAGGATCGTCTACTCTTATGAGGTATTATAGATATGGTAGAGTGTCAGAGCGGGCCATATCAGTGATCTGAGGAACTTTGTCAATCGGTATGATTGGCTAAAGAAGTGAGTGTTGGAGTGCAGCAAGGACTGTGCAATCATATTGTTTAACTTCTAATCGGCGATTTTATCTGGGTTGCTCATTTTGATCTGAGGTCACTGGGGTGGGAGGTGGGGGTCGGGGACTTGTTGTTATTAGTATCGTGTAAGAGGTGTTGCTATATAGAAAACGTCACCTAAAGTGCACTGGAAACTGATTGGAAACGAAATGAGTCCCCAGAATACACCGATGTGTTACAATTGGGGATCAGTTTTCACTGCAGAAAGATCAGTAAATTTATGACAATTGGAATTATGTGTACTTGACGCCTGTCAGATACTTTGTGAGGCAACATTGGTGAGTGTTTGGGTGCTAGAAAGGACTTGCGACTGCCGAATTTGATCTGAAGTTACAGCTGGAGAGAGGGGTGAGAGTTGTAGTTAATGTGATGTTGTAAGGAGTTGATAATGGCAAAGCTTGGCAGCAAAGCACTGGAAGCCGATTGGGAACTGAAAGTAGACCATATTATTTACTGATGTGTAAACAAAATTCAGATCATTATTACGTGACCGCTTATACCAAATAATAGGGCAGGAAACACAGGTAATTCAAACACAATTGGAGCTATTAATTAATAACAAATTATATCTCAGATCACATAAGCCTTGGTCTTATAGAAGAACTTAAAAAACAACCGACATGTGTAAAACCGATGAATAAAACCACTAATTACAGTGGGACATTGTTTTCAAAGTCTCAGCATCTCATCTCAGACCGGGGTCGGTAATTATCATAAGATGGGGAGCACATCATCTTTGACAAACGAATAATGCAGTTAGAGAGTCTTTATTGTTTTTCACTAGTCAATAATTTACCAACTTATGGTTGTTTTTCTTATAGAGCTAAGCTAAAATGATAAAATTCACATTTTTTGTCTTACACAGATGATGCACAAACAATGATTTTGTCATGAATATATGTGTTTTGATAAAGAACATATATGTCTGTGGGTGACCAATAAATAAGACAATATAAAATCGATATTTCCTACAGGATAAAAAATAAAAGCAATCTTCTGGTTAGAGAAGATGAACATTGAGTATATGACATCAATCTTTAGCATTCAGACAGACAGATCAATATTTTCGTCATAAATTTAGGGTCAATTACCCAGCTGGCCGTAAATTTCAACTTATTTTACTAGTGACCTGTTCAAAAAGATTACACTTCATTAAAATATACCTAGTATAATCGCAGGTATGGAGAGAAGGTGGTATTTTCTCAAGATCTGGTCTTCTCCGGTTCAACGTAATATTTTCCACTGATGGGATCTACTTTTGTAACGAATATGTCGATTAACGTGACGCTATTACGAACACTTGCTATGTGATAGGTGAACTTTATAGTTTTTTTTCCCTAACCACAACTGCTGTTGAGTGTTGAGTATACCTTTAACAATTTTGTTTAAACATAGAGTATCCAAATGATATAATACAAATATTCCTTTAATTTCAATATATTCATGAAAAGTCGAAAGCATATGCAGCAAAAGATAAATTTGTATATCAAAATTTGTAATGAAAGATGCAAAAACATACATGTTCTTACCTCTTTACACACCATCCATGGAAGGGTTCCCTGCATAGATGCGAAAAAGTAGTACAAAATGTAAGCTATAATGACGTTGAAGTAAATGGTTACTATGAGGGATATCAAAGCCTGGGAAATGCCGATACCTGTAACAACAACAGCAATAATAATAATAATAATAATAATAATAATAATAATAATAATAATTTTAACATCGACAACTATAACAATTATATATATATATATATATATATATACCCAAGAGAAAATGGAAGGTATTGTAGCAAACTACTGTAATCCTGTTGGGGAGCCATAATCCCTGACGTAGACGTCTAACATTAGCATGCTAGTTACAGAGGTGCATAATAATTCAGAGCAGATTATTCGATTAATAGCGTAACATTTGCCCTTTTAAATATTAAATGATGATAAATTATATTGTAAAAACCATATACCTTGTAATACGTATTTGATTGTCTTCCAGTATATAAAAAAATTAAATGTAAGAGGAGGGATTTGAGGTTACTGAGTTCAGCTTAGATATATTAAAATACAAAAATTTGGAAATAGGAACACTAAAATATACGTCTATAATATGAACATGTTTTCATCAGCGCCGAGAAATGTACGAGATTGATTTTCCTATAAACGACCATGTGATTGTATTTTGTAAAAGTTTCAATACTTTGGTCGACGGAAGAAACATAATAAAAAGAAGAATTAATGAATGAACGGATGCCTCATTTCGGACTTTGCAACTTACCCTTGGCGCTGGGGTTCAGAGCCCACACTGTTGTTGGCCCCTTGCCAGAATACTGTCCTAATACCAGTTCCATTAAGTACATTGGCTTCCCCATCAGGAACTGTAGGATGATGTAGGCGATCACAAAAGCACCTGCAATACACAGATTTATTTCAGTCACTAATGAGGTCATGGTCACTATTCTGATATTTAGGAAGAATCAAAGAAATTCAACGAAAAAAGTTCCGAATAACTATAATTATAATGTGAAACATTTGAATGTAATCGACGAACCTTGAATGCAGCTGGCTACCAACATTAAATACACGCGCACTATTATTATTCTAGTTCATTGGAGCAAATTATAAAACACTAATAAATTGTTGAATTTAGGCTCTGTGATCTCATTCCTTTATATTCAAAATATAGTATAATACTACTTTTTGTATATTCAAAAGGTATTTTTTTATAAAAGTTACAGATATGGGAAGTTTTTATTGGTAAAAAATTCCACGCCTTTTAATTTCATTTATGAAAGAATTAAACTTAAAATATAAGACATTACAGCACTCTTAACATTTTGGTATGAGTTATTGATAGTTTGAAATGGTCATTTTAATCCATTGTAGGAAACTAGCAATAATCATAACAGATTGCCTAAAGAAGCATCAGATTTTGTAGTTGTATACTGAATACTTTTTCATTTTATTAACTGTTTATACTGTGCTTCTGTAAATTACAATTTAATGTGACAACATTCTCTCTCACTGTACATAGAGCCTGCAATACAAGTCAGTCTCATATACAGTAAAACACACAACATTAGCAAGATTGACATTAAAGTACTTGGCTCACTATCGTGGAAACCATACGAAAATATCGGGGTTTTTTTCAAGGAAAAAACCTGAAGTAATTCCTATTTCTACACTACTGTCTATCCTTAGAGAAATCCGATAAAAAGGTTTGTTGTTATTACTAGTAAAATCTACAGAAATCAGAAATATTAATAAACATTATCCGTCAGGACTTGGAATTTTAGTGAATGTGCTTGTGTGTTTGTCGCGACGAGATAATAGTGATGTGTTTTGATATATTTGTACTGATAAGATGTGTTATATACATACACCTGATGATGTGAAATAATAAAAATATTCATCACTTTGAAATCATATATTCAACAATGTATTCTACAAATTGGAAATTCTTTAGTCGTTGCTGATTTTGCATCTACGTTTTTATTGTTTATGCCGAATAATGCAGATATATGTAACATAGTTCCATAAATTTATGCATTGTTGACATTGTTAATGCAAGTGTAAAAATAAGTTATGTGGTTTATTATAAATGTGGACATATTTCTTAATCAGTGATAAACATCCATTATAACATCTAACATAATCTAAATCATCATGATAATCTTTGATAATAATCATCTTGATTATCTCTGATAATAATGCATTGGTTACCTTTTTACATTTCAACTTCCCCAAAACATTGAATACAAGTATTTTGATGCTTTTCGCACGAGTCCTTTTTGAGGGTCAGGTAATAACATGTAGCAATGTGCGTATATAGATAAGCTAAACATACAATCACTGTAAGTCTGCTACTTATGGACGGATGTTTGAATGACCATTTAGCTAATAAATTATTTTAATTGTTTCTTTTATATATGTGTGAATTTTTAAAGTTGCATTATCGTAATTATTAAAAGAGATTTAAAACTTCCTGCATAATTCCAGACTCTTTGATGTCTTTTTTCTTCATCACACACACTTTATGAACAAATTCATGCCATATATATCTTTCCAAAGTTTTCTTTCAGAAGATTTCTACTACAACTTAAGCAGTACAATGAGAATCAGATGTTATCATCATCATTAGCTAGTATCAGAGTAGAATCATCGGCATACTGATAATAAGGAATTATTGAGGTTTACTCAATTTATGTCTGTGTGTGTTGTATTTATGGCACCACTGAATAATTCTACAGCCTACAGTTCATATAGTAAAGTAATATTATTAGGAGGCAAGATGATTTTGTCTCGTTTGTCATGACACGAACAATAAAATAATATCTCTTAACTTCCTTGTTTATTAATTTGGATTCTATCTTGTATAGTTAAAAGTGTAAAAATGCAGTTCTTATCCTGCCTTTTATTTGTCTAATATGTGTCATTACCACGCTTTTCAGAGTGATGGAAACACAAAATATTCTTCAGATAGTGTTCAAAGTATCAATGGCCATGTTTTATTGTGTGCAGCAAAAATCTAAGGCGATTGTTTAGCAGTATGCTCATTTTTGTTGCAATAGTTTAGCATGACAGTAGCTACGGTTAATACAAAATCCCCAACAAGTGTCCACCATCAATAGATAAAACAAGGAACTATTCGTGCTCACGTCAGCCAACGTCAAGGTAACCTAACTAATTCTATTCTTTAAATAATGTAAAGTATATAAGATCTGTTTGTTGACCATGCTTTAATTGTTGGATTCAAAAGTAATCATTGCTTACATCTTACTTGTTTTCAGTAATTTAAAGAGAAAACTGATTTAAGGCAGATTGGTCACGCACCTCCTCCATTTTCATATGCAAGGTAGGGGAATCTCCAGATGTTGCCCAATCCAACTGAGTATCCGATACAGGAGAGAATAAATTCCCACTTGCTGCCCCATTCTCCTCTCTCTTCCACCTCTCTCTTGTCAGAGGAATAAGCCTCTTCGTTCGAACCCATGCTCACCTGTGATGCGCTACCATTTTTTAACACGTCATCATTCTGTAACAAAAGAAAAGTAAATATAGTTCATAGTGTGTGTCTACTTCTTGAAATTGCGCCTATAGTAACACTTGAGTAGCATTAAGTTACCATTCTTCAAAAGGCAATGTTATCAATGTACATGCGATCCATATGTCCATGATTATCTGTCAGGTTCATGTTTGTATGTTTAATTTAATTATTAGGTTATGGTTCAATGATCTCTTGAGACAAATGCATTTATTGTAAGGTGAAGTGACGGTCCTTGTTTCCAGAATTAAGTGAACGTAATAATGAAACCCAGTTTGTATTGTCCATCATAGGAGCGAAAGTAATCTTGATACATTTTTAATACTAACAGCTCTACAGATTTCTTCTTATTCACTTTTGAACATGATATAGCATTGATCGTTCAAGACTACGCAGCAAATAGTAATTTACATGATTGTGCCTAGGTAATTTCATGATGGAATGATGTAATGAATACAACTATTGCAATTGTATGCGAATAGTTTATCTTGTGTACGACGAGAAATATCATAATATGCACATCTCTGTAGTAAGTTGAGATATTCCTGTTGAAAATCGCATTCAATAGATTTGTCGAAGACGAGATTGTTCTAATAGTTATCTATTTGGATATTAACTTTGAAATTATGCTTTTCAATTTTAGAGAATTATATTTAATGGCGTATACTCAAAATGGGAGTTTTGAATATGGCTGATATATCAATAGTGTCTTTCAAATATTTTCAGGCTCTATTTCTATGTTTTTTGCCTCTCGGCACAATGTAAGATCCATTGCACGAAAACAAATAAATAATCAGTGTTCCACATTTAAGTAAAGTTCAGATTAGAGTCTGTCTTAAAGTGATATGTGACATAATTGGTGGTTATTTTGTCATCTCTTAATGAATATATAAAATACGAACTTTGTATTAGTTCTGATCTTTACTATGCCTTGCCTTACTGCTTGATTTCAATGTTTTTCTTTCTGTACAATTTAAGTTCTTCTTTGCTCTTTTTCATGAATATCATATAAAAGCTATACCCTGCTGTAGCGTATCAAAGATGTTCAATTGATGACTTTCCCAATAATACACATGGAAAAGAATGTATATTGTGTGCACAATTATCAGTCACGGGTGGAAGATTCTTTGTTATCAGCTTAAACCGGTTTTGCATCCGTTTCATTTAACATCTTAAGCACAAGTTTGTCACTTTCGCAACCATAATAAATAACAGCGAAACTATAAATGTGTAGTTTTCATATTATATACCAATATTTATTAACAGTAAATGTTACATCTCACCCACTCGATGAAATATATCCGGTATTAACTCGATGTAAGCAAATTGTCTTTTTATTTTTTGCTCAAACGTGTTGGCTAGCAATATGTATAACAGATTGAAATAGCATATTTACAGTATCCCGCGCGATTATGTCAGCTGTTTGACGTTAATTTTCTGCTGTGTCTTATGTATATTCAAACAAACAAATATCAGTAGTACACAAAATTATCTTTCCTAATTCAAGGTTGAAAAGCACAAAAAATTGAAGAAAAATATAAGCGCATATGTGGATTTGAACCTGGTACTCGTACATGACAGGTGACCATACTTATCACTAGGCTAGGCAAGTAACAAAATGTAGTATCAATATTCTTGTTTAAAACGTTATCTGTGTCAACTGACCGCTGTGAAAAAGGATTTTGATACTTCATTCCAAAAATGATTTCGACTTTCTATGTCAAGGTTCACCAACTGTAGGAGACTATTAATACAAAATTCTTTGATGACAGAGGTGTACTTTCGCACGATCACCCAGACTAATAATACAAAATTTCTATTATTAAAAGCTAGTTTGGTTAAGTTAGTTACTTACCTTTTGATATCGTCAAGTTTGTTACATTCATCAATCATAAACATCAACCAGTAACTCGAGCCACTTATCCAATTTATTCTCAGGATATATTATTATCATATTTTCATCATGAATAACCACTGTCTATCGTATATCTTGTTAAGCAGAAAGCAATAACGCTGCAACCTAAGAGGTATATGTTTTCATTCTCTTTCGGATTTAGCGCAAACATAGTCTTTTCCCAATTAGTCACTCCACATGCAAACAATGCTATGAGGTTCTTTAAAATACATGTATTGCTGATTAAAGCATGATTGAATAAAATCATTGTTTTAATTTTTCATCTAAACATGTGACACGAAATAAATTATGTGAGCATCTACATTTTCTTTTCTAATGATTTAAAATTAATACCTTGCTGAACTGTAGCTCATTTAACACCGTTACCATGTAGTCTATTATTATGTATGGTTCTCAGACCAAGACAAATGCATAGATTATCAGTGTAAAAATTTTAACACGTGTGTTACTGAGTTCTATTTGCTTTCGTTGTTCATCAATGAAATACTTTCTGGCTTCTTCAAATTGTTGCATCAGCTGTAAACCCTGATAATAACCTTATTTAATAGACCTTCAATAGTCACTAAGATTGATTGCATTGCTGAGTTAGAAAACTTTTCTTGGTCACTTTATCCACCCTTTATGAACACTATCAAAGCACCCTTTAAACTCATTCTGGAAGGATAGAGTCTGAGCATATTTAAATTTGTATTGGATAATATCTCGATTATCTTCTACTTAATGATTTAGTTATCAATGAAGTCAATGCTATTTCTGTGCCTGTTATCTACTGATTGCGAAATTGATTCTGAAGTAATCCTATCATACTGGGCGCCATTTGTTTCTAGTTTATACTCTTGATTATCACATTCTATTAATTCAGAGGATTTTTATAAATGTTATGCTAAATATAAACTTCTGAGAAAGAACGTAAGGATACAGTGGACAGTGATCTGTTATAATCTGAAAGTTTAATGATATTTTTGAAGTTCTTTCTGTACACCACGAACTGGTAAGATGCAGTACCAATTTGTTGCGCAATACTTGCCCCTGATCGTAACTTTCTCAATTTTGTTTTCATAATATTTTTGTTAATCATAACAGGTAGCCACACATCTGTGTTTGTCATGAAGACGCTGCAGTCTTTCAGCTTGACAAAATTATTATTTCCATGGGATATGGTGATTTGTTTCACAAGATTTTGACGTAGACTGTTTATCATTGCATTGTTAGCATCTTCATTTACCTTCATATCAAACGAAGCTATACATTTATTTGGGTTTAGCTTTAAAATCGCTAAATGTTAATTTTGTTTAGGTTATTAAAGCGTATAGAGCAAAATCATCATCCAAGTTGTTGATATACCGAGCTTCAAATATTGTTCTCTCAATCTTTCATTCAGGCAAGCCAGAGACTTTGATCTGTTTTCATTGAACTCTGCAGATTTTCTCTGCTTTTCCTCAATGCTGATGTCTTGTCTTGTTTTTTCTTATATATATATATATATATATATATATATATATATATATAGATATATATATATATATATATATTTATATATATATATATATATATATTTTATCAGCTTCATTAGGATCAACTAACCTGCACATATAGTTATGTACTGCTTCTGTGGTCGTATTATTTTACTCAAACGAGTATAGTAAAGGTTATCGATAGCCATTATAAAGGCTTGTTGTTGATGGGTGCTGACAGGCTCTGCAAAACATTTATTTTTTCTCTGTAAATGTACATGCTCTCTATGGCAGTCTTCTTCGAACTGGGTAAAAGAAGCTGGAATGATTAGCTTTACAACTTCTTCAATATTAATGGTTGATGGTGTACCAGTTGCAGGCAACAGTAAGATTAGAATTTAATATTGTATGCTAAATTAGTTTCAGTCGATTTCATTTTTTTTTCTAGCTATTAAGGTTCAGCGATCCTGGTACTGGCTTATTTGTTGACAGACACGTTTCCCCTCCTCTGGAGAGATGTCCCGTAATGATAACGTGATGTTCTTCAGTTGTGTCGATTTTTGTGGTACTATATTTAACGGTATAGTATAGATTTGTATTTTTCCCCATCAGCTTTAAAAAGACAAAAACATCCCCTTTCGGACCAAATATACTAGATACATAAAAGAAGCTACACTACCATCTTTAAAATAATAGATTAATCTGTTTGAACTCTGTGAATTTGTTTCTCATAGTCTTATTTCAACATCTCCTGATTTTGTAGACTATTTTTTTTCTTTAAGCGTTCAGCTTTAACTTTGTTTGAAAATTTTCATCGCTACGAGTGTTTTGGGGATTTTGTGGTATGACCTTCTATGTTGATTTCTCAACGTTTAATTTATCTTCCTTTTTCTGCTTGCAATCTTCCGTTTAATTTACAAGGAAATTTACAACGTTAATATATTTTATTTTAAGATGTTAAAAATGTTTATTGCAAGCTGAGTTACAGCGTCACTTTCCAGTAGTGATATATAATTTTAAGGTTAATTGGATAAAAAAAAACAATGTGTACAAAGTTTCGCCCTATGTGTGGAGAAGATAAGGAGATAACTGAGGTTTACAAAACTAGTTGTTATCGCAAACCTTGTCATAATGAATACATGCAAAAGTAACAGACAATGATAAATTGACGAAAATTTAAGATTTCTTAACAATACAAGAAGTAGACTTTTATATGTATTAAAATGCAAGCTGAAATCAGCTATAGTGTTGAAACTAATCGGTGTCCCATCAATTGACTTCAATAGCTGCAGTGAAAAGATTGTACACCGGTCAAGAGGAAAGAAAACTAAGGAGTTATGTAAATATTAATTAAAAAAACAAATATATGAAAACTGATGTTGAAATGTATGAAATACAGACTGAGGACAAATGTAAAACACCAGCAAAGAAACAGATGCAACCAAAAAGATTTAAGTACTGAATGAAGTGACTGATAGTTCATTTGCTGTCCCTTGATTGGTCATACAATCCAATGTTCTCCAAATTTTTAATATCAAGACACTTATGACCCCACTCAATTTTTAAATAGTCTTGAGGTAACTTCTATATAATTTTTCCAGAACTTTTTAATATTTCATTTAAATTTCTATCCTATACTTCGATATTTCACGATCAAGTACCATGATGGAATTAGTACACATATGCTACTAAATATTCAAAACTGCCAAACGAGGTTAACCTGTCATGACGTGCTTGGAATTG
Organism: Margaritifera margaritifera; assembly: GCA_029931535.1. Lineage (NCBI taxonomy): Eukaryota > Metazoa > Mollusca > Bivalvia > Unionida > Margaritiferidae > Margaritifera > Margaritifera margaritifera. Next base: position 1,040,147 of record JAQPZY010001514.1, read on the forward strand.
TACTGTGGCTTCGCTATTTCACCAATTCAACCACAAAAACCACATGGGTACTATTATTGGTCAGGGTAATACCTGTTATTGACTGTTCCTTTCGTATGGACAACCAGTTGCTTTAGATGCATATGAAAATGATGATAAGAAAGAAATTATTTTTTTTAACATGAAATTTAAAACTTGTGAAATGTACATGCCTGAGTATGTGGTTATAATTCAGCTCAAGCAAGCCCTAAAACTTTTATAAATTGTGCTGTGCTTTTTACGTTTTCAGTTTTTTGTTCAATCAAGGTGCATCAAAACAGATTACACAATGAAAAGTACTCTGCAGACTGGCAATATATTGTTGTCCCAATTAAGGCATTTTTAACATCAATTGAACCTCACTAAACTGTGGTCTCTACACTGACTATTTTAGGGAACTTGTCGACAACTGAATTAAAACAATCTACGTTAGTGACCCATGAAATGGACGTCATTGATCCATGAAATAGGTCAATGTGACCCACACTGGTTATTAACAGCACAGTACTAATATAGATAGATGCATCTTGACAGCACCTCTAATGAGAAAGATTAACTCTCCCTGATCATGAAACTGCTATTTACGGTCAGCCTCGTAAATTAACAAGAATTCCACGAAATGGTGTATTTCGTCTGCTCCGGCATTTTGGCCATCTTGAGTAGTACCATCTAAGATAAATACACCCCATGAGTTTCATCACTGTGCATACAACAGTGACAGAGAACCTGATCTAAATGCAAAAGCTTAATATAATCAACGGAGCGTGCGAAGGAGGTCGCTGCGACCTAATCTGTGCCCATGGTGATTTGAACCCACCAAAATGAATTCACCCATCAAGTTACGTGACTGTACATAAAAAAAGTGTGGAGAAAATCTGAATGCAAAACGTAATATTGACGCCTACTGCTAACAAATACATCAGTTCCGTCAGAAAAGTGACCCCTATTTCTCGCCTATGCTTCTCAGGCGTGGAATTAGGCAAAGACCAAATGCAAATTATTTGATAAGTGTTCTAATAAATATATCTTTTGTTATCATTTTGCAAAAAATTTTAAAATGTATCTAACTCCATATATTAACATATTAAAAATTAAAATTATAAAGACATAAATATCAAATAAAAAATACATAAAAGTTCCTTTGTTTTCAACTTCACCGTATATGAAATGAATTTTAAGAGCATGTATGCAGATGTCCATACGATGTGTGGGTACGAATGGGCTGAAGATATATTGACATCACCCATTATACTTGAAGTTCCTGTCTCTGATCCGTCATTGGGTTTCCACTCTTAAGGCGGTGTCTTTATTGTCTTCAGACGTTCTTCAAGATCGCACAGTATATGTCAATGATTTAATACATCATTCTTCGTTACTTACAACTTGCCTAAATTGCCCAAATGAAGTGCGATTAAGCATAACTATATACATAAAATTGGTCGCAATAATTTATTAAAGACCTATGTAAAAAGAATAACTGCTTGTTTTTATATATAATCAAACGCAACAAATATGGTATTTGAATTTGTTTAAAGAATTATGCTTTGGTCGAGATTCAAAATGCACCCTGGCGGTAAATAATTTTGTAATCGAATACTTTTTACCCAAGCAGTGTAATTGTACATTTATATTATTCAAATTTTTCAGTCACGCAGGACAATTAAACAACTGATGTTGCATCAGCCCATCCACACACCCCATCCAGCTTTTTAGAAAAAGCCCCCCCCCCCCGCCACACCCACCCCCACCCACGCCAAAAAAAGCAAAAAATCATTCCTGAAATAAAGTCAGTAATGGTATATATGTATAATACAATTATTTGTAACTCTGTACCGAAAATAGATACCATTTAAAATCATGTTTGTTTGATATTTCTGACGGATGATGGAACTGATGTAAAGATATAACTACATCTTAAGTACTTTCTGAGACATAATAAACTCGTTGGGCTCTTGTCTTGATCCAAACTCACACCTAGTTCACGGGATAAAAAATACTGTCTTTTGTTTGAGTCAGAGAGTAATAATACTGCCAATATTACTGCCTTTTAAAATTCACGAAAGGCATCGACCATTCCATTTTCAACTTGGGGAGGCTGGTGGGGAGCTTTTGATTCGAAATATTTTCTTGGTTTCTTTTTCAGGAAATACATTGTATTTGGGAATATTATAAAGATGGAGCAGTTTATTCGAGATATAACTCTCCAAGCACAGTTTTTTTTTCTTGCAGAAACTGCCCTTCTTCCCCTTTAAATAAGTAGATTGAGTCATAAAAGCAATGTCTAAAACACACTTTTTTTTGTGTTTCCTGTTGGTATGTTATGGACTGTTTTCAGTAAATTAGACTTAAATTGTGAATTAAAAAAATGGATGTATGTGCACAATTTTAAAATATTGGAGGATATCAGGAGATAAAAAAGGTTTATTTAATTTAATTCGTTTATGGTGGATGAAAATGTAGCTACTATTTGATTTTAATTACTCTAAGAAGCAAAAAATCAGATTTATGTGTAATATAATCCGATAAAAGGGTCTGTATCAAAGTAATCAATCCGCAAGAGTGTGCTTTTGTTCGCGAATGCAACATTATTCTGACTATATGCCCATGGTCCTGGGCATAAATATACCTGGATGCACCCTACTCACAGAAAGTACAACAAAACAAAAAAAAAAAAAAAAAAAGAAAACAAAAAAACAAACAAACAAAAAGATTATTAACTTGTTTGTTATGCCAGTTGACACGACTTAACATTTATATGAACCTACTGGGTGAATTCTTTGAACTTGTATGTGAACTTGTCAGCATGTTCCTGTTGAACTTAACTCCGCATTTCCGTAAATAAACATATAAGCACTAAGCATTATTCATTTTCTTTATTAATCAAGATTTAAAGATATTTAGTCTAAAATACATATTTGCAATCATTATGCATCACATCGTTACATGCACACGGTAACAGCTGACGAGCGTTCTTTATTTGCATATGCTTATCTAAAATGCAATACCACATGTACCCATAATCCATCATTTCTCGACTCATATAACAAACCTAAAACTGTCTGACCAAAGAAGTTCATTCATCCTTAATTTCACAATTATGATCTTTTATAACAACATTGCTAGCATGTAGGACAGAATTGCAATAGTTTCTAGCAGTGTCTAATTGTTTCTATCTCTAAAATCTTTACAAATTTCAAAAGATATTAAGAAACAAGAAGACTTGTTTTTTTTTTTGCTTTTTTTTTTTTTTTTTTTTCATTTTTGTAGTTTTGAGTCTGAGTTAAATTTTTGTACCAAGCTTCATGGTTGGCTGGACCGTTCATTTTGAACCCGCCCGAGATCTTTTTCCATTCACACATTTACAAAGACCCCGTCATCCAAATGTGTACCGATTTGTATTCCAACAAGTAAATACACCATTGATATCTGGACAATAAGGTTAATCAGGTGAGCAATTTAGGTCAAAACCGTGTATCATTTAAACATGGTGATTTACGCATCAGTTTGAAAGTGGTGTTTACACTTATTAAATGGTGAAAGATGAAACTTTAAACAAAGTTCTTCATTTATAGTTGTCAGTAAAGGACCTGTTTCATATACCTGAATAATTTTTCTATGTAGCGTTTCTTGTTTGCACCTGAAAGGTCGTATTTATTTATATTTCTTTCTCTCTATCAATACATATTTCTTTCTCTTCTTCAGCCCTTTATTGATAGCCGCGGTAGATTTGTTGGTAGAACATCGGACTCGAAAATTAAAGAGTTGCGGGTTCGATACCCGCCCAGGCCAGCTCAGGTCGGCTGCTTTGGTATGTATCTGAGAAAGAAATTAGCTCCAATTTCCTCGCCATGATATAGCCAATAATGTGTTTAAAGTGCCGTTCGAATTTTAAAAAAATAATAAATAAGCCCTAGATAAGTATTTAGTGTATTTAATTACATCGTTGCTTAATAGTAGTAATAGCATCATTATCATTATGTTCGTCATCAGCAGCGGCATTACTACAATCTACTACTACTACCAACACCACAAATTGCTTAAAATTATATCATAGCAGTTTTTTCTGTCGAAAATATTATATCACCAGATACGCGGTGCTTTTGCTATTTTATCCTGCAACTAGAGCTTGCATTCCCTCGATACAAAGTACGCAATACACCGAGGCTGTATTGAGTTAGTATCCCGATAAAGTCATTCGCGACCTCAGACGTCTAAACGACTCACACTATTTTCAGCAGTACGTTTCCTGACATGTAAACAAACCAGTTATATATATATATATATATATATATATATATATATATATATATATATATATATATATATATATATATATATATATATAGTATGCTTATAATTTTTTTTATTATTTTTCTAAAATAAAAATAAATATTCAAAAAGATAATCATTTTCTGTAATAACGAAATAAAAAGGTATTTTAATATAGCCAAAGAGATAATGATGCCGAAAACACGTTGGGGATTCGTCATGCAAAACAAATTTGTCTGTAATAGTTGAAAAACAAAAAGAAAGAGGAAAGAAAGCCGAAAAAGAAGGTAGTTCTTAATCTCGTGACAAATGTAGTGAATTTCCCAATTGCAATCTAAACTATAACATTCTGTTAGCATTTAGGGCTGTAAAAGATTTTAAAGAACATTTTTCCATTATACATGAAGATAATGTCGTGAATGTATGTGTCTGACTGTTTGTGTATATTTAATCTATTATGTGTGTTTAAATCTTGTCCATGAAGGTAAGTTGTACTTTAGATTCTGGTCACTTGAAAACAGAATGTTTACAAACATTTGAGTTGAAGTCCATTCTTATTTACAGTTAGACTGTTGTTATTTTGTTTTGGTTTTTTTATTTAGGTTTTTATTGGATTGCCTAAGATCCTGTTAGGATATAGGTCAAGTGAAAATCTGTATGAATAGGGATTTGGTAAACAAATAATTCATTCCTGTTTTAGATCAGTCTGTGGGAATACATTTGTGTTCAGATTTTACATTGTGTCGTTGAAATCATATATACTTCACTAGGAATTATTTAAATAAAACATATATTTACATACAAATTGATTCAGTACATTTAAGGTATTCAGTACATACTCCATCTAACCATGGGGTTTTGTTGTTCTTTAAATTTGACAGTTCTTTCTGAATTTCCTATTCAGTAATTGGGTTATCCAAAGAAGATGGGATATTAATAACCTTAGTTAACTTAAACTTATCGGTTTTTTTCTATATCATCCGAGTTTAGATCTTTAAATTATTTATACAAATCATTTATTTAGCTTGTATGTCATGATAAGCCTTATCTACAAAATGAATTATATTCCAAAGTCTTTTCTTAAAACTCATGTGTCTTATTTTGTCTTGCATAATCCATTTAAATTTGATTCGGTAGTATGGAAGAGTGGATTTATAACTTTTAAATTTCTCTTTTTCAAAAACATGAATTTGCATGATGTCGTGTTATGTTCATATCTAGGTATGTATAAAACTATCAATTAAAAAAAACAAAACAAAAAAACTTCAGAATAACAAACAAAATACCTTACTGGTTACTGAGAAGCCGATCTTTGAGATTTAATTCACTTAATGATTACGTTACCCTTCTTTAACCTCATTTGACCAGCTTAACTGTGAGCGGAATAGTTTTCATGCACTTGAGCAGCATTAAGCTTAATCGGCGACACCTCTTTTGGTTGTGCGACAAAGCCACTGTGTAAACAAGACCTAGCCACCTTTGAATGAAAGCTTAGTCGGCAATACGTTTATTTATTGTCCGACAAGGAGACAATCTGTAAACAAGACATTGTAACCTTTGAAGTTTATTTCACAGTTTAATGGATAAACAAATCAATGAAAATTTGATATAATGATATTGGGATATCGTATGACCGATCCGATGTCTGGTCGCTTAGAGTATGTGCCGGTCGAAACCTTTGAACAAGCGGTCATGTCCGGCAAATACAGAAGTTTAAAGAAGTTATATATATATATATATATATATATATATATATATATATATATATATATATATATATATATATATATATATATATATATACGCAGTACATCAGTAAACGCTGAATATAACGAAGCCCAGTGACCTCAAAACAATCACGTTCGTTATATCCGAATGTCGTTATTAGCGCGATAAAATAGTTTATTACATACCCATTTAATTGTATTTACTTGATCTGGCGTTCGAAACAGCTGTTCAATCCGTACTTCCTTATCGCACAGCCAGATCGAACTACTTAGGTGTCTTCTTTAACGTACATGCATAGATATTTTTGGACGCCTGTGAATCGAACTTTTATAAATCCCAATTCGTTTTGAATTTCATTCATACATTAAAGGTAAAATATTTGGAAAGCGTAAAAATGGGGTATGTAATAAATACAAAACCGCATTCGTGTTTTGTTCTGAGTCGGGTGAGAGAAATCGTTTGATATGGATTTTGAATACGTCTCTGCCTGACGGCCTCGACGTCATATCAAGCTCGTTCTTTTCAGCTGACTCAGAACAAAATACGTATGGAGTTTTTTGTATTTATTACATACCGATTTAATGTTGCATACTTGATCTGGCGTTTGATACAGCTGTTCAATCCGTATTTCCATGTCACACACTCAGATTTGAACTACCTAGGTGTTTTCTTTGAAATCCGCGCGTGGATATGTTTTTAGACGCAGCGAATCAAACTTTTAATATCCCAATTCCTTTTGAATTTCATTCATACAGTAAAGCTAAAAAGTTTCGAAACCGTAAGAAAGTGGGTATGTAATAAATACAAAACGGTTTACTCTAGGCTTTTGTGTAATATGTCTGTTTCGTTCACCGTTTAACATCTTCCTTTGAAAGCACATTACTTTTTTTAAAAAACAAACGCTATTTTATGTTTAGATTATAATGAAAATTGATGGGAAAAAATAAGAATTAGACCTAGTAGGGTACAAATGATTTTTCGGCAACATTTTCCAGGAAACTGGCAATAAACAGAGCTGGCAATATCCCGCTACAAGAAAGTTGCATATCTATTTGAAATCACACCTGATTGTGATCTTGTCTTTGCGCGCTATATATTTTTGCCAGCTTTATCCCGATACACTCCTATCATCTGACATAAAAAGTAACAGTTTCAATCCATATTTGATATTCACAATTTCTCGCAATTTCGTATAGTTATCTAGTTTGTCTTTAAAACACGTTTTGATTAATGATATATCAACAGTTGTAGACGGGTACCCGTGAAACAGTACGTCTGACTGCGAAAAAGCTAAGATTTATGTTGTTTGGAATTTCAAAAAGTAAATAAGCACAAATATTTAGTGTTGATGCCCAGGCCACAACCGGAAAAGCCAGACATATTTTGGCACAGGCTGCCCGTGCAGGAAATACGAAAACAATGTTAGTATATACTAATACTTTTCACAAATAAACGCGGCGTAAGAAGAAGCAATAATGGTAGTGGTACTGTCGTGGTACTGGTAATTGTCGTAGTGCTGCTACTGATGATGATGTCGATGACGACTACGACGGCGGCGATGCTAGTGGTTAAATGACATCGACAACGATGATGATAACGATGATTACTACGACAAAGGCAGCGAAATGACGTGACGACGATGCTTATGGTGTGCTATTCGACTCACTATAACCATTCTGCATCATACGGATTTGTAAGTTCCCATGGAAACAGATTGCGTAACTTTAAGAAGTATGGCAATAGATTTCAATTAAGTTAAATAAACCTTTTATACCACACCATGTCCCTCGTTATAAAACATTTATCGACTCCAAATCTTACTCGAACATATTCTGATATTTTAAGAGGCTGCAATTGTCGATTTCGTGTAAGATTTTCATGTCTGGAGTAACATTTATTACTTGAAATGTTGAATAAAGTGTATGGCGGAGGGGCCAGATAATATAATACATCAGGAATTCTGGAGTGATCGAAAGGAATGATTGATTGCATTATAAATCATCTTCGCGGTTGCTTCTCGGCTATAAGTACATACTGCAGTTGAACACAAACACTCTGCCTTTGTTAATAAAGATTTGAATTGAATCTGTGCTTTGAAGAATGTAAAGTGGATGCATTTCGTTCCATTACAGTTCTGGATAAAATGTTACGTCTTAGTGAAAAAGATAACGATAAAACCCCATATTTCAACATATTTTCTTGCTTTGCTTTTAATAGTGTCATCCATTATCTCTTTCATCTAAGCTTGTGAACAAACGACTGTATTGTATTGTGTTGCATATTGGAGAAGGATGCATTAGTTCATGTGATATTCTTTCCTATCATATAATCCTTTATGGTAATAAAATATGTCAAAATAAATCAGACTTGTACAAGCACAAGCTTTTGTATGTGTGCGTATATAATATAATAATTTCTATATACATCTGATTCCATCCACTTACCTTTTCATATTCCATATTCCTTTCAGCCATAGCTAAAACTGACAGAAAAACACCAATGTTGAATCCAACACACGGGGCACAAGGCAATGTCCGGCTGATAGAGCTTTGTTAGCCTTGCAGGTATACTTAACCCAATAACGTGGACGTCATTCAAATCTCAATTTCAGCTAAACTGGTACACTCAGGTCACAGTTATTTTCCGTATATAGTACCTACATTTGTTTGTCAGTACTAAACTTTCCACTGTGTCGAAATCCTAATAAATCATATGTTAATATAAAGTATCTTCAAAGATGAACTTTAGGTGAAGGTCTTGTCATATCTTAACCGACATTTTTTTGAGAGGCTAAACTGTAAATAAAACAACATGCCATAGGTCACATATTTTACTTCTGGGCACGCATCAATGCCAGATTACTCACTGAGCACTGTTTCTAAAATACTCAAAGACAATCACACCATAATGCGCATATTCTAAGAATAAAGAAGTTCCTTTAAATCAGTAGCAAAGATGCCAAGGATCACTACGAAAAAAAGAGAGGAAAAAAATATTATAAAATAGATTGGAATTATATTCATGGATACTGATCCGGAAGTAATAATTGCGATCCGAGTCCAATCAGACCAATTGATTTATATCCAAATGTAGTCGAACGCTTATATTTGGATGCCACACTTATTTCAACTTTACTCACAGAATAGTATTGATTTCCAAGGCAAACAAGAATGTGACAACTGTTAGAAGGTGTGTGGTATTGGTGGTCAGCAATAGGTCAATTTTTGGATTAAATAATTTTGATACCCCAAAACTAAAGGACTATATTGAATAATGGCCATTTTCTGCCCACGTTTTTATGAAGAAAATCAATACTCAGATTTTTAATGACTCTTTGTCTCATTTTATTATTCCAGAAACAATTCACGCTCTTCTACGGCAATTATGCTTATAGGTTTATTTTTCATACCAAAACACGACCTTTGAAAATGGGCTGGTGTTGGAAATTGAAGATAAAATGCTCAATTTGAGCAACTTTAAAGTAGAAAAACAATATTTGCGCAGGCTTGCTCCAATAATACATTTTCACAGATTTAGTATATTTTGTGAAAAACAAACTTCTTTCATATTATCATATTGGAGCAGGGTTGCGCTTTTCACTCAAAACTAAAAATTATCGATTTTTACTGTCTAGGTAGCGTTAGCATTTTATTTCCACGTTCCACAGTTGCTACCTACGTATCACCGCGCGTGAACAAATAAACACATATTTTTAACTCGGCCATTCTTCATATTGAAACAATATTAACTTGTTAAAAATTGTGCATGAAGTGAGTAAACAACATAGGATCATCTGCACCCACTAGACAATTGAAAACGAACAATCGATGTCGAGCATATCTACGTAATAGAGCAGTTGTTTAAAGTCTATGTTCACAGCTCAAATGGTAAAGCGTTTCCATGCAAAGCCGACGTACCGACTTCGAATCCCATCATCAACATTATTTTTTTTTTCTCGACCTTCTTCCCAATTATGTATTTCATAGAACTAATACCTCTAATATCAATACTTTTCAATATAAAGGTTAGGTACTTTATTGACTGATAACTCGATTTTCATAAGCCACAAAAAATACCGAAAAATAATACCAAAACAATTGCCCAACACTGAATTCATTTATATGAGCATCAATATTTTCCAAATATGTCATATTTATTTTTTAGGGAATGTACATTTTTGTTGGGTATTGTATTCATCTAAAAGTAAACTAGAGTGGATGGGCCTAATATCCTTGCATCAGACTTCTGGAGAAATTCATATTGAGAATAATAATAATATTTGGTAATACATGTGAAGGATACAAAAATATTGAAAATGACGGTAGTTTAAGCAGTGTTGTATAAAAATTATTATTCAATAACTATATAGCATAATTTTTATACGTTTATTCATATTTAAGTTTTTAATACTCAATTTTTATCACATTTTGATATGCAGTTATCAACATTACTTTTTTAAAAGTGTACCAGACAAATGTAAATTTTTACTTACTAAATCAATGATTTTTCCTAACATTTACGAAAAAATAAACATTACATCATATTTTTCACAATCACTGGTAACAATTATTAGTCTGAATGAAAGCTAAAGTGACTGGATGTTTTTTTTAGTTTCTTAACTTAAAAACCAACTTGCATTACTTCCACTCCCACCTACCAAAGAACAAATGGGTTCAAAATATTTAAATCGTGCATATTTATGGCCATGGCAATTTTTTTTCATTTTATTTCATGTTCACTTAAACTTTATACAGTTATATATCATGTATGAAAACACAAAGTGTTACCGAAGATATGATATAACATATAGAGTTGAAAGTCATTTATTCTAAGGAAAATATGCATCATTCTTAAGGGGGCCTTGCTTAACATATAACATATAAAGCATAAAATAGATTAAGACCAAAGTGATTATGAAGTACAAAATGTTGGCACTTTTGACAATAATTACTTCATAATAAGCAGATTCTTTATTCTTAATTTTTTTTCATTTAATCTTTCAGGCTTTACACCATATAGGACACATTTCACTGGGTGGAGGTCTCAGGCCATGATTATCATCAAAGACTAAATATGATTGCCAAAAAGGATTTTAATACTTACAAAAATATTGAAAAGTAGCCACAAATAGATTTAATACAAGACTTTATGTAATATATGAAAGTTTGAAGAATGGTCTAGGAGTAAATGAACTATGTGTGAAATAAACACTGAGATACGGATGGATGTCATATAGTCATATGCTGCTCCTCCACACAATTGTACAAGAGTGATCTGCTGATTCTCACTTCTTTCACTTATGTTCGCATATACATTAAACACTACTTGTTTTCTTATTTCGCCGTTGGAAAATAATTTTTAAAAAATAAAAATATTCATTTGCTTTCTACAAAACTGAAATGCCTAAAGCATTCCAATGTTCTTGGAGCATGAGGAGGGCAAAACCACAAGCTAGAAGAACAGTACTTGCAAAAGCTCTACAAAATCACACAGAAAAATTATTGCAAAGGCCTGTAACACAAGATGATGTTGTTTGCTAAGCTTCCGTAGAAAATATTACAGAACACTGTCAGTCCCAAATTCATCCAGTCCCCATCATGACTCATATTTCCGGCTACCAAACACTTCATATTCTGCCATAAAAAGCCCACAATCAATTCAGCTTCAAATTCCATCAACCTTAAGATCTCACAGACGTTGTGTTGTATGTAAAAGACCACATGGGCATCGCAATCATCTTGTTAATGTCCCAACCTGTGCTATAACCCAGTCTTTTGTAGAGTGTGGTATTTTTATAAATTCATATAGTGGTTCTATTACGCATGGCGGACATATGCACACAACCTTCCAATATTATTACTTCTGAAAAATATTTCACATTTTTCACAAGTTAATTAAAGTTTTGAATCAATAAATTTTTAATTATTATTCATGTCCATATTCTATCTTTAAGGAAGAATATTATGATTAATTGCATTTTTCTGAAAATGGAACTGAACACAGCTTTAAGTTGATTTGCAAGTTAGATGTATTATTTTTTGGCTACGAGGGCTCCAATTTGGATTAGTTTTGAAAATTAAACCTTATTGATGCAGCTTTATACACCCAAAAATAATACAAGTACATATTGCAATTTTTAATTTAGTGAATAGTTCATAGATAAGCAGTGTCAATGAGAAGTACATGGAAGACACTTTTCATGGTATTTTTTAATGATTTTTTGACACTCTGTTACCATGGCAACTGGCATGTGAGCACGAAACTGATGTGAAAAATAAACGTTAACCATCTCATACATGTAGTATACATCATATAAAGACAATTGGAAAGGGGGCAGAAAATGGCCCTTATTCAATATCTTCGTGAATTAAAGGATTATTTTCAGTGCAGTAAAAACTTAACTATAATAAGATAATATCTATCAGAAAATATGTGAAATAGTAAAACATTGATGAATTTAATTTGCTATATCTTCCTGAATTATAGGATTCTTTTCAATGCAGTAAAAACTTAACTATAATACGATAATAATAATATCTATTAGAACATACGTGAAATAGTAAAACACTGATGCATTTAATTTTATTATATATTTAAATAAAATTTAAAATTAAGAAAAATAGCAAATTATATTTTGATACAACATTAAAATTGGATTTTGCAAATTTTAGACCGCACTGTTGATCAAAGAATGATATTTAAGACAAGTTGTAACTTGGATCTGTGAAAGAAATAACATTTCCTCCAGGGGTAATGAAGCATGATTGCTCCCTTTTGGTTTTGAGGCAAATTGCAATATGCCTGTTCAAATGTATATAGGTGTACACACCAAAGAAACAATGACAAGAGCTATGTTACAGATTTATTGTGTAATGTCCTCAGCCAGTTGTTAGTAGCGATGGGACCAGGACTATGGTTTATAGCAAAACGTCAAAGCGTTTCAAAGTCAATAACCACGAAAGGTGACCCTATAATAAGAAATACAGATTCAGGGATGCTTTACTTTACTAAACAGTGTTGCTGGTCTCTCTTCAACGCACTGTCCACTCTGAATAAGTTTGAACATTTGCTGTATCACTGAAAGGGGCGGAATGGAAGGTTTTTTGTATCATAATTTGAAATATGTGTGTGGGGGTGTCTGTTTGTGAGGGGATTGGCTGATATAGGTGCAACATGATGGGATCTTTTTAGGCCAGAGAACTGCAATCAAGAAACATATTGGTTCTACAAGAATAACGTTTCCATTCCTTTCATACCCATGACAGAAACGGACTTATTTTCCATATTATTTCATACAGTCTAATTTCCAAGGTTTTTTGTGTAAAAACTAGTAAGTGAATGTAATTGAGGTACACTAGGGGTCTGCGAAGGCAGTGTGTAAGGGGAAGATGAACTCCAACTGCCAAGATGGACCTCACAGCTTAATTTCCAAATTGGCACAGTCTAATTTCTAGTTTTGTCTTATTTTTAGCTCTAGTTTTGGGTTTTGGGAAGAGATTCAGTAGGGTTTGACCGAACTGCACTTGGGACTTTACAAACTTTACAAACCAGAGAGGCGCGATAGGGAAATATTGGTCTACAATAATAATATGTGCATTGGTCTACAAAAATAACCTGTTCAGACCCACGTAACAGAATGCACCTATTTTCCAAATTGTTACAGTCTAATTTCCAATCCGTTATTGCGTGAAGACTATAGTTCAGGGTCGCAGAAAGGTAACGGGGTAGGTTTAATCCAGACACACTATAACCTTTAGGTGCAAAAGAGAGGACCTCGTGTAGCAGGGTGGGAAACAGGGTCTGGATATTGTCTCCCTCGATTGACTGTGCTTCTACTTCGGCCCAAGAACCGACTAAATTTCAAAATTGTTACAGACTTATTTCCAGACTTTTCTTATATTTGAACTTCAGTTTATGTCCCCCGGAAGATAACTATGAGGGAGGGTAGGGGTGGGGGCGGTCTAACTGATGTATGCCTTTTCTACACGAGTAAGCTTTTCATACCCACGACACAGAACACACTTATTTTCCAAGTTGTAATAGAGTAATTTTCAGTCTTTTCTTGTGTGAAGAGTTCAGTTCGAGGCACACTACGGTCTTAAGTGGATAGGAAAGCGTCATTGCGGGGAAATAAGTGCGATATATTGATTTCCTAGAATGACCAACGCCGGCGTCAGAACGAACTTTATTTCCAGATTGTTACAGACTAATTTCCAGTCTTTTCTTATCTTTTAACTTTAGTTTAGGGTCCTAGGAAAATATCCAGGTTGAGTCTGACCTCGACTGAGCGGCGCGTTTGTAAAATATTTTTTATAGAGGAATAAATTGTTGATACTGACGAAACAGAACGTATTTAATTTCCAAAGTGCTACAGACTACTTTTCCAAATTTTTCGTTAGCGAGGATTAAAGCATAGAGTCCTAGAAAGATAACTGTTAGGTCTAATGGAGACACATCACGGCCTTCAAGAGACAGAGAGGAGTAGATGGTGGGTGGGGTGGTATACCGACTTCCTAGGATAACCCTATTCCTACCCGGGCTCCTAACGTCCTAGTCTCCTAATTCTTACTTTCAAATTTCCAGTCGTAACTTATCTTAAACCTCAGCCCACAGTGCTTTGAATATAACCAGGGACGAGGATAGTGGGGTCTGGGTGGGGGAGGTACACACGGGATTCAGGAAGTGAATGGAGAAGATCGTTCTACAAGAATAACATTTCTACCACGACACAAAACGGGCGTATTTTCCTTATTGTTACAGCCTAAATTGGAGTCTCCACTGGTGTGAATACTACAGTTTAGGGTGTTAGAAAAGTAACTAGGTATTGCACTATATTGACTTGTGTGTAGGCTATTGTTGATGATCACTGAAAGATAACTAAATAGGTATAATCGGGGCTGTACCAGTTGTATTGTCCAACTCCCTGGACTAGTCGAAGTTCATGTCGTACAGGTGCCTGGAGGAAAGAGTTTAACCCCTGGCAAGTCCACTTAAAAAATAATAACAAAAATTAAAAAAACGAATATATCAAAATTAGTTTGCAAGATTGACGCATCGCCTTTTTGTCTGCCCCCATCCTCTTGCTGACCAGATTGTTTTCTGCAAATAGTATTAAAATAGCGTTCAGGCTAGAATTGACGCGTGTATGTGGCAATGCGGTGTGGAAGTATGACTTTTCAAACTAGACGAAAGATGTTCTGAAGACTTTTAATGGCTTTATTTATCGAGATCGGAATAAAATAACTGCTTGTCTTAGACACATATAAATCAGTCAATTATTATTGATATGTATCCCATGTGAGATTTCTTTTAACTGCGGGTAATATGACAAATCGTTAATCAGTTGATATGTTGAAGTAGCAGTTGACACGACTTTAAAAGTCTCCTTAGCAAATTCGATTATTTTTCCCAAATGTATTTACACTTTAAAACCCATCCTCACATTTCATGTGTGCACTGTTTGAGGTTTTCCACAGAATACGTAGTCCCGAGGTTACGCGTGCCGTTGTTTAATCATGTTAGTATGACTGAGATAGTGTATACAAAAATACAAAGATTAGTTTTGAAATAATAAACTAGCACTCACCCAATCGCTTCTAAATTATAAAAGATAAAATAAAAACCATCTGGTTGAAATCGAAATTCTCTTGTAATAAGTTGCATTCTTGTGGCCTGAAAGATGGCAGTGAGACAAAATTGCATTCTTGAAACCTGAAAGCTGACAGTGAGTCAAAGTTGCATTCTTGTGGCCTGAAAGATGACAGTGAGTCAAAGTTGCGTCTCCGTGTCCTGAAAGATGGTAGTGAGTCAAAGTTTAATTCTTGTAGTCAACATTCCCTGCTTAAAAGATAAATTCCAGAGATAACAGTTTACAACATGGAATACAATTTCTTTCCTTAGGCGAAGCCATCATTCTTCTGGAAACTTACTAAGACAAATTCAATACCGTCATCACTGAAATTTTTGTTTTATTTTGTTCCTTTAAACGAGTGTTCGCATATTTTGGAATCTAGCTGAGGCGTACACTTTTCTAGCCAATACAGTATAAAGAGGTTCGCAACACGTATTGCATTTGAGAGTACGGATGTTCTGTCCACGACCCCTTACCTTGCTTAACATCCCTTCACTTTTAAACTAACTTAATTTCCCCGCGTACAGCCTCCCAGGTAGGGTAGTTTTGATTACTAATTTTATTGGGGAAAGTCTCATTTTCAAGCTGTGATGACTGAAGATATCATGCTCGCTATGCTTGATCCAAGCGAAGCTAAATTTGTCACACACTCAATGTCGGAGGGCTTCTACGGCCTATGGGGTTTCTTCCACAATTAAAGACCAACACTACGCCAACATCTAAGCCGTCGAGAGTTCTTAATATAGGTTGCTCTATGAACTTTTTGTACAATCCAGGCACCAAGTCCTCCTTAGTTCAGTCCATATCGATTTTACAATCCTGGTTTTGTTAATCGGTTCTGCTTGCATCTGTCAGATGCTCAGCGATATAAAACATTTTTCCCATATCTTATTGTTACATCCATCTCCTAATAATCAGAGATAACGCGGGTTATCGTATTATCTAGCTAATTGAAAGTTATGTTTAGGGTGTATCCCTCATGCATTTTTACAAAGCAATGTTCAGACTACTTAGCTGCCTTACTGGACATTAATGGTCCTAGTTCAAGCCAATGCCTTTAAAATAGAATGCAAAATACAAATATTAAAAGGGTCTGAAGATAAATACATTCTATTAGCCAGATGTTATGCTCTTGTCCCCATCCTCGAGGTCAACAGCTCCAGTGAGTGTAACACACTTCATCGAAACTAACACGCCAGTCAGTTGGATAAACCTTTTTCAATCTAAACATTTTATGTTTAATTTTGTTATTTTTTTCTATATTTTCAACTTTTAAATTTAGATCTTTTTGTCTCTTTGGTCTCCTTTTTGAAATTTTAGATCGGAGTGCTCTCTTCCTCCTACCAAAGTCTCATAGTATCATTACCTATGATGTTATCTTTCCTCATAATTCTAAGTTTTTGTAACGATCTCAATATCATCGATTTAGATAATCACGGCCGTGGTTTTTATGAGGACAATTTGTGTTCGCTCTTCATGTCAAGTATTTTCTCCCTGATTCTATGAGATGTAAATGTTATAATGTGGTATTTGCTTTTCGTGGGTGCACCCCTTTAGTGAGAAGTTTAGAATGACACTTATGTTCCCTTCTGTCACATAAATACCCGGTGTTTTCCTACAACAAATGGCGATACAATCATCGATATTGAGGCATACAAAATGAGACGACAGAAACCTTACAAAACAAATAGAAAGGACCGGATCAAACCTGATTACTAGAAAAACATTGACATGTTCCTCGACTTGGAGGAGTCACATATTACTATAAATAGATCGTTAGATATTATTTTAACCCCTCGCGACTTCTGGAGAGATAATGCTTGTTTCACAGCGAGAGGACATTGTCCCGGCAATAGCATATATATATATATATATATATATATATATATATATATAAGGAATACATAAATGAACACAAAATTAAGAAATGATTCAATCATCAAAAAAATGTTTATACGATTGATTTGCGAACCAGTAGAGAAAGTTACAAGATATTATCAGCTGAAGAGAAATTTAATATTTAACTCAAAACTTTAAATACGATCAAAATGCTGCTTAATCACTTTTAGAAAATGTATGTCTTTTAAACGAAATTGAGGTTCTTATTTTATTTCTTTTTTTATAAAAGTGAGTGACATAAAAAAACATTTTAACAATCTATGACGGTTCATATAATAATCCCATAATTATTTGTAAAGACGTAGTTGCATATAAAGCTTGTATGGTTGTCGTCACTGCTGTTTCATGGGGAATATCGGTTCTAGTTTAGAATGTTGTCTTTCAGGCATTCATAAGAAACACTTCATCTGTACACTAACTATATATTTTGCGATGTGATTATTCTTGTGAATAAAACTTAATGTAGTTCTCATTGCTTTGCTAAAATAAAATGAAACAAAATAATAAAAAGTTTTAATAATTGTCCAACAAACGTTTAGCCTACAAACCGCATTATATTTTGAATACTTTTAAATTGTTAATCAGAATGTGTTATTATCATTAGGTACCGTCAAAAGAAATGTAACATTTCACAAGGAATTATCTAGAGAAAATTAAAATGTTTGCAACCAACGAATATGCCCTTTTCCCTTGACAATGTATTCTAAATGTCGTTGGAAAAGATGAAAGTTTTTCATTATAAGTATTTTATGCAAAATTACTTTGAGGGGAAGAGACGTTGGAGATGCTCCCATTCCACATGCGTGTTTTAAAACGAATTTAAAAATTACTTGGCAGGTGTTTTTCAACGACTAAATAATCATTTGCATTACTCCCACGTTAAGGTTTTTATAATGATTAATATGTTTTACGTGTGTCTTCGATATCAGTTTGTTTAAATAACTCTTACATTACACAGGCATTTGTTGATAAACAAAATGTAATGGGCTATGTCAACATTCAGCCATTTAGCTTTTATAAATGTGCAAAGGTATCAATACATCAACAAACGAAAGAAAACAAACAGTCGCAGGAAAGTGTTAGTTGTGATTGAGAGAATGAATATATAAATCATTGAATTAAAATAGATTATAGAGGAGACAAATAGGAGAGTTACCAAATGTCTTAATGCAGAAACACATTAATTGCAACAAGAGAATTATTACACGAACTGGATTGTAAAATCAGCAGAGAAAATAGAACTAATTATTCGCTTAGTATCATAGGCAGAGATTCTAAAATTAATGAAACCAGAAAGAGATTCTAAAATATCACGAAACCAACATGCACTTGCAAAGAAGACTCAAAGAAAAAATGGACAATGGATGTTTCCATCGTGAACTTTGAACAGCCAAACATATATGACTTACTATTTAATCTTCACAAAACTTATGATCCTATAGTTTAGAGTAGTACACTATATTTGAAAAGTTCTGCCAGGGGTTGCAAAACATTGCAGAAACTGTGTATAAAAAACTTAAGCCAATTAGCGCTGATAAAATTATATTCAAGAGAGAAGATAAGAAACATTTTAGTTCCATGTGTGTAATGAGTATAATTTGATTTACATATATCTAAAGTATATGCTGTTATTTAGCAATAATGTTTCGGGTTATGATTATAAATCATAGTCGGCATACTATTATATAAGGAAACATCTTTGTCTAATTGCGAATTCTGTGAATAGATTTTTAAGAATTTTCACTTTACCGGGCTTGGAAATGGCAACTGCCTTGATCTTGGTTATTATTGCATTTACTTCTGTATCGTTTTCATCAAAGTCGTCGGTGGTGTTAACGTTGTTTTTTTCCGTAATAGATTCCGCTGCTGTTGCGCAGGTGGATCTTGGACGGCATGCAACATAATACTCGCGACCAGATCCGCATGGTCGGCAAAGTTAATTACGAGTCTTTACTCCGATACCACATTTGAGACATGGTTGAGCACCCATACCAACACGTAGCGAGAGCAAATGCCATTTACAGTATTCGTAACATAGATGTTCTGTCGCAGAGTTCATGTTTTCCAAGGCATACACTTTTGCATTGATTTCGTCCCATTGCCATTGAACTTCTTATATATTTACAAATGTTATTCTCTAATTGAGATAATCATCTATGTTTTCATATATATAATCATCTATGTTTTCGAACAATCGCGTACATAACTTCAGGCGTGTGTGCCCCTCGTCGTCATATATATTGTAAAGATACACGCAGTGGATAGTACTTGATTGTACGACCATTTGCCGTAAAAAGATTTTCGCCGGTGATAGTAATTTCCAAATTCTCAGCAGTTGGGTGTAAACGCATTTGTGTACTAGGCGACATCGACTGAAGATCAAACTCAAATAGTTGTTTGTGCTTGAATATAATTGTCTTCAATTTGGTATTTGTAACATTATAACATTCGCTTAAACTCTTCGTCTTTTAATTTCTTATCAGCTGGATTTTGAATCTTTTCTGGCAGTTGCTCCAGCCATTCCTTAATTTTTTAATATTCTTCCATTTGGTTTGTATTTCTAATATATATATAGCGGTCTATATATCTTCGCAACATATCATCAAAATCTTCATAATCCATTTTTAAAGACATTTTTCTATATCATAATACCAAAGGTATTTCTCTAATACATTTGCTCTTGGTGATCTTCGCAACTGTTGCTTAATTGACTTGATGTTTCAAGGTCATCATCATTATAGTATCCACTCGTTTCGCTATCTGTACTTAGTGATCTACTCAACATCAGAGATTCTAATTTTTCTTGTACGATATCGAATACTGTTATTTCAGGATGTTTCTCATAAGCTTGACCAAGTAAACATCGTACTCCTAAGTTGAATAATTTATCCAGATGTTCCAGATACGTGTTTGAAAAAGCATACATCTTTTGAGCCTCTTTGACAAGTCTGTAGTATTTAAGCGAAACAACGACTTAATCTTTTCTGTGACGTTTCGCAGACTCTATTGAAATGGGATATTAATTCCAGACTCGGATATTTTCATAAATTCTTTTAGAATACTATATGCGTCGATCTGTGGAAATTGCGCCATTGATATACCGTGGTAAATGTCTAAAATAATATTTTCGTATAATCTATGCCACAGTCAGTGTAAAATTTAGCTGTGGCAAAATATCTATATACAGTATATCGCGATCAATAATCCTGCAGTGTCATAGTTGATAGAAAATATAAGCCATAGTCGGTGTAAAATATACGTACACAAAAAAAACAAAACAATACAAGCAAAATATTTTATACAGTATACTGGCGATCAATAATCCTACTTTCCACAGTAGTATTTTTAGTCTCAATGAAAATGAACCACCACATTGTAGTATAGCCACTATCAATAATATAGGCCTGACTGAAACTTTCACTTGTGTGTGTGATTATATGTTGTAAACCCATCAGCGCATGCTCTAACGTGTAACGACTAAGATAAAAAATACTAAAGTCATGGGGTATAGAAAGGCTGACTTATCCCAGTAATAAAAATCAAAAATATGCAATGTATCTCTACTACTCGAGAGGGATTTCTTAGAAGCGCAGCTTCCTTTTGGGGATTCTCATATGAGAACACCATACTAATTAAAAAGTAAGGTGCACTCCTGCATTCGTCCAATACTTAATTGTTACATTATTGTTCTTTTGTTTTTAGATAAATAATATTGTATACGTAATGTCAAAACAAGTAAGCACGAACACACGACAATGGAGATTTCTACCATCACATGTCTTCCAAAACTTAATTTTAAAATCAGTCTAATTGCTAAGAAAAGAATCCATGCGTTACAGATGCAGAGAACAATGAAGCAGACATCATAAAATGTCTTAGTATTTCGGGCTCATCTAAGCCAACACCGTTGGATAATTCTTTCCCATAAGATGTTGAATGAATTCCTCATTTGACATATTGTGAAGGAACACAGCAATACAAATGCCAAATTATTTATAATATATGTCCAAGATATTTCGCTTTGTCACACAGTTCTTTGACAGCAAATAAATGCATTAAGTATTACATCTGAGTAAGAATAACCGCATTGTTTACCAATTTGTATGGTATTATTGAATACTGTCATCAGAACGTTTGGAATAGATGTAATTAACTTTAACTCTTTTGTTGTCTTTGTAATGTGCCACACAATTAAGGGTTTTATAGAAGCAAGAACATTTGTTTAATCTTTCATAGGACATATCAGTATGGTACATGTTTCTAAAGCGCTGGTTTTCATATTTATGAGTATCATGTTTTATAATTTGTCTCCACTGTATTTCTTGCTGGAAATATTTTTTCTCTAGCAAACCATTCAGTAAAATCATAAATAGTATTTTTGTCCAAGACGCTACATATATCGGGAATAAAACCTTTCTGCTTTGTAACTTCTTTTCTTGAAATATATAGGTATATTCTGAATAATGATATTCTTTAGACGTTACGTTTTCTGGAAGATGGCATAATTTACCAAGATAGTTACCTTTCATCAATTTCAGATACAATTCTCTTTATCTCCAGTAAACTTTCGTTCATTCTTGACCATGTGGTGTGAGGAAAGTCTTTCAGAGATTTGGTACAATGATGCTTTAATGCATAGAGCTTTCTATTATTTGAGTCTGATATTAGACCAAACTTCACAACCATAAATGGTTGATGTATCACCTGTTTTTTTTTCGTGCAAACTGACGCAGGTAATCGGGATGCATCTAGCTTCCCAAAAAACCTTAAGGTTTAATTCAGCTGCTCCATCTAAATCTTTAAAGATAGCTTCTTCGTAACCCTGTATCGCTTGTTCTTGAATAAATTCTTTTTTCAGCTTTATATTGCTTGTAAGATTCACGAGTAAGAACTCGTGGCCTTCCAGTTTATATCCACTTTTTCTGAAAGTAAATATGTTTATAAAGAGCTTTCTTAACTTCAGGCGACCAATAAGATTTTGTGTGTGTGAAGATAACACTTTGTCGAAAAGCTACATCCCTCATTACAAGCATCCATTTACTATGAATTTGTTATATTTGTTGGGGCGATTGAAGGATCGATTAAGTCTGCGTTTAATAGTCTATTTACTTCGAGTTGATATATTGTATATATTACTAGTTTTGCATCGCCACATTTAGACCAGGATGGAGATGGAAACGCAAGAAAACAAGAGTTGCAACACCTTGGACCTGGAAAAGAAAGGGTGCCGCAAACTACATAATGATCTAAGGCAATGCATAAATAGTGATTTGTGAAAATTTCATAATCAACGACCAAATATAGCATTCTTCTGTTAACAGTTATATAGTCAGGCATTGTTCTGCATTGTTCGAACGTATAGCCCAGTCCTTTATTTAAATGTGACTTGTTCACTGGTATCAAGTCATTGTTGTCAACAACGCCGTGAACGCGTTATATTTTATACCATGCATGATGATGGCGATTCTCTGTATCTGTCATTGAGTTCACCCATGTTTATTACTTCACTGTAGTATGAGTAATACTCATAGAAGAATTTAATTAAATCAGATCATTCTGATACAACTAAAGATTTTCCCCACACACCAAATATAAAGACTGTGACATCTTTCACTGATTTTAATTCAATGCCAAGAATGCGACCATTACTGCAATTTAGTTCTTTTATTGAGTAGGCCAAGTTGGTTTTAATCATAATTAATATTCTACCTCTTTCCACCTTTCGATATTAAGCACTTTTCAGTAGTATATATTTTTTACAACACATGTAATCACTATGCAGTGTATCAAAAACATTGCTTGTTCGTTTTGCCAGTTTGTGTTCACGTGACACGGCGATATCACATTCTAATAGATAAAGTAAATTTCTGACACGTAATGCAGAGGACATAATTTATCTGATATTCCAATTAAGAATGTGGAGACTGTTGCTATGCATCAGTAAGCAAGCAAATGTATACACTAGTAATATTGCAATAGTCATCAGTGTCATTTGAACTAACACATTTTATATACAGTAAAGAAAACATGTGCAATAATTAAATTACTCTCTGTAATTTGTTCATGAGTCAAAGGCGTCAAAGCTGTCATGCATATGATCATAATCATAATCATCATTGTCGTAGACTTGGTAATGATGATCATAGTCATCATCATGATCGTGTTCCATATATCTGCTCCTTATACCACGTTTTAAATTCAACCTCGAATTATTTTCACTTATTGCATTATCATCGCGTTCATGATTTCCTCTTTTTATTTCTGTTGGTCATATTTTGCACGCAATTGGATTGGTATCTAGAGAGCCAGCGCTGCTATGTTACACCATTCGGTCAAACAAAGCTTTAGCTTCCTCTGAATTTTGTTTCTTCCGCGGAAATCATTACCCTCACTATTAAATTTCATCCACTCCTACTATGGAAAAATGGAAAAATAATAGGGATGTAGCCCTCTTTGTTCCTAATATGAAATAATCCCTAATCGTATAGTTCGATTATAGTTTATTTTCAACATAATACATGTAAGTATTTTTCTGCGATATTCCTATAAAGATTTCTCCAGTATATTCAGTCCTAGCTTTGTTTATATCGAGGTCTAAGCTTTGTTTCTCTTGTCGAAAATCAGTTATTCCAGGGTGAAATGGTTCAATATTGTTCATAATAGAGGAATTGTGCTGTTTGTGTCATCAGTATGGGTGAATTTTGGTTGGTCTTCAATTGTTTGTTTTTCTCTTTTTTCTTGTGCGTATTGTTTTCTAGTTGAAATAATCTTCTCATTTAGGTGCTGTATGTTCAAGCCTCTAGACCCGCTTGGCACAGGTTGTGGGATTAAGTGTCTAGCAGTGGCTTCTGCATAGGTAACAGTGGCATGAACCTTTTCGTTACATTGTTTATTCTGAAAGCTTACTGATGAAGCGGTGTCTGGCATGGGCGACCTGTTAACTACAATAACTAGACCCTTGGGAGAATCAGTTTGAGTACTAGCTTTCTCACAATGTGGTGAATGTGTTTTCATTTTAGTTGATATTTGTAACACTTTGTCAATTTCGAGACATTGGCTTCAATGGCAACGAGTCACGCTGTGTAGCTGACTTCGTCAAAATCACCAATATTATGAATTCTGCTAGATGCATACATTTTAAAAGCTTCAAACACTGTGCATTTAGTCTCAACTAGATTTTCGATCAAAGATTGCAAGGTAATGTTTTTCTGTTCTAGTTTATCGAATTTCGCATTTCTCAACTGGGTAAGTTTGCAAGTTTCATCTATTTCGAGCATTAATTCATTAACGCATGTGGCCATGTTATGCATGAATTTGACTCACTATTATCTTTACAGACACTGCTGTTCTTACGGATGTTGATCTACAAAAAATGTCATCCTTTTGGGAATCATCTCCGTTCAAAAGCCACCATAAGGTATAACTATCTTTCGCGTTTTTTTTGTAAATTGCTTTATAGATTTTCTTGTGTCAAGTCTTTTGTTTGGATTGGATGACATGTTGCTAGCTAAACATATATGTACCAGGGCACTAAGTCGTCCTTTCCATTTTGAAAAGTTTGAGTTTTTCCGTGTATAACTGGTTTGCAAGACCGTTAAGTTCATTGTCAAAACGTGATATCATCTCCTGGCTGGGGATTTCAGAGTACTGGCTATAATAATTAAATTACAATCATCTGATTCACAATAGCTATCTTCCTCCAGACTTGGAGCATGACCCCAATAGGGTCCGCGTCTATTGAATACACTTCGCAATGCCGAGAGACAGCCGCCCGGGATATTGAGATTTGCTTCAACATTTTGAACCATATCACCATAAAATCCTGTCTCAATATAACAAACTATATAACTAAACTTTTCCAGGCTAGACAAGAAACAGTTGATACATAAAAATGACCTGTTTAGGTATTTCTTTATTTCGCATATATACATATAATTATTGAGTATATTTACCTGTCAAATGTACATCTAGCTGTCAAAAATATACATTTTCTCAGCTACATTGATGTCTGTTGATAACGCTATGAATTAAGCGGCATTCCAATAAGGTTAATCATATTGGTAGAACTTTGCCATCAGCAGTAGACTGCAGAAGCTAACGAGACTTTCAGGAGTTTTAAAATATTTGTTTGTTGAAATACCAGTAAGTGAACGTAACTTGAAGCTTTTAAATCATGTGAAATTCATACAGAGACTGTAGGCTAGAGATAATTTAATTTCTGAAGATAATTGTGTTGCTTGTAGCGGTGTTCAATGTTTCAGCGATATCGTGACGTATTCTGACATTAAAAAGACAAAAAGTAAAACAAATATGTGGATCTAGGAGACTAGACTGAGCTCTCTTTCCTGAATACTACGAGAGATACGAACAAAAAAATGTAAGTGGAGAAATAGTAAGAAATGAAGGATACCGGACGGACAAGTCTCAAAGAATTATGTTGACTTCAGCCTTGTTAATTTAGCGTGTATTAAATATACGTTGCTACTGTATTATCTCTTCTATGCTCACAATCTCTATATATATCTTTCTCTCTACAAAAGGTCATTTTTATGCCATACAGACACCAGCCCATAGTATAATATACCATAGAACTTCGCTGTATAAATTTTGGTTACGGCAAAATAAACCACAGTGAGCGGTGCAGAGAATATACAACCTATCTATAGGTAAAAGTAAAATATAACAATTGTGATGACAATTATGAAAGTATTTCGCAAGGTTCAATAAGAGCATAATGTACAAAAACAAGTTAACATTTACAAATGAAATATACATACGAAATATGTACTAAAAAGTTTATTTATGCGCTTCCTATTTAAACGCGAAGTAATAAAATTTTAGAATTCGAGTTAAATTAACGCAACATTGTTTTAGTTATCACAGCTCCAAATTACTGCATATTTCTTACATTGCACCTCAGTTTGTGAGGTCAATTCACAACAAACGACCCACATTACTTAACACGAAGTAACTACACACCTAGCTGAGGCTGCTAGCCTTCCAATGCAGGTGATGATATGTCGTAAAGGGTTATTATTGGTTACTGAACCATCATAGATGCTAAGCATTAGTTTTATGCACACCATCCATGACTATGATAGTTCAACTATTGTCTCTCTTTGACCACACTCATTTGCACATTAAAATCTTTCGTAATTGCACACAACTTATACAAATTTACAGTCTTAATGATTTTTTTTAAAAGTTACGATTTAAGCTCTATATTGGAGTGAAATCCAATCATAACCTCTTTGATATATAAAAGCCCATGGTATTTAATTTATTTCAGACTGTAGGAACATATATCATAGGCAGTTATATAATGAGGTGCTAAGTAGTGTTAATTGACATGGTGGTATTATTAATATCATCGATTTTGCAGACTGGATGCTGTTTTCAATTATCGAAGCCACCGGCAATATAGTCCATCTGAAGCTCTTGTTTTAGTGATCCATCATTCGGTCCCAACTGTGACGTCGGCGTTGTGATTGTTTTCAGCCTCTGTAAACATAGAGCGCGAAGAATGGGTCAGCAGGGAAAAAAACGAACATTTTCACTTTACTTAGATATTTTTTAAAATTATTTACTAAAAAAGGCTATATTAAGAGTATATATTATATTTGTTTAAAGTCAAAGGTCTTAAAGTTTTTACATATTTTGTGTAATTAGATACAATTCTATTTTCATGAATCAGACAGACCATTATTTTCTGCAACTCATTTCTACTCACAAGGTTTGACCAAATATTTGTATCAGCTTCGGATCTAGATAAAACTCAAATACTCTAATAAAAAACATGTTACAGAGGAAATCTTTGTTGCAGTGAAAAATGAAAAACATCATACTCCCCACCCTGCCCTAAAAAAAGTCAAAATAAAGTCTTATACTGGTTATTTTTGTCACTGAAAATAATTCAGTAATTTCTAAACATTGTATGAAGTTTGTTTTTAATTTTGTATTTTAATGAATTGTATGAAAGATAAAGCTCTCTTAATCTGTCATATACCAATTGACTGTAAAAACATTGAATACCATTTTTTTCAAGGTTTTGAAAGCTGCACATAGCATACAAAGAACTTTTGAGTATGAAGATAAATACACATTTACTTATTTCATTATTTATAATGACAAAATGCATTCATTTCGTGATGCAAGATGATTATGCAGCAGTAGTTCTTGCATAAAAATAACGTGTCTCTATTGCTCTACATCATCATAGAAAATATTTTAATCTTTGCAAATGCCATTTTCCTAAATTGGAAATGATTGAACAATACATTAATGTGGTATACCATTCATTAGCATAATGGAAACTATGTCAAAACAAAACAAAAGAATCCCGATTCAGTGACTTTCTATGGGGCAAACATATACTCGGAATCGACATAAAATGCCGAGGGACCACTTATCTTACCTGCAAGAGACTTCTTTTCGACTGATACAGCTTGTAGAGGAACATGAGAATGATTGGACATATCACAAAGGCAGTAAGAAGCCAACCAATCACCTGAGCGAACTCCGCGTAATCCATGTCTTTATTAATCTTGGTGGGATTCTATTTTGCCATACGGTATATGAACAACAGCTGCATAACAATGTCTGAGGTATTTCCATGTTTATGATGACTGAAGGACAGAAGAAAAATTGCTGAAATGTTTAAATTGCTGATGAATTAATTAGTTCTGATCTTTATTCTATCAATCAGTTAAGAACTTGATTCTAATTAAACGAGTTTTGTTTTTAATGTCATAGCCTTTTTTGAAGAAGTAGAATAATTGCATATTTTATATTAATTGCTTGATTTAAAATGCTAACTGATGCCTTATTTCATATATAGCTGGGCAGCAACCCAAAAATACAAACTTAAATACTTTACGTTATTGCTAGTGTAAATTGACATCTTTCGTTCACTTCTGCACAGTCTCGGGGACCAGCAAATGAAATTCGAGGATCCAACTTGTTGACAATTAATTCGAGTTTGCTCGAACATACATACATACATTCATACATACATACATACATACATACATACATACATACATACATACATACATACATACATACATACATACATACATACATACATACATACATACATACATACATACATACATACATACATACATACATACATACATAAATACATACATACATAACAAGCTTAATTAAATTATAATTATTTGAATGGTTTGAAAATGGTTACAGACACACAATACACACATATTGATGGTTAACATTTCCTGTAAGTAGGTCTGTGAGTTTCATGGACGCATCGTGGGTTATGTTACTCGATCTTTTATTGAATATGTTAGAGATCTTGCCAATAACGTGGGCTTGACATGACTTTGATGACCTTTAGTGACTGTGTTTGTTCCTTGGACATGCTGTAGAGAGTGGGATCGTGCTTTAAACGAAGTAAGGCGTTGGTTTAGAGTTTCAATTGTAAGTGTTTTCTCTATTGATTGAGACGGCGTCTCCATAATACTGATTCAGCAATCAGAGGAAGATAAGATGAAAGAAATGCGAACGTGTACACAAAACAGACATAAAATACAGGGCAGAAAGGGTGTTAGATTACACCAAAGGTAGCTCGAGCGATACGAGGTTGATAATATAAATAATACAAATCATATGGCGAATAACAGTCCTATCAAGTGCACTGGATCCAGCAAGGGATCGCGTGTGTCAGGGATTGATTAAGATAAATGCAACAAACTGACAACGAACAGTGCAAATTTAATTTTTAACTAGCCAAAGCTCTTTCCACTCTCACAGAGACTTTGTCAAAGGCAAGCACTAAATAGAGACAAGACAAACAATAAACACAAAAAGCGTTGAAACTACAAATGTTTTTTGACTATTTCTAATGGAATTAAAGTTTGAAAATGTGTGATGTTTCGCCCAGTTGGCATCAACTTGGCTGATGATGTTGTAAACTAGTTGGTTGTGATTGTCACAAGCGATGAGCTATAACGCCATCTGTTTTTTAATGTAATGTTGTGTAACTCTCCCGTGGTCTATGAAGACGTGATTGTCTGTGTTGAATACTTTCCATGCAGTCTTATTGTTATGTCCAGCAAAGCAGGATACAGAATCCCATCCTGTTATTGCATGGAAAGCGAGGAGGACTTCAAAGACCGGCTCGGTGAAGGAAACCTTTTACCTGATTTGTTATGCACTGAAACATATTTTCGACATTTGCATGGGCCTGCCTTCATCGACATCTTTTTACACTTCATTTTATGGAAACTTGATATCAGTTGTACCAACACATCTGTGTCACGAGCTGAAACAACAATACTCTCTGTACATGTGTGCATACAATGCCAGCCAAGCCTTGTATCTGTCTCCGCGTGGTTGGCCTGTAGATGTTGAATGTCTGTACTTCGTCCTATCTATGGAGTGTTTTGTCTGCAGAAGCATTAGCTTACTTTAAACATATTTTATCCCCAAGACAATCACATTTGTGTATACAGGGCAATACGATTGAAAGCAAGCTTTTCAACTTACAAATTCCTCTCAATTATAAACATAAATAATTAATTAACGAGCATGCAGGCAAGAATTGTGGAAATAGTCAAGTCAGGTAACGTAAATATATATAATGAAATGAGAGGGATGAAGGAAGGATAAGAGCGGAGGGTTTGGTGTCGTCCGGTACGTAATATTTCTAGTAGTAGTCATAATGGAAGACAACCGTATCATATATTTGTTAATCTTTTGTGAAGGTTAGTATAGATTAACTATTTCTTGTGGATTGTGGCAGATCGTTCCATGAGTCGATAAGTGTTGGTATAGACGATTTTTTTAACAAAGGGGTCCTACGTTGATATTCAATGATATTGTTCTAGTTTCTCAGAAGCATTTGCAATCGGATGTTTTGAGAGAAAGCGTACTAAGTCTACCTTGTTAGCAGGCTCGGGCAGAAAGTCAGTCCATTTGCTGGGAACGGGTAAATACCTGTCTTCCACTACTCTTCTGATCAGACAAGAATGTTTTGAGTGTTTCTTCCTGATAGCAGCCTTGATTAAAGTTTCTATATTAATCTGGAGAACATGTTAGTGGATAACAATGCGACCAGCACTATAGAATAACTCCATCAGTTGTTTTTGTCTATGGTCAGGCGCAGAGTTGATCTGAGAGCAACATGTTTTGGAGTCATTTTCATACCCCCCCCCCCCCCCGCAAATCACGTTAAACACAAGATCCTGTGCAATACTAAGCACCCGGGATCATTTGGAACATTCTTGTTTATCATAATCATGTACCTCAGGTTCTGTTTCCAGAAGTGACTGGCCACCTAGCAATAGACGAAGAAACATGTAAATACTTTACGGAACACAATCTATTGCAGCATCTTTGCTAAAATCCACTCCGTTGATTTAAGGCTATATATTTCATCGCAATCTCAGTGATACATGGACCATGGAGACAAATTCATCTTCTTCTTGTGACTCGATGATGTGGATAGTAGTGGATCCTTCATCCAACTCCTGATCATAGACTTCCCA
Source organism: Margaritifera margaritifera (assembly GCA_029931535.1). Taxonomy (NCBI): domain Eukaryota; kingdom Metazoa; phylum Mollusca; class Bivalvia; order Unionida; family Margaritiferidae; genus Margaritifera; species Margaritifera margaritifera. Next base: position 1,071,203 of record JAQPZY010001514.1, read on the forward strand.
TTGAGAGAACGGGATATGCCTGAATTTGATAGGTACGAGTATTGTTTGTTCGTCAGGTGAAGCCTGATGATGTAGTAAGATAGATTCATAGACATACTTGAGAAGGATGGCAAATTTGTTTTAAATGTTGATTGCCGCCAGAGAATGGATTGTGGGATTTCAATGCCTGCTTCATTCACAAGTTCTTTGCAGCGCATCCAAACTCTTTCAGTTCCAAAACATGACCTTTATCTGCAGAGTGTTTCAATTCCTGGTCAAGCCAAATCATGGCTGAATCAACATTCCTATTTTCAACTTTGGCTTTGCCTGTGTATCTCAGTAATTTCTTTAGACACTTTGGGAGATAGCACCCGTCGGCTGCCATACGATCATTAACACCCGCTACGCGAACACTGACACGCTCCACATAAGAATTTGATTGCTGATATTCTTGCTGCTATCAGCACACGTTTCATATTGTAATTTTGACAGAACATGCAAAATTTATAATACATTGGGTGTGAACGGATGCGTAATCCTGAAGATCTATTTTGTTTGCCAGGCTCTATTTTAATGATAAACGACCAAAATCGCCGAACAAAAAGACCCAAGATGGCTACCATGTGAAACTTCAAACGGCCATAACTATTTCATTTGAAATGTTCTTCGGAATAGTTTCCACACAGATATATTGAACACAGCCGTATTCAGATGTATTCAGTGTTTTTCTAGGTATCAACAACACGGTATGAGATGAAAAGATCAAAGCTTTATCACCCCCCGTTTAGAAGTTATGGACGTGTGAAGTTTTGCATGGCGGCCATTTTGTTTTTGGGTGATTTCGATCCAAAAGCATCAAAATAGAGCTTGGCAAACAAAATATTCCATTTTAGCATACCCAAATCATTTGGCAAAAAGTAGTTTGCCAACCTTTTCACGAAAATGCTTCCTACATTCACATTTTCCTGACAAGTATCATAGTCGATAACAGTGACAGTAGTAGTTGTAGTAGTAGTAGTAACAATAATAATAATAAGAAGAATAAGATGATGATCATGATGATCATGATAAGATGATAATTATGATGATGATAATAAAGTGATGATGGTAGTAATAACGTTTCTGTATTTGTGCTTTCGCTGTTTTATATTTAGGATAATCACAATTTGCAATATTCTATATTACATTTTAAAAGAATACCATCTAGTCAAACAACGAAGGTACACCTCTTTTGAGAAATATATGTGTTATGCATATCGTGTCAGCCCTATTTATCTCTGTATTTTGCACTTCAATAGTTTCCACCAAAATAATATTAATACTAGCAATGCTTACAATCTGCAATGCTTCCTGGTATCGGAATGCAAGGCTTTTTTAATTTGAAGAAAAAAGAAACATGTGATACTTGCATACCGTAGACTCACATGACAGCTATACATTCGCAGCAGGCCACTCACAGTAATGAGAAATCGGCCCCAAATCCGTCCATGAGTTCCACGATGTAGTCTCCCACCTAAGGTAAAGAAATATATGTCGATCAACATATTGATACGGATTGGGCATATGCCGATTCCTAAATCGAGAAGATCCATACATTTTTCCTTATTGCCAGCTCTTAAATTTATTTCGAATACATACAATTGTACACAACGTATAATATACACGAATATTTTACTATATTCTGTACAGAAATAGTCTAAGTTATAACCCTTATATATATATATATATATATATATATATATATATATATATATATATATATATATATATATATATATATTCATACATGCACACAAACACTTAAAGAGCAGCTTTAAAGAGACTGGAATTCATTTTCTCAACTTAATGTACTGGCATTTTTCGACCCATTAAATTATCATCGTCGTAAATCATCTGTGATCATTCCGTAGATCTACCATTTTCAAAGAAAGAATAAGCATTGAATGATAGTAAAAGATAGTACGAATATCTGCAGAACGTGTTAAGATTTCGTAAGTGTTGGATACCTAATCTATCTGCGCTGCAAACACTCACATAGTTGTTTCATTTGTTCAACGCTTATGCAGGTGTGTTGTAAACAATAAAACAATGTTTCTCATGGTTTATTTATTTACACATTTTGAGTGAGTAGGAAGTCCTTTAACTATACAATTAAATGACAAAACAAAAAGAAAGAAAAATGACCAAAACAAGCATCCGTTTATATTAAGAGATAATAAAAATAGCTGCAGTACGTGTAGAGATTTCCTAAATGTTTAATATGTATCCTATCAGCACTGCAAACACCCACACAGTTGTGTGATTTGTTAAACGATTATACGGTTGGTTGTAAAACAATAGTGTTTTCCATCATTTATTTCTGATCACATTGCACTCATTTCTGAATTAGTAGGAAGTCCTTCAACAATACAATTTAAAAATGTCAGTCCCAAGCAGCTCCTATACTGCATGCATTTGATGTGAAAATAAATTCCATCTATTTTAAACACAAGGTTCTAATTCTTATCTTGTTCAGAAAGTTTGAATCTTAGAAACGTCCTAGGCTTTATGCTGGATAAAGAAGTTGTTTTAGGACTCTAATACGCTCGCCAGTCGTCGAAATTCAAATTTTCTATTTTCCTTTGAAATTGAAGCAAGCCATACCAAGGGCTATATGGCTTATCTGTATTTCTGTTCAAATTCTCTAACCTTTTTTATAAGATATGTATAAACGAAAATAATCCCCCACCCCCAAATGTCCGCTACCAAGCACATCCATCCGTGAATGGAGTTAATAGGGCAGCACCTGATGACCTTTAAATACCTCATATTAACGCAAGTTTGAGATAGATGTCTCAACATACTTCTGTTCTGTGGAGCCGTAAAAAGGAGAGAAAATAGAATCAGAATGCTGAAGTGAACAATTCAGTTCCCGTCTGCATTGTTCAATATAACTAACACCGACCCAAGATTCCAAATTCAACAAGAAGAAAAAAGTATCATCATTATTATCATCATCAAAGCGTCAATTGTCACTAACAGGTGTAATGCAGGGCAAAGTGGTGAGGTAGCACACAATTCCAGCGCCTATGCACAAGTAGTCCTTGTACTTTCTCAGATGCGGAAACTCGTCTTGGAGACAGGTGAGTGTTGTTTCCAACATAGCGAACTGAAAGGTAAAAAATTATCTTGACAAAAGCAAACTGACGAGATAAACTGAGATTGAAATGTTCTTGATTGTTTTAGAGCGGCCTTGGAAGAAACGTTAGTATGATGGATGAAATTTTCCTTCTAAGAGTGCAAACTAAAAAGGAATATTTATTTTGAATTCTCTAATAATATTTAAAATCCTTGTTGAGAAAATACCACCAAAAATGTATACAGATTATTTCACATACCTGACTGTCAAGCCCAAGAGTAAAAAGCATAAAGAAAAAAGTATGAACCACAGTTGAGGAAGGGGCATGTTAGACAGGGTTTGCGGATACGCTACAAAAGCTAAACCATATCCTGTAATAATAATAATAAAATAATAATAATAATAATAATAATAATGATGATGATGCTAATGATAATAATAATAAAAATAATGATAACACTGGTCTAAAAAAAATTCGAAGTCGTCTGCTTCAGAGATAAAATGTGTCATTTATTAGGGATTCGACGTGTTGAATTCAAATATGACAATTAAAACAATTGACTGGATACTGTTTCCAAAATATTTAAGTTATTTTTCATTTTACGTCTATATATATATTGTGTACATAGTAGAGTTTTAATCATAAATTGTAAACCTAGGTCTTTTCATGTGTTTATGGTTGCTTTTCATGATATTATTTCACCTGTCCTGTTTATGTAACACTTTAAAAAACAGCAAATGGGTTATATAAATAAAAATATATTGAAACAAAAGTCTAAACACTATTATGTATATATAAGTACATAGTTTAGTCCTTATTCAGTGTCTACTTGTCGCTTCTTGGCTTGTCTCTTGTATTCATTAAATGGAGCATCTCTTGTCACTGTCCAGTAATAGTCCGCCAGCATTGATGGGCTCCATTTGCCCTGATAGCGTTTTTCCATTGTTGCAATGTCCTGGTGAAATCGCTAGCCGTGCTCGTCGCTCACTTCTCCGCAGTTCGGTGGAAAAAAATCGAGATGAAATGCAAAAAATGTATCTTTAGTGACATGTTGCAACCAAGGCTTTTGTATGCCTTGAGGAGGTTTTCCACCAACTCCCTGTAGTTGTCTGCCTTGTTGTTTCCGAGAACATTTGTTGCCACTAACTGGAAGGCTTTCCATGCCGTCTTTTCCTTGCCACGCAGTGCATGGTGAAATGCATTATCTCGAAGAAGTTCACGAATCTGAGGACCAACAAAGACACCTTCCTTTATCTTAGCTTCATTTAACCTTGGAAATTTTCCACGGAGGCACTTGAAAGCTGCTTGTGTTTTGTCCATGGCCTTGACAGAGTTCTTCATCAGACCCAGCTTGATGTGCAAGGGTGGTAACAAAATCTTCCTTGATTCAACAAGTGGTGGATGCTGAACACTTTTCATCCCAGGCTCTAATGACTGTCGGAGTGGCCAATCTCTCGTGATGTAGTGGGAATCTCTCTCACGACTATCCCATTCGCAGCGAAAACAGCAGTACTTTGTGTATCCAGTCTGCAGACCAAGCAAGAGAGCAAGAACCTTGAAATCGCCACAGAGCTGCCACTGATGTTGGTCATAGTTAATGCACCTCAAAAGTGGTTTCATGTTTTCATAAGTTTCCTTCATATGAACTGATGGCAAAACACTGCCATTATGCAGCAAAACAGCTTTAAGACTCGTCTTCGATGAATCAATGAACAGTCTCCACTCATCTGGATCATGAACGATGTTGAGCGCTGCCATCACACCATCGATGTTGTTGCAGGCTACAAGATCACCATCCATGAAAAAGAATGGGACAAGATCCTTTTGACGGTCACGGAACATGGAAACCCTAACATCACCTGCCAGGAGATTCCACTTCTGTAGTCTGGAGCCCAACAGCTCTGCCTTACTCTTGGGTAGTTTCAAATCCCTGACAAGGTCATTCAGTTCACCTTGTGTTAGGAGGTGTGGTTCAGAGGAGGAGGATGGGAGAAAATATGGGTCATGTGACATTGATGGTTCAGGACTAGAAGTTTCATCTTCTTCCTCTTCCTCGTCTGACTCAAGTGAGAATGACTCTGGTGCATCAGGAACATGCAGTCCTTCTCCGTGGGGTATAGCCTACGGACTGTTTGGATAATGCACAGTCCACGTTTTCTTTTTAGACACAGATTTCCCAACTGGAGGCACCATGCAGAAGTAACAATTGCTGAAATGATCTGTTGGATCTCTCCAAATCATTGGCACTGCAAAAGGCATATATTTACTTTTCATGTTCAACCACTGGCAAAGATTTGTTGCACAACTGTTGCAGCATATGTGTGGGCCCACCTCTTGTCCTGATCTCCAATTTTGTAGCCAAAATAAAGGTGATATGGTTTCTTAACCATAGTGGTTATACTGCGCTTTTGTGATGCAAAAGTCACTTCACCACAAACATAGCAGTTATCTGCATTGTTCACACAAGTACGAGGCATCTCTGCTCACTTTGGGTAAACAGAAATGTATCTCTTTGCAAAATCAAACACTGACAAATAAGAGAGCACGACACTGTATGATCTGTAGAGTTGATATAGGTCAATTTCTTCAGCAGAGTGATGTAAGCCTAGTTATGATTGCATCATCCATGACTTATAGGAATAACATGACGCAATTCATATCATGTATCATTAAATACCAGCTTCAGATTATTGCATCATTCATTGTTTTGCCTAAAAAGCAAGTACTGTCCAAACCCAGTCATAGATTTATTCATAGATCCAGTCAAAGATGTATTTTAGTCATTTCGGGTTTAAATTGAGATCCCTTCCCTTTATAACTCACTTATCCTCCGCCATTCCCAAGTCAAGGGTCGTATATACTGACCCAGTATAATATCCTTAAAACTAGAGCCAATCAACAATTTTAAGTATCGTTTTCGTTCTCAGTGACCCATAATTAGTAAAGTTTCACAACATTTTTTGCGGAAGCATTTTGGCTGTAGACCAGTGTAATAATAATAATGGGAATGTGTGCGAGGATGACTTTGCGTTGAACGCCAAGGTTTGTGTTCTTAATTTGAACGTTTGAAATTAGCACCAAGGCCCAGGACGTTATAAAATCTTACAAAATTAGCTCAGATCTGGACGTTTCTAACAGTACATAGCTGTTAATATAGCACGCACCACCATGAGACTCTATAATTATGTTCCCCAAAGATTTCTTAGCACACTCGCTGAATAGAAAGACTTGGCGTCTAGTTTATTACCTTGCAAGTCTCTTGAATCTGCCACGGTTCAAATAAAGCTCGATTAACCGATTTATTTACCTGCTTAAGTGCAAACATTAAATAATTATGACTTCTCAATACCACAGTTGTTTTGATATACGGTTGTCAAATTGTGCTGTATCATGGACTTGAGCCCTAACATCGAAAGTCCAAATCAAGTAATAAAAAGATCGACCTTTTAGCGCTAAGGCATCTTCAGTTATGGCAACTGCAACAACTACAAAAAAGCCAACAATTAAGTGGAACAAACACATATGTTTGTATCGATTACATTTTTCGACTGTGTGTTTTCTCTTCCTGAAATACTTATCATTTTAACAAAATACTAGAGTTTTTTAAACATGTTCTATTTTATTTCGAACATTTCATTTAAGACAATTCTGATTAGAGCAAATATTCCATATAGGTCCCTTATTTCCAGGGTTTGATGTCTGAAATGATACATAGGAATATTTTGTCATTGCTTCAACATTTCTTGATCTTCTTTGGTATGAGTACATATAGTCAATACGTGTTCACACTTGTTAACACTTATGGAAATTTTCATTAAACTACAAACAGACGCACACAGAGACTTGACATCTTGACTTTTCCAAATAAAAGATAGGAAAATAAAGGGAACATACATATAAAAATAACAATATTAAAATAAAGGGAACATATGTACAAAATAACAATCTCAAAATATAGGGAACATACATACAATAATAACCTATTCCAAATAAATGGAACATACAAACAAAAATAACCGTATCAAAATAATGGGAACATACATACATTAATAACTGTATCAAAATCAGAATATTTTCACACCACCAAATCATTTAAAATGGAATCTTCGTCGTTCGTGAAATTGTATTACTATATATGAAATACGTTACCGCCAACAATAATTTCCAGACAGATACGCATACAACACGTCATAAAGCTCAGCGGATCCTTGTACGATCCCTTGATCATCATTGCAATTGTTTTCAATTTAGATATTCATGCAGAGATAAAAAGTTTATGTATTTTGAATTTCCATTAGTTGTTTTATCATTTGATTGAAAACGAATATTGTATTCCCGACTTACCTCCCTTTGCTACGTCCTCTATTCCCACACCCATTGTCTTTGCCATTCCACCCAGCGTCAAAAAACTTAGAAGTCCAGTAATAATACTTGTTAACATGTCCATTAAGGCAATCAACATGGCATCTCTGCGGATAGCGAAATTATAGATAGTAGAGATTTCAAAATTGTGACTAACATTTGACTAAACGCGTATGACCCTCATTTATAAAGGAATGTATATACACTGTAAACATCTAGAAGGGCTGTCTTTGAAAACATTACATTCCTTTTTATATAATTATGTAAATCATGTAAAGGTTAATTCGTCTATAAAAAAGGGTTAATAAATGTAGCAGCATAATGGTGTAACCTCTATGTGTCTGATCTGTAATGCTATTGCAAGTATCATTCTGAGCATCCTCTGCCATTTTAGTGAAATACATCGGATGTGTAGCAGAGGCATCTGTTTAAAATTTCATTCTTTAGAACGAATCTATCACGTGACGGGGTAACCTGATGAAATAATACGTGACTGTGTATATCAATCTAATGTAGACATTCATTAAAAATAATATTTAAAAGCTGCTGTCAGTTAAAACAAAATATTTCTTAGTTGGATATGCTGCAATGATCTTCTAGTCAGATTCCGGAGAAAGATTGTAGGTTGCTTACTACTTTGTTGAGCAAGAATTGTGTACTGTTTGTTCTTTGTTTTCCCCCAAAATGGAGAATCCCTTCGGTCCTGTACATTTTAAGAATTTAATTACGCTGCAAACCGGTAAAAAGAGGTGGCACAAAGTGTTCAAACTATAACGTATAGTGTTGTTGACACAGTTGACAAATACTGGGCTGATAGGTTAAGTAGATTTTTAGATAATCGTATACAGAAGGTTTACAATAAAACATTATTACGTTTATGATAGAAATGGATTAAATGTCCTCCAATATCACAGGTTATGTATGCATATGAGATTAATACACCCATTTTCAGTTCAAAACAATCCATATTTTACACAGTTATTCTGCATTTATTGATATGGAAGGGAGTTTAGAAAAAAAAAGACATTTTCATTTTGTCGAACTCACTACAGTCTGAGGACAGTGCAAATGAACCTTAAAGTAGTTTAGAATGTTGGTGTGCGTCTATGATGCACACCAATAAATAAACCGCGGAATTACATTACTGTCGCAAAGTTACCTTTCGAAACGCGTAGCAAAATAGCTGAAGATTCCAGTATAAAACGAGGCAGGAACGCAGCTTAAACCAGATTGTAATCACCAATTACATGGCTTGCCTATACGAAATGTTCAGTTGCCACCAGAATCCATTGTAAACATTAATTGTCATGCAGACAATAAGTTGAGACTAAAGTAATCTTGAGAACTAAATGATGCCCCTTTTCTAAATAATACGCTTTTGTTCTTATTTTCTTTTTTCTTTTTTTTTCCTTTTGGAAACATTTTTTTTCTTTTTCTTTACATTTTTCGGATTTTACATTTGTTCAATATAGCCAGTATCGTGCTGGCATGCCGTTACATCATATATGTGCATATTGACACAAGGATTAACAAACAAACAAAACAATAAGAAAGAACATACCTTTCATTGTATCAAATTACGTGATCTATAATGAGTTCATAAGAACCAGATATTAATTTTATTTTCCTTTTTTTTTAGATCATTGCTCTCAAGATCTGCATTTGAAGCTTATATCATTTTCAAATCATATAATTTACTGGGTAAAAGTCGTAGGCTATGAGTTACCCTTAGAGGGAAAGCTAATATCAGAAGCATAGTTCGTGCATTAGTAATTATCTTGGTTAGCCACAACAATTGAATCCTCATATTAAAAGTACACCCACACATCGAAATATTCTACTCGTTCACATGTGCAATGCACATTTAACCTGTTGATGGTAACGTACCACAATATACAAATGTATAGCTATTATTAAGGAGAGTTTACCAGTGAAAACATTTTGTATTCCTACTTCCAAGTTCCCTGCTCAGATAGAGCCTTCTGTGAAATTTAGGTGTATATATCATGCAAAACCTATGTGGTCATGAGGAAAACCTAAATACTTAACCTATGTTATTAAAGCATAAAATATAGATCATAGTGACCTGTCCTGGTTGTAAGTTTGTAGTACTAACATAGATGCATTCAAATATCAAGTTGTATGATTCGAACATAAACAGTGACCAATAAATAAACTTGAAACACACAAGTTTATTGGAACCTGAAATATGGGTCATAGATACTTCGTTCTGCAAAAGGGTGTAGTAATTATCAGTATGCATTCCCTCGCCATATTTTGTGATTCCAGGAAGAATAGTATGCCAAAAAGCAAGCGCAAAAACTCAACCAAAGTCAGTCCAGAATGAAATATAGGTCACGATAAGCTTCTTTTGTTGTAAGGGTGTGGTACTAACAGCGATGCATATAATCATCAATTTCATGATTGTAATATGAAGAGCGCCGGATAAATGAACATCAAATACAAAATTTATTTCAAGTCAGTGATGTGTAAAATAAGTGTCAGTGATCGACGTTTGTGATGAGGGTGCAGCGCACATTCAAGATTCATCTTTACACCATTTTGAATGATTCTGGGAATATGATTTTGGCGATGCCAAAAATATATGACGAAAACGCAAACATGTAAACCTCAGCTATTAAAATACAAACTGTATGTCACAGTAACCTTATTTTGCAGTAATGGTATGGTATTAATAGAAATGCATACAATAATCAAGTTTGGTGGTTCCAGCATTAACATAACTTGAGAAAAAGGTTTCAAAACAAAACTGAACCTATTCCAGTGAAACTTAAAATATGGGTCCAAGTGACTTAATTTGGTAATCATGGTGTGTGACTCATCATGGTACATCCCCTCAGATAGTTGTATGTCTTCGGGTATACTTGTAGTTATATAAGGTGCACAAAACATATGTGGTCGTGAGCTAAACGCACAACCTAGACCTAAGCCAGTAAAATGAGAAAAGTAGGTCATAGTAACATTCTTTTGCTGCAAGGGTGTACAATTAATACAGATGCAGAAAATTGGCTAGTTCCATGATTGCAGCATAAACAGAAGTTTACAAAATGAACTTAAAGCACAAAATGTAACCAAAGTCAGTGAGGCGTGATGTATGAGCCATTGTGATCTACTTTTTTAATGAGGCTGTAGTACTTGTCAAGATGCATCCTCTAACCAAATTTCATGAGTCCAGGTCTAACAGTATCTACACAGGGTGAAAAATACCTAAACTCTTAACAAAGAATGAACAATCAATGTACGAGTCAGAAAGAAACATTTTGTGTAAGCGATAATGATAGATAACATTATAAAGAAAGATGAGGCAATAGTTACAAGACCTATCTGTAATTACTGTTGGATATTTACGAATATATATCGTACGTACTTACCCATATATATTATTTTTAAACTTGTTAACGCTTCCAAACATCGTGATGGCACCAAAAGATATACCCAGAGAAAAAACATCTGACCCGCGGCTGAGACCCAAATCTAAAAACAAAACATATACCAAAGTTGAATGGCATTCAGGCAATGCTTTTCTATATATGTATCGCATGATATTCTAATGGCTTGAGCAAAATTTGTATTGTTAAAAAAATATAAGACTAGATGTCTCTGTTTTGATAATTTTATGATGAAAAGATTATATTTCGTATGAAGTCCAGTCGTGCGAGTTTGCTTTTTTCTGTGTACGACAATATTATTACGAGTTATTGCAATTTGTGCAATAAATATAGGGTCTTACAGGAGTGCTCATTTCAAATTACATTTATGAAACGAGCCGAATATATGGTATTTTTTGCGTAAGTTAGAGAGCATAAGTTTGAAATTATTTACGAGTTCCGTAAATTTTATTTGAAATGAGCACAAATGTAAGATTCCTTTTATCGCGTGGCGACAAATACTGATTTTACTTGACTAATCCACAGAATATAGTAGTGAAATGACTTTTAAATACTTTCGGACGCCTAGGTCGTTACGCCTTTCCTCTACACGACATTATAACGTCATTTGTGACGTCAGTAGGTGTTATTACACATGTATAATACATTACATAATGATATAGGGATATTAATGTAAATAGCACAATAATCATATGATAAATGGCACGTTTTAACATGTGCCATTGATTTGGTTTGGTTTATGGTATGTTACGGCACAGTAACATAAGTATGTCATGTTGAAGTCAATTGAAGTAAAGTGCCTTGCCCAAGGACACACAACGGTAGCCGATCTGGGCTAATCCGATGGTAGAATTCGAACCCGTGCCATTTCGGTGGCGACATAGGCATGCTAACCACTGGGCCACCATGTGTATTGAATATGTCCTAACATGTATTGAACTGACTGTAAACGTGGAAGAAATTATCTCTGCCACGTGATTGTTCCAATTTACCTCTTACTGCTCTCTTGATATTAACACTTTTAAACACAAGTGATTGATTTATATTAAACTTATGCATGGTTTGAAATGGGCAACTTGTTTGAATATTGTCAAATGAAAACGAAACATTAATAGCATGATGGCGATAAACATTACAATTGTAGGCCAACCTTAAGGTCCAGTAGTTTTTCCCATTTGGGAACCACGAAAAAAATCACTCCATCTATAGCTCCGTCCAGAGTGGCACCACGAATTAGTAGGATGAGCAATATTAAATAGGGGAATGTGGCAGTTAAATACACAACCTGTGAAGAAAGGAAGCGGAAATGTAATGCATTGCAGCAATGGATGACATAAGGATGACCAGGCTATATATACAAAGAACATATACCCTTACTAGTACGTTTTATAGTCAATATATCCAGGTGAAAGGAAATAAAGGAAGAAGAAGATGGAAACAAAAATATAATCTATGCATAAGTTGATCTTGTATTCATGCATTTTTATTGCGACTGGTTCGCTCTGAACATAGACCAGTGAAACTCGACAAAGAATTAGTCACTTTTGTATGAATATTAAAATCATTTGATTGTAATTCACTAAAGTAACGTCTTAAAATAAACCACTTGATTTTAATTCTCTAAACTAAAACTTTAAAGTATATAATTTGATTGTAATTCACTAATGTAATGGATTAAAGTAACTCATTTGATTGTAAGTCTCGACAGTAACACTTTAAAGTATATGATTTGATTGTAATTCTCATTACAGTGACTCATTTGATTGTAATTCACTAAAGTAACCCGATTTTCAATAATGCACATTACAATACCTTATTTCATTGTAATTAACTAAAGTAACCCATTAAAGTAAATCATATGATTGTAATTGATTAAAGTAATGCATTTAAATTATCGCTTTCATTGTAATTCTCTAAATTAACGCATTTAAATAACTCATTTCATAATGTAACACAAAAAGGTAACTCCTTTGAGCTTAATTCCGTAACATAACATGGTAAGGTATTCATTTGATTGTAATTTTTAACATAACACATTCAAGTAATTCATATGATTGTACTTCTCTAAAGTAACACTTTGAAGTAACTCATCGCACAGTGAAAAAGTTTACCTTTCCTGAGGACTTGATACCCTTTATGAGGCAGACGACAACAAGGATCCAGGCCAGAAGCATACACAATGCCAGTTTCCACAACGGGGGTCCCACATCTTCAGGATACATGTTTGTGGCCTTGTGGATAACCTCCTTACTAAAACGATACATAGTGTGAATGTGAAACACAAAAGCATTAATAAATCCATCAATTTCTTGTTTTAGTTGCATGTATCTTTAGTGTGGCAATCAACTCAGTGTGCGTTAAAGGACAATTTAGGTGCAATATTGATTTTGGAAGGAAATAAGACCAATGAAAATATGTTGACCAATATTAATTCAAAATATTAAATTAACCGTGATAAGTTATCAAATGTCCATTTCGCCATCTACAATGTCAATTTCCTTTTCGTGCTTAGAATATTAGATCTAGATTTCAAAGGGTGATACCATTTTCGTCTATTCCAGCACAGCCTTTAATTGGCAAAATGCAATTAGGAAATTGACCATGTTTCCTTTTAATGTACACTAGGAAACGTGTCCACAAGCTGCATTGGACACGTGAAATTTGCAGTACTCCACGACTCGATGTAAGAAATTGTCGAGTATAGCTCTAATATATGAATGTGAAGTGCTGTCGAAAAAAAAGTAGGGAAAAGGACGACTCGGGTGGAAACTCAAATTCCCGTCTCCACATGCTAAACAAAGATATTTAGCTGCAAGACGCAAACAGGGACAGTCAAATAATCGTGGTAAGTAAAAATACCATTCAATAAATGCACAAATTCATATGCATGAAAGCCACAATTCAAATATATAATTATTACAGTTACACTGTCTTATCAAAATTTGATAATACCTTTGTACACAAAATTGCATCGCCAACAATATAACTTTTACAATGTATCTGAAGAAGCACGTGGTAATGGAGAATGCAATACAAGTTATTCCACAGATATATTATACGGTGCAAAACTTAACTTGATATAAAGGGGCTGAAGTTTACTGTACTCTTCAATGTTTAAATGGTGAAGTCAACGAAATAGAAAACCTATATCATCTTATTCATTTGTGGCCAAGTTATTTGTATTTTCAATGAAATAGGCTGACCGACCATAACGAAATATTGGAACTGAATCGACGCTGCTCATTCACATAATTTTCGCATAGGCTTCTGATAGAAAATGTTCTTAAAAATGTTCTGTCTCAAACCAGATAGAAAGCTCGTCCCTCTATTTTTCAATTCCTAACTGCCAATTGTATTATGTTTAGGAAGTACGTTTCCGTGAGATTTCATGGGCCAAAGATACTCCCTACCTAACGAAGTTGGATATTTTGAAAAGCGTTGATTCTTCAGGAATTGTAAATTTTTCCACTTTTATTTCACTTCAAATATTGTTAATTATAAAACAACCTATATGACAGCGTTGATCTGTACACATCCGGTGCATTACAAAGGCTATTGTTGGCATATCTTTCACTGTATTACAGTGTTCATGGCATGATCCAATCCTATTACGCGAGCTGGCTTTTTTTATGTTAGTCTGCGTTCATTAACAGGTAATGCTAAATCTTATTTAATTTCTCTTTTGTCCTGCTTGCCATCTTTTCATTCAAGATGCTTGTTTGTTGTTGGGTTTTTTTTCTTTGTTTGTTTTGCGTTTTTTGTATTATGTATGACGATTTCCAAGTTAAAGTCGTGGTTTGCGATAAATGCGTGTAAAAACGGGAATTTCAATTTCTAACTTCGACATTTCTATTGTTCTACATTGTGTGACTCTTCATCACACTCGTTTATGAGAACTCGCATTTGCAAAACTCTGTTGTATCTTGTGAGTTGTAAATAGAAATGTTGCAGTATGCTTACTTATACGATTTCACATTTGGATGCGTTCGTTTTGGGGTCATTATGAGAAATCCTCTAATTGTCCTATGTTTGCGTCTTGCCAATAGAATCTGCGCGAGGATGATTAACAATGGAACTGATAGACCATTCTTAACCTTTAACGCTAACACTTTTTCCAAATAAGATATAGCTTAATTTGAAAACGTTTAATTTTTAATCATTTACTGTCCAAACCGCAGATGAATCCCCATCCAACACCACCCTACCAGAACTGTGACTAGAGATCGTAACCCGAATTCGATTGCGTCCATTACGTATATTCCAGCTACTAGTATGTATAATGATTTATGTTCTTCCTAATATGCTGACTTTAATGATTATATAGTATTGTGATGTTGTTGGTCTTTCTGGTGTATTCCACGAGAAAGAGTCAAACATTAAAATCATCTTACAAGTTGATATCATGTAAACAAATTTGCTTCCGATATGTGTGTATTTGTACGCAATGGTTAAGAACGAGATTTAGTAATGAAGTGACAGACGGATGGGCAGAATAATTTAATATAATGGACTCGAGGCTCTTTTTCTAAACAAGAGCAGATGACAGTTTAAACACGACTAGTGAACGTAATGAGGGTGGTGGGGGGTGTCAATTACTGAGGTTATTTCCATTCTCCTTAGCTTTTGTTTAGCTGACATTTTGCCACTCCACAATAGATGGCGAGTACTCTCTTCACAAAAGTATGTCTGTTATTGGCATATGCAAGCTATTGTAAAGTTTCATGATTATCAGAAATACCTCCCATCCATTTTATGTAAATAACTATTTTTTACTCAAAAGTCTGATATAGGATGTGTTTCTTTTTCGTGTTATATACTATCACACTAACCTAGACAAATTCTACAAATGAGGGACTTTGCGGACTTGCACACGTCTGAAATATTGTTGCCATTAATCGCTGCACTTAATATAGCAAAGATATATAATACTGGAAGCATGCTAATTAGGCAATATTTATCACATCCAATAAACAAATATGTACATATAAACATTCTCTTATCAAGCTCACTAGAAGTATAACTCAGCCTCTCCGGTTGTTCCCCAATATATGTATTATTGGTACAGTTGAAGGGCAGGCTGGCGTCCAATGTAGCATTCAATGTACAGCGACAGTCAGTGATGTTCTTCGTAATAACATCTGAATTATCACAGTTTTTCAACCGCCTCGTTGTTTGTTCTACACATCCATATTGCTTCCACTCCTGAGGAATAAAAGCCATTTTGGACCACATGCATGTAGCATGTTATTTAAAAGAAAGCAAAGAAATTGGAGCGACTTTTATCACACGTGCATATATTCTGTAATCATGTTGATGAGTTAAATGACATGCTCAATTTGTAACACAATGGATTATAAATGGGCAAACAGAGGTGAGAATAGCAATTATTCGCAAAACTGCTCTGTAAACTGTTCTGGTATTATTCGATTCAAGGACCTTAGTCAAAGAACCTATTCTGCTTCAGGAAAGTAAACGATTATTTCCTTAATGCAAAAGACCACGGAGAAAAAAGACTCACAATTCGCCTTTCTAAAAATGTGAGGGCCATGGGGTTTTTTCTCCATAGCTCCCAGATGTCTTTTTGCATTTTTGAGACTTATTATTATTCTTCTAGTACGAAATAATTTGCCTGGGTATTTAACCAATCAGATCTCGACAATTTTCTACAGATAGGGATACAAGTTTATTTTCCATTTCAGTGGCAAATTGGAAAGGGACAGAAAAATGTGACTGGGGTTTTTGATGCTCGTATATTAAGACTCCATGGCTAAAAATTGCCTGGATACAAAATAACGAAATCTATCTTAAAGCTGGTATAAACATGTTCCATTCCCCTTTGGGTTTTGTGATGAACAATAACCACATATATTATTACCATAAAGAGTCGACAAAAAATATCGAGTATGTGTTCTCGAGATGATGAAAAATGTTCTTTGTTACAGAAACATGGAAGGTAGCGCTTCCACTCAAAAAAGGAACGAAACGTCAGATGATGTAGTGCTGATTTTCCAACGAAAAATTTTCACTTAAATTTTGAATGTGTCTGAAAATATTTGGTCTCAAGAAAAATCTTCAGATATTTGAGAGATTTTCAATTTGTACATTTTATGTAAAGCAGACTATCAATATTGTTTCAAATATAGATACATCTGGCAAACTTAATTACAACCATTAAGTTTTGATGAGGTAGTATAAACGAATTTATTATATGATAAAATGATCATGGTTACGTATTTATCGAGATTGCAATGTTTCACCTTCTAATCAGAAGGTTTGTCTGTTGTTGCCCAATTTGATCTGAAGTTACAGTTGGGGAGGGGGTGAGAGTAGCTGTGAATGTGATGTTGTATGGAGTTAATACTGGCAAACATGGCAAAAGCTCTGGAAATCGATTGGGAACTGAAAGTAGGCCATACAATTTACTGATGTGTAAAGAAAATTCAGATCATTATCACGTGACCATTTATAGCCAATAACATGTCAGGAAACACAATAAATTCATGGCAATTGGAGTTATTAAACCATAAAAAATTATATTTCAAAACACACAAGCCTTGACTTTATAGAAGAACTTTAAAAAATCATAACAATTGGAGTTATTAATCCAAAACAATAAGCCTTGGTCTTATAGAAGAACTTAAAAAGGAGCCGGCAATGTGTAAGACCGATGAATAAAACCATTGATTACAGTCGGACATTGTTTTCAAAGTGTCAGCATCTCATGGCAGACTGGGGTCGGTAATTATCATAAGATCGGGGAGAACATCATCTTTGACAAACGAATAATGCAGTCAGAGAGTCTTTATTGCTTTGCACTATTCAATAATTTGCCAACTTACGGTTCTTTTTCTTATCAAGCTTATCAAGCTAAGCTAAAATGATAAAATTCACAATTTGTTTTTCTCCTACGCAGATGAGGCATAAACATTGATTCTGTCATGAATGTAAGTTTATTGATAAAGAACATATATGCCTTGCATGTGATTTATAAATAATACAATAGAAAATCAATACTTGCTACCGGACAAAAAATAAAAGCAATCTTCTGGTTAGAGACGATGAACATTGAGGTTATGACAGCAATCGGAAACATTCAGACAGGCAGACCAGTATTTGCGTAATAAATGTAATGGGGAAGTACCCAGCAGGCCGTAAATTTCAACATAATATTATATGTGACCTGTTTAAAAAAGAGTACTCCTCATTAAAATATGCCTAATATAATAGCAGGTACGGAGAGAAGGTGGTGTTTTCTCAAGGTCTGGTTTCCTACGGGTCACGATACACATGAGGCTATTTCGAACAGTTGATTTGTGATAGGCGAACGTGATAGTTTTGTTTCTAACTTCAACTGCCGTTGAGTGTTGGGTATACCTTTAACGATTTTCTTTAAACATCGAGCATCCAAATTATATAAGAAAGTGTTCATTTAATTTCAATATATTCATGAACAGTCGAAAGCATATGCAGCAGACGATAATTTTGTATATCAAAATTTTTAATGAAAGATGCAAAAACATTTATGTTCTTACCTCTTTGCACACCATCCATGGAAGAGTTCCCTGCATAGATGCGAAAAAGTAGTACAAAATGTAAACTATAATGACGTTGAAGTAGATGGATACTATGAGCGATATCAAAGCCTGGGAAATGCCGATACCTGTAATAATAATAATAATAATAATAATAATAATAATAATAATAATGATAATAATAATAATAATAATAATAATAATAATAATAATTATTATTATTATTATTATTATTATTATTATAGTAACATCGACAGCTATGGTAATGATAATATATATATATATATATATATATATATATATATATATATATATAATTTTACTAATTCCAACTATTTGCTACGTCAGGTCATGTAGCATAGTTGATACTATTATGCTGTAAAGGCATCAGAAGGCATGTTCCCAGGAGACAATGGAAGGAATTGTTGCATACTACTGCAATCCTGTTGAGGAGCCATAATCCCAGACGTAGACGTCTATCATTAACATGCAAGCTACAGAGTTGCATTGCAATCCAGAGCAGATTATCCGATTAATAACATTTGCTTTTTTCAATATTAAATGATGACAAATTAAATTGTGAAAAACATATACCTTGTAATACTTATCTGATCGTCTTCCAGTATATTAAAAATGTAAGAGCTAGAGGAGGGATTTGAGTTTACTGAATTCAGCTTAGATATATTAAAATACATAAATACGAAATATGATCTCTAAAATTTACGTCTGTCTTATGAACAAGTGAAATATGTTTTCATCAACGCCCACAAATGTACAAGTTTGACTTTCTTATAAAGGACCATGTGATTTTATTTTGTACAATCGTCAATACTTTTATTAAAGGAAGAAACAGCACAAAACGAGGAATCAAAGAATGAACGGATGCCTCATTTCAGATTTGCGACTTACCCTTAGCGCTGGGGTTCATAGCCCACAGTGTTGTTAGCCCCTTGCCAGAATACTGTCCTAACACCAATTCCATTAAGTACCTTGGCTTGCCAATCAGAAACTGTAGAATGATGTAGGCTATCACAAAAGCACCTGCAATACACAGATTTATTTCCGTCACTAATCAGGTCATGGTCACTATTACGATATTCAGGAAGAATCAAACAAATTCCATGAAGAAAGTTCAGAATCACTATAATTGTAATGTGAAAACTTTGAATGCAGTTGACAATGCAGCTGACTAACAACGTTAAATGTACGCGCACTAGTATTCTTCTAGTTCATTGGAGCAAATTATAAAACACTAATAAATATTTGAATTCAGGCTATTTTGGGTGGAAAAACAAGTAACTGGATTGATCTTAATAATTTATATTCAAAAGGTATTTGAATGCTACTACTTTTTATATTCACAATGCAGTTTGCATAAAATTTACAGATGTGGGAAGTTCTTTATGATAAAAAGTACCACACCATTTAATTACATTTATGCAAGAATCAGACTGAACATATAACACATTGCAGCACTCATTGCAGTGTTAGTCATTGACAGTTTGAGCTGATCATTTTAATCCACTGAAAGAAACTACCCATAAATAAAACCGATGGGCTCAAGAACCATAAAAAGAAACATCAGATTTTGTAGTTGTACATTGATTACTTTTTCATGTAATTAACTGATTATACTGTACTTATGTCAATTACAATTTAATACGAGAACACTCTATATATAGCCTGCACTACAAATCGTCTCATGTACAGTAAAACACAGAACATTAGATAGATCGACATCAAAGTAATTTTCTCTCTATCGTGGAAACCATACGAAAAAATCGATTTTTTTCCACAGAAGAAACCTGAAGTAATTCCTATTTCTAGACTGCTGCCTATCTTTGGAGAAATCCGATAAACGGTTTGTTGTTATTACTAATAAAATCTACATGAATCATGAATATTAATTAAAGGTCGCTACGGTTTATTTGTCAGAATTTGGAATTTTATAATGCATGTGCTTGTGTGCTTGTCGCGAGGAGATAATAGAGATATGTTTAGATATATTTGTACTGATAAGATGAGTATATACCTACACTGGATGATGTGAATTAATAGAGATAGTCATCACTTGGTAATCATATATTCAACAATTTATTCTACACATTTGAAATTCTTTAGTCGTTGCTGCTTTTGCTTCTTCTTTTCTGTTGTTTATGCCCAAGAGTACAGATATATGTGTTATGTGTGATGTTTATATAATATTCTAAATATTTTAGGAAATTATAAATGTTTCTTCTCTTTAATATATGCTTAAATCTTAATATTGTTTATTGAAAAAACATGTTTAACTAGTGTCCTTGAATTAGGTTGTTTACTTAAGATTTGAGCTCAAGGATAATTTTGATAAATACAATGTTTACTCAATTAGAGGTCAAGGTTGATTTTCTTTACAGATACAACTGGAATTACCATAGGAGTTACATGTCAAAAAGCACATAGGCCATTTATTATTCTAGAATGTTCTGTCATGTGACCTATCTTTATATATACCATGTTTAGTGGACAATTTTTCAGTTTCGACATTACTATCTTGTAAAGAGCCATTACTGTTGTGGAAAGTCATTCCAAATTCTGAGAGAGGAATTATTAAAAATATGCATTGGATTATAACAGTGCTCACAGACTTTTGCATTTTGGATTTTTAATTGATGATTTTGGGATTTATTTGAACTTATTCAGAGATATTTTGGAGTACTTCATTTTGACATCAGCACATTAAAGACTACCGGTACATCAGGACATTAAAGACCATTGGCATATCAAAACGTTCAAGGATACAGCCGTGCATTCGGAACATTCTATATTTAGGACTTGTGATTAGGACACTAATTCTTATTGGATTTGGATTTTAATACACAGTACTGTCTTTTTGATTTTTCATTTTAATAATCTAGATATAAATTGCTTGTTGATTTTTACTTGATTTGTTGGTTTCACTTTTTTTCTGTTACATTTGTCTTAGACCATAGAGTCGTGACATATGTAACAGAGTTCCATATCTTTATGCATTTTTGACATTGTTAATACAAGTATAAAAATAAGTTATGTGGTTTATTTTAAATGGGGATATATTTCTTAATCAGTAATAATTATCCCTTATAGCATCTAACATAATCTATATCATCCTGATAATCATTGATAATAATCGTCTTGATTATCTTTGATAATAATGCACTGGTTACCTTTCCACGTTTCAACTCCCCAAAAAACATTGAATACAAGTTATTTTGATGGCTTCGCACGAGTCCCTTTTGAGGGTCAGATAATAATGTGTATCAATGGCCTGTATGGGGGGAGCTAAACATACAATCACTATAAGTCTACTAATTATGGACATTTATTTGAATGACCATTTAGCTAAAAAAAATTTATTGTTTCTTTTTTATATCCGTAAATTGTTAAAGTTGCATTAACGTTACTAAGATCGAAAGTATTTATAAAAAGAGGCTTAAACAAGGTCTGCATTAGTCCAAACTCGTTGATGTCCTTTTTCGTCATCCCACGCCTTGTTCGAACAAATTCATGCCATATATATCTTTACAAAGTTTTCTTTCAGAAGGTTTCTACTACAGCTTAAGCAATGCAAAAAGAATGAAATATTATCATCATCATCAGCTAGTATCAGAGTAGAATCATCGGCATACTGATGGTAAGGAATTATTGAGGTTTACTCGATTTATGGCCGGGTTGTGTTTATGGCAGCACTGAATAATTCTACAGTCTTAAAGTTCATATTGTAAAGGTAACTGCAAGATGGAATGAATACAACTATTGCAATTGTATCTGATATAGTTTATCATGTAAAAGACGAGAAATATCACAAAGTTCACATGTCTATAGTAATTTGAGATATTCCTGTTGAGAATCCCATTCACGAGATTTGTTGAAGACAGGACTGTTGTAATAACTATATATTTGGACATTAACACTAAAATTATGCTTTTCAATTTTAGAGAATGCTATCTAATAGTTTATAGTAAAAATGAGAGATTTGAATATGTCTGACGCAGTTGAGAAAAATATTTATCAAGATGAGCCTGAGAATAATCACTTACTACTAAAAGTAAATCTAAAGGAAAATTCGTAATCCATAAGGAATGATTTAATCGTGTTTGCCTTTAGAAGCTTACGAGTTTCAAATATGTTTCTATGTTATTTACTTCTTGGCACAATATAAGATCCATTGTACTGAAACAAATACATAATCAGTGTCATTTAAACATGTTAGTACAGTTCAGATATGAGTCTGTCTTAAAGTTATGCGCAACATAATTAGTGGTTATTTTGTTCTCCCTTTATACATGTATAAAATATGAACTTGTTATTATTTGGGATCCTTTACTAGTGAAAACCTTGCCTTACTGCTTGATTTCAATGTTGTTTTCTTCTGTACAGAAAGTGATCGATGTTCAGTTCTTCTTCGCTTTTTGTTCATGAATATTATATAAAAGCTATGCCCTGCCGTAGAGTATCAAAGATGTTCCACTGATGATTTTACCAATAATACACATGGAAAAGAATGTAGATTCTGGGCACAATTATCAGTCATGGGGGTGAAAGATTCTTTGTTATCAGGTTAACCCTGTTCTGCATCCGTTTCATTTAATATCTTAAGCACAAACTTTTCATCTTCCTAACCATAATAAATAAAAGCGAAAATATAAATGTCCAGTGTTCATATTTTATGCCAATATTTATTATCGGCAAACGTTACATCTGACCAAACCGTGTAAGATCGTTATATTGTAGACAATACTCTCATTGAAGCTGAACTTCTATTTACGTTAACAATACAAATTATTCACCTCCATTTTGTTTTGAGGAAAGGCCCTTGCTTGTGACATATCCAACCAGAATATGTCGGTTATATTTTTCATTTTAAATTAAGGAATTTTGAAGTTACAAAATGGTACAATGTTTCAGAAACTGTTCACGATTTCTTTGAAGGTCCATGGTGTTTTTAATGAATTAAGTCAGCATTTTATAATTCTTCTTTTTTTGCTTCTCTATCTTGTGACGAATTGTTATGCATATCAGCTGATGGTATCACATTCTTTACGACTTCGGTATTTGTAGGAGTATTCCTTCCTAGAAATGTAACCGACGATTTTCTAAATAGTTGTTGTATCCAATAATGCTGCCATATTTCGTCACCACATCACTAGGCAACACAAATATACCTTCACCACCAGTAGCACGGTTTAGCCGAACTTTTGAATCTAAAATATATTGTGATGTTTTAAAATGAGTCATAGCCTTGTTTTTCAAAAATTACATTTTAGAACACATTTTGTTTACAGTGCATTGAACAGTGGGAACAGGTGAGTAATAGATGTTCTAATTTGCACTTGAGCATCTAAAATAAATATTACATAAGACCTAATACTTTGATTTAATCCAGATATTCCTTTTTATGTAAAGGAAATATATCCGTTATTCACTAGATACAAGCAATATTTTTTTTTATTTTATGCTCAAACGTATTGACTAGCAATATGTATAACAGTATGCCTCTGGTTACCGTTTATTTGCTGCGGTGTTGTATGTATATTCACACAAATATCAGTAGCAGCACAATTATATTTCCTAATTCAAGGTTAAAAAGCACATACGAATTGCAGAAAAATATAAGTAAATTTGTGGATTTGGACCTAGTAGTCCTGCTTGACAGGTGACAATACTTACCACTAGACCAAGCAAGTGACAAAATGGCGTATCAATTTTGTTGTTATCCATGTCCATTGACTGCAGTGAAAATTGATAATTCACTCCAAAAGACGATTTAAACTTTCTATGTCACAGTTCACAAACTCTACCTAGTTGTCCGCATAAAATAGTGACTTAACGCATCATGCAAATAATTAAATACATATTGAAATTTCTCGTTGTTAAATAAGGATATATATATATATATAAAATTTTGTTCCTTAAATAAATCCAAATAGTGAAATATTTTTTGTATGTTTTATAATAAATTGCAAATAGTGAAATGTGAAATATGTATTGGAAAAATTCTAGCTAAATAAATCAAAATAGTTCAATACATGTTGAAATTTTGCTTTCTTCAAAAAGCTAAAAAAAATGAAAACTATAATTCATGAATCAGTTCCAAAACAAGTTAGAAAAATATTAAAGCCACCTTTCACGTGTCTTTGAACTCTAGTATGGTCCCGATAGATTCTGAATCGTACCCAGTACTAAATCTCCGAAACTAACAGCATGCCACATATCAAATGCAGATGAGAATATTAACCTTCTTCTATACCTTACAAATTTCTTTTAATCCTGCCAATGTTCGATGTTAAGGCCTTGTTTTTTTTAAAATAAGAAATTGAACGGCATCCGTAATGTTGAAGCGCCATGGCTGGAATAGTCTTTGTTTACGACGTGGGAATGCGCAGCTTTCGTCTATTCGGCAATTCCGGGCGAGTCTGATATGAGTTGTGTCCCATTAAAGCCTTTATGAGCAATTCCCCTTAATTAATTTCCTTGTATGGAAAAATTGACGAATAAATATAGAACGTCGATGCAGATTATCCTAGTGTACAGCCAGCATGCGGTTTCAGAAGAGACAAGAACTGTATCATTATCAAAGAAATTAAGGTATAACGTTATGACATATTTGAAAAGCTGTATGTTGACTATGTAACAAGCAAACGATGTTTATTTACATACAACACGTGCCAGAATATCCCGTCGTCCCTTCTTCTTGCATAGACTCTTAAGGCTTCCGGAAAACAACCGAATTTTTATTATTGTCTTCACTGTTAAGAGCCACATTTCTGAAGAAAAACAAAAACAAAGCAGTAACATCGAACATTGGCAAGAATGAAAAAAATGTAAGGTATTAAAGGAACATAATATTCTTATCTGCATTTGCGATGTAGCATGCTCTTAGTTTCTGAGATTTAGTACTGAGTACGATTCAGAATTCGTCGGGACCATACGATAGAAAGGTATTGAGACGTATGGAAAAGCAGCATTAAACAAAATCATAACGAAATTACTTATAGATTAAAAATAGCAATTTAAACTAATACAGATTTTACGGTGGTAACAATCAAGATTTGTGAAGATTTTAATGACATCGAACAATACCTGATGAAGAGCAAGTTGAGTATATTGATGTTTCCTTTCTTAACACAGAACAATTACTCTAAATATATTAAATATAGGCGAAATAGATAAAATCATTGAATGTTAATTCGATATCGTACATGTCAAATTTGGACAGGAAGTAAAAGAAAGTACAAGATGGATACTTGACAAGATTGAGTATTTAATACTGCACACAGATAGGTATCAAAGAAGCTCATACATAGATATGCCTGGACATCTTAATTAGAAATAACCAGCATACAACCTGTGTAATATAAATTTTAAATATCCAACAGATACCCTTGTTCATGTATAACTTGTCCGGTTATGATAACCATCTAATCACGAAGACACTAGTAATAAACGATGCAGATGACGAGTTGAAAGTCATACCGATCTACGACTAGAAATGTATTTCATTTACCAGTAATGTTATAGTTTACAGGTTCATGAAAAAAGAAAAAGAAATAATAGTTAAAAGCACAATTCCATTTATAGACAACTTTAGATTCATTGGAAAGTCTATAGAACAACTGGCTAAAATTTAATTGATTAAACATTTACATAGACACTCAAACATTGTATAGGTATAACACCTAAGACATTTATCCCTATAAATACATGGATACTTTTGAAGCATTTAATGAAACAGATATACCTTTTTAAAAACGTTCATAACTCAATTTATAAAGATTCAAACATATCTAATGACGATACATTCAAGATGTTAAAACAAATTTCAGCATTAAAATACGTGAAGATCAACATGATTATTATGTTATGATGGAGGCTCTGATGTTATGTGACATACATTAGGAGTACAGAGATGTATTTGTAAAAACAAAACTTGACTGATGTATTTGTAAAATCAAAACTTGACTGAGCACATTACTACTGTTCACCCAAGTTACCTGATGATGCAAGCTTAGAGATATAGTGTGTAGATCTTAAACATATGACCGAGTATGACATGTTCTTGCTAATTGAGAGTTACCGGAATAAGAGGTGGAGTTAACATGATACAACATGATACAACATATATTATGTTGAAGCAATTCACGAATACACATCATAAAACAATGGTAAGATCAAAAAGTGTTGGCGACTAAGAATGCTCAAGGTCAAGGTAATTCATTATGGACCTAGACACCAACAATCTTTACGATGGGCAATGAGCCAATACATGCCGGTTAAAAGCTTTAGGTGGGCAACTGATAAACCAATCAGATAGATGGATGAAACTCCGTTTGAAATACATTACGATAGTGATACTGGGTGTATATTAGACGTGAACTGAATATACTGAAAGATTGGCATGACCATTTCAAGAACTACCCGTTAGCTCCATGGCTATCAATTCCAGATGAAAATGATTTCACAGATCTACAAAGAAGGCTGATAAGCCATTACAAAGGTATCAATAATTCCAAAACTTAAATTTAAAGAACTACCCGTTAGCTTCATCGATATCAATTCCAGATAAAAATGATTTCTCAGATCTACAAACGAAGTTGATAAACTATTACAAAGGTACCAATTGTACCCAAACTGTTATGACACTTAAAAGCAACGAAAAAAGTGCCCTTCACAACATAAATCAGACGCTTTATATACGAATGGGTTTATAACTGGAAAAAGATGCACAGTGCTATTTGCAATTTTGCAATTAGAAACCGTGATTGCAATGAGCTTGAGACAAAAGTCACACAAGAATTTGATAAGATATGTTTTCAAAATAATTAATAACATTCTCCTCGTGGCAAGTAGGCGAGCCGGTACGCAGAGGATTAACCTCTCAACCCTGATGATAGAGGAAAGACCAGCCTGTGTAGATGTACTACACTCACTAATGGCAACAGGGATAAATATGGAAGAGGTACAGGCATTAATACAGAACGGAAATGGGATATGCATACTGCACCCGAAGGAAGAACACCAGCAATTGACCAAGGACACAATATAAATAAAGGGAAAAAAACAGTCAGGGTGATTATTGCGCCTAACAGAGACATATATACATACATACATACATACATACATACATACATACATACATACAGACAGACAGACAGACAGACATAGAGACAGAGAGAGACAGAGATAGAGAGAGAAATAGACAGCGAGGGACATAGAGAGAGACAGAGATATCCGTAAAATACGCATAAATGAAATATACCTAACCGGAATTCCTATAGAAATACATTTGGAAGCGAGATTTCAACAGAAGTTCAATGTAGTTCAATGAATACAAAATAGCCACCTATAATCACTACCAGACAGTGCAGACGGGGGCAAAGATTATGCAGATAGAAAAAGAGCATGCCAAGAGACTCAAAAACATTCATCCATATCCACGGCTTCCTCGTAAAATCCTGTTATAGAGGATGTATATATGACCGTACATGTCATAAATGCGACCAAAAAGGACGCGCTCTAAGAAAGGAAATGAACACTACAAAAACCAAGCAGGAATGAGCAATCAAACAAACATAGTTCATCAAAACAGGAAACTATTCCAGGAGATAATAGCATAGAGTCCATAGAGGAAAACATGTAAATGCACAAGAGTGAACTGATAATCTGTCCAAGAACGAGTAAACCAAAGAAAGAAACATCAGAAATAGAGAGAAAATATACAACCAGAGAGAGAGAAAGGAACTGCCTAACAACACAGAAAAATGATCACCAAAACGGAACAATACAAATGGAGAAAAAGGTACAACCAGAGATGGAAAATAACTGCCAAGTATCGCAGCAAACCATGATCACGAGAAAAGAGCAATACAGAAGGGATGAAGATTGACCATGTAAAGAGTAAAAAACATATCGCCTTTACAACAAACAAGATCAAAACCGGACAAAACAACAGCTAGAAAGGCAATCCACATAGCAGAAGAAGAAAAGACTATCAATTACACTGAAACAAAATCGAATAAAGACTTATCAGACTTTTTAGAGTAGAAATACTAACCATTCACTATAACCGGTTAAAAGAAAAAATACCAAAAGATAAAATATATATCCATATATATATATATATATATATATATATATATATATATATATATATATATATATATATATATATATATATATATATATATATATATATATATGAACAAAATGTATAAATATATATCAATATGGGAAACAGAAACAGGTAAGAACAGAAGTGAGAGAAAAGAGAGGGAATGGAAAACATAAATGCACGCATCATACAATAAAAGAAAATGTGGTAAATAAATACTACCCTGAACAAAATTGATCCATGGACGCCCGCTTAAAGACAAAACAAGAAAAAAAAAAAAACAACAACAAGCAAAAACAAAAGAACATAGCAAAAGGGAAAATAATTTAATGCAACTGAAAAGGACCTTAAGGACACTAAGGACTTGTATAGGGAACAAACCAACAGGAAATACATGAAGGGAGGGGAGTACAAACCTAGAAACCCTAATCTTTAGAAAACTTTGATGTAAGGTAAACAACATAAACTGAAGAACCTCATTCAAAATTGTTTTTTCAAAGATCAAAACAAGAAAGCCTTTTGGTATTTGGAATGTTAATGAAGAGCCATCTCTAAAGCTCTAACCAGTTATATATGAGGCAAGCACTTAGAGGCCAACACAAATAACAGCGTACTGCCCCCAAGCACTGATTTAAGTTCTGATGATGACAAAAGGTATAAGGTCTCAGACTAGTATTGACCAATCAGAAAAGGTCGCGTTTGCAGTCTCAGCGAATGATCCAGAATTAAAGGTAATAAGTCAATTGTTAATTGGTAAGTATACAGCATAGTATAGATGCAGTCTGGTGATTCCATACTTTTCCATACATGGAGTGCTCATGTATCAAAACGTCTTTTGAAATATTTCAGGTGTGATTAAATTTACACTAACAACATCTTCCAGAAAATATGAAAGCATCATATTATTCAAGCTGATTCCTTTTTGTTAATTATTACTGCGTCTATTCTATTTGGATTTTGTTAATTTTAGATAATTTTTTTACAAAATAAAGTTTGTAAATTCTACATGATTATTGAATGCACATGTTTACACTGATGGTCTGTAGTGTCATGTAAAACGAAAGACGCACATAATAAGTTACGGAAACGTGGAGACTGTAAACAATCATTATGGGCTATCAGGTCATATTTACACAAATAATCGCAACAGTCAATTAAAACTGAAGACGCGCCGTTTAACTAAAACATGAAGACTAGATACAATGGTACAACACTGACAATCATGACATATTTACATAAATAGTCTGCAATATCAATTAAAACAAAGGGCAGCATAATTATTGACACAAAACATGTAGCTGGGGGAAAATAGGATATCGAGGACGATGGGGGCATACTTACACAGTCTAAAGTATCAATTATAACGAAGAACTAACATCATTATTTTTTTTTTAAATGACACTGTAGAAAATGAAAATAAACATTATTAGGCCTTGGATGAACGGTTCAGATTCAGGGATTTAGTGCACTCAGCGTTGTTTGGTACATTTTTTAAAATCCCGAACAGATCATTAACCCTTCACAAAATTAAGGGACGGCAGCATTATGATTATCCCTTGTCCAGGTAATATATTTATTGTTGATTGATGCTTCAGTCATAAACGTGACAGCCTTGTGGCTCCATACATTTACTCAGAAGTACATGATGGCGTACATAAATAGGCTCATGTATCAAAACATGTTTTTATATTTCACATGTACATGATTTTCTCCATCAGCAAATGTTCCTTATAATCTAAAAAATATTATATAATTCACTAACTCACTAGCTGATCGTTTTCTATTGTTATTGAGTTTATCCTATTTGGATTGTATAAATTTTCCTTGTATTTACTACAAATGTTTAATTATCTAAGAATTAAAAAAGTAAAACTAATGCATCATCTTAAAATATAGGCTGGATAGTCAATGTGTTTCTGCCATGTATGTAACAGACTAAGATTTAGGAAATATTACCATATATGGCGATAAATTATGTTGCCAAATGGTCTCAATTCTGTGGCGGCGCGAGGGTGCCGAGGCGCCCGGGGACAATGTTCCTTAGTGGCACCCCTAGTGTGCCAAAGAGAACAGTTTTTATGTCCGTTGCCAACCTCCTTCCCACCCACACCCCTCATCTAAATACAAGTTTTGTAAAGAATTGTCCCTGTTACACTAAGGTGAGGTGAAATATTATGAAAATTTCAGCTGCACAACAACAAAAAACCCTCCTGACCCCACCTTCGAGCCGCCACTGTCTCGAATTGCCAATTTTCGGAAACTTTGCGTTTGTAAATTTCATGATTTAGTCTTTTACGATCATTCATAATTATATTTCAAAGATCTGCACGAGTTTAAATTTTCCCGGTCCTTGATCCAATTGCTAAAATGGTGCAAATATAGAATAACGCAAAAACATACCTTTAAAAGATAAATAGTACGGCCAGGAAGTTATAAAATAGTAAGATAGTATTGCTTACGTTAGTTTATTTTTTTAAATTAAATAAAACATACAGATAGTGTTACCTATCTAATTATTTCTCCTGTGTGAAAAAGGAAGACAATACTGATACCAATTTTACACGGTTGGTTTGCATAGCTTAAACATACGGGTGACAGAAGAAACAGGCAGACGAATAAACAACAGGCTGTTTAAGCGACTATATTGTAAGAAAAAACATTTCCTATGAACTGATAATTTTTTCTATATTGTATTCAAAAACTCATTTCACCATTTATATTTTAAAAACTTATATTTTTTAAAATCCCAATTATGATGGGTTTTTGATTTCTTAATATTTTTAGAAATTACTTTTGACCGTACATTTGAGTCCATTCACAGCAATAAATGTTCCAGATAATATGGACTGCATTTTGTCTTTTCATATTCCTCTTGTATGTGTGTGTTTTCAGGAAGTTGTTCGCTTCCTAACCCAGTAGAAATATATCTTGCTTCCAGTGCATTTTTAATTCTATGTTTATTTTCTTCTATCATGAATGCACATTTGGCACTTTGTATTACTCTTTCCAACCTATCCGTCAGTCCGTCCATCCATACGACTCGTAATTCAGATCATAATTATTTTCCCTATATAGTACCTTCATTTGTTTGTCAGTAATGAACTTTCTAATGTGTCCAAATCCTAATAAATCATATGTTAATCTAAAATATCTTTAAAAGTTAACTCATGCTGAAGTTCTTGTTAACCTTCATTTTGTTTGAGAGGCTGACCTCTAAAAAAATCAACGTGCCATGGGTCACAGATTTCACTCCCGGTCATGCATAAATGCCAGATTACTCACTGCGCACTGTAGTCATCTAAAACTGTGTTATGCAACACAGTAAATTGTGCTTATGTTGATCATCTGGAGGCTATTGATACATTGTATCATGCTGTTGTAAAAGTCCTTGCAAACGCCAGTAATACTGCCCGCGGTGCTAATTGTAAAAATTATATGGTACCGGGATGGAATGACTATATAAAAGATTTGCATAAAGAAGGTAGGAATTATTATATCTTATGGCGTGATAATGGTAGGCCTAGGCATGGTTTTCAATGCGGTGTGATGAGGAAATCTTGGGCCCTTTTTAAGTATGCCTTAGGTCTCACTGTAATTCTGAATAAAACGCAATTCTGAATAAAACGCAACCTTAATATGGGTAATATTCAAAACGGCTTGTTTCCTATGATTTATTGCATTTGTCAATGACCGAGGAGCCATCATATGCAGCAATAGTAATGAGACACCTTCATACTTCATCTTTAACTTTCCCCACTTAAACCTAAAATTTCCTTTTAACATGTCAGTTTCATCATTTTTCATAGTTGATAAACCCTGCAGTGTTAGTGTCTGGTGCTCTCTGTGACATATCACAGCACAAGTAGTACAACTCTTCGTGAAATCTCAAATTGTAGTGAATACAAGATGTAAAAGAAGTCAAGCTGCTTCTCTTATAAAGTAACTGCAAAATGTGCATGCTAAGTGCTTAAAAAAAATGAACAATGCACAGCATATATAAACTGACCAGCACTCTCTCACTGATTTCACGAAGAAGGTCAAATCTATGCTACAACGAAGAAATCTGAGGCAAAGTATAAGGGAGGCAACTCCTCAGGTAACCAAAATATATGGACCAATGTTAGTAAACTCAACCCCTTCATCGGGGAAACTTAAACAATGAAATTATATACCCAGATTCAGCCCACCTGCTGATAAGACAATATTTTTGGAAAATTATTGTTTTAAGAACAATAAGAAAGTCACATTTGAATCATTTTCACACTGGTCAGCTTATATAGTTGCTGAATCTGCTATTTAGAGAAGTTTGTTTTGCTAGTGATTGTAACATGCCTAGAATCAAATCCAAAGCAAAAAGAAAATCCTGCAAAAGAAATCAGGAGAGGAGAAAAACAAAATTTAAAAAGTGACATCAATTTCACACAGCTCACCAAAGTTCCAATGAAGTTGATGTTGATACTCCTGTGAAAGCTCCACAGCAGCTGGTGAGCTGACTCCCGAGGAAATCTGTGGTCATCCAGGCCAACTGTATCACTTCGGCAGGTATGCTAATATACACCTTGAGGCCTTCAAGGAAAGAAAACCCAGAACTTTAAGAATGGAGTCAGTCATAAGACGACTCAGATGAAAATGTCATTATTAAATTTTTTTTTAAACAAACCATCACATTGGTTTGAAATTTTCAACCCCATATGTGTGATTCATTTTTCTGGTCTGTGTAATTCAGCCGCTCATTCATCTTCACTCGGATCTGGTCATTCTACCATTCATTTGGCAAAATACATAGGAATTCAAGTTAAATCTCATGATCCATTTGATCAGCAATTAAACAAAATTGATACAAAAGGCAAAATATGACAGTAAGAGGCAAATTACTTTTCAGTACAAAAGAAATAGATACTTTCTTTGCAAGAAGAAAAACAATCAAACAATCTGAAGAACTCTGTTTTCTCTGAAGGAATTCCGGAGATTGCCGAGGAACATGAATATTGTTTAAATACAATAACATAAACAGAACATTACTTAAATTAGAGGCACAGCAAATAATTTGTAATTATTACCTTACAGTATGCAGTTCGGAAAGCCATAATATCCTGTGCACTCACCGGTGTTGTGAACAATTTGTCGTTTATTATTACCCGATGCTGTTTCCAAAGATAAATGTGAAATCTCTATGCATGTTTTATTTTGGAAAAATATGGGACACATGTAGATTGTTTTAGATGAATAGATGAACACATTAGGATGGTGCAAGAAAAATAGTAGACAAAATATGTTATAAGTTTTATTCGTTTCCCTCTGAAATGTGTACGAATCATTCCATACCACGTTGAAGATTGTGGTCCAAGCCAAATTGTACATGTGTCCGATTTGAAAGTTTTCTTGGTTAAAATAACATCAAATTGCTGCTTTTCAGCAAGTGTTAGATTGGTGGTGTATATATATTATAACTTAAATGTCTGTAAATAAGATGAAATATATGTATTGAAATATTATATCATGAGTTGATAAGAATATAAAGGCATGTAATTACAGCAATCATCATTAAATTAAGAAAATATATAAAGTATGTACTGTAAATACTGATAAACTGAATAAGGAAATGAAATACTTCAATTAAACCACCTTGAATTTAACCCATAATGTTTTTGTTTTTCATTAGCATAATGGATCAGAAGAGATAGCTGTTAACTCTGACAGTGCTGAATTAGCTCCCTTTTTCTACTATGATGTATTATATATCAAATCTATAGGGAGTGTGTGCTTGGAATACCTTACTGTGTCAGATTCAAGACACAGAGGTAATAAGGAAACGATTTTTGGCACAGCTAATAAGATTTGACCAGATTGAAAAAATGACATCAGTTCTTAAGGTCTCACTGTACAGTTGTTTTAGTGAATTTTCATCCGACAATGACATATTGCAGAAACATTTGAATTATTTTACATTAAAGATACAAATACAACCTAGCCAATGATTTTTCTGGAAAGCATGCTTGTAAGATTTTGACTGAGGTATTCAGGTTAATTCCATGTACAACTGAAGGCTTTTTTTTACTTAATCGACACTACCACCAACCCCTCTTTTTTACATTCATTTTTGACAGCAAAGAGCTATTTTGAATATATTCCTGTGACAATGAGGCTCAAAGAATCAGTATGTGCCTTATGCATGATTAAAGTTCACTGGTATTATAGCAAATTAACATACTTCTCATCACCCCTTAACCATCTCGATTTTGAGATACTTACCGCTGTAGCAGACATACATAAATGCGTAAGCCAAGTTGGCTGTTCATTTGCAGCCCAAGTTACGCATTTGATCTCCAATGCTAGTCTAACTGTGACATGCAGTCACCAAACAAGCCAACCCATTTTCAAGCCTAACTCAAAGTAAATGTAAACCATATTACAGATTTAGCTTCTGTGTGAATCTATAAACACTAGACTTATGCTAATTAGGCTCATGCCTTCTACCTTAAAAATTGGGGGGGGGGGGGCAAAATACGAAACTGTACAGTGAAACCTTAAGATTATGTGAGATGGAAGAAACTAGATATAGCGCTGACTCTATGCGAAGAAGTTAAACAATAAAGACATTAATTCCTTTTGGAAAGATGTTTGCCAAGAGACTAGAAAACGCTCTCCCCTGGCCAATTAAGTGGGTAACATGACAAGCTAGCAAGATATTGATGTAATGTGGCAAAGTCATTATTGTGAAATACTTAAATCAATTACAAGTAAAACAAACAAAAAATAAAGAACACAAAAAAACAACAATAAAAAAAAAACAGTAGAGTATTGGCTGACTTTAAAAAAACATGTTGCACATAGAAATATTGAGTTTGTACATTTGCACGATTTTTTTATTAATGATATTATTGCTAAGTTAATAACCGGTCGTTCGCCGAGTTAGACAACACGTGTATATGAATAATACTGTATTTTCTCACATGTCATAATTTTGTACATTAAATGGCAATAAATGATTTGAACTGAAATTTGATTGGCCAAACACAGACCCTACTAGATATACTGACATCTAATGGGTCAAAGTCAGAGACTATGAAAAATTCTGACTTTTCATTGGCCTGTAATTTTACGACAACCAATTGTGTGTCAGTATCTTGAGTTGGGTCTGAACGTAAGTGTCAGGATTATCTGTAATCTTGAGACCTAGCCTCGAATTCTGAAAATCCAAGCGTTAACCTCAAAGTCTGAAACTAATGACATTTCTAACTTTAATAAGAATCAATTTGGATTAACAAAGCTTTCGTTATCTTATTTAACTTTGATTTCCCTGCTAGTTTGCTACATTTTAATCACGTAGGCTTACTACAAGTATCACATCTAATTTGGGGTTTTGAACTGTAGAATACGGGGCCTAGAGTTTTCAATTTATATAGAACATGTTTAGTGCCTTTGTTTACTTCACAGATTATGTGAATCCTTATTCAGTTGCAGGAAATTTAAGCGACAAAGCCAAGCTACATTCCCAAATAAAAACAATTGAGCAGCAATTTCAGTACCTATTTTTATCGACACAATGACCATAGTCGGACCATGTCGAGCTGGCATTTACATGAAGTTTTACTGTATTTTCTTTTGTCGACTACAGTGGAAAACAAGCCACAAAATGAAAAAAGGAACCAAGGGTGTTGGAGCTATTGAAGGATAAACAGCTATATGCGGTAGGTTTTGTTTCAGGATAATTTCCCTCTGTGGTCAAAAGACTTAATCTGAAGAGTTGCAAATAATGATAAGAAATGGGAGAAAGAAACAATCATGATAAGAAAACGATATTATTTGGAAATAATCCCCTCACAAAGGAACTGGAACAGGAACATTTGATTAGGCAGATTATTGTAGAGTCTCTTCACACTTTTTTTTCTAAATTGTCCGGCAAAGAGGCATTTTTCTTTTATTCCACTGCAATTACAGCATATGAGTCTTCGTGCACTTGCTCTTTTTCTTCTTTCTGCTATTGTGACCGTCTTGGGCTAGCTTGTGAGTATGATTGATAAACTAACAATGTAATAATTGACCCGTAATGTAATACTTACCGATTTTGTAATCATATTTAACCGGTAATGTAATACTGATCGATAATAAAATTTTAATTGATAATGTTATAAACTGTGAACCCAAAAATTAATGACCTTTTATCCGATACGTTTAGAATTTTTTCCCCATTAATTCAGCACAATTTGAACCAATAATCAGGTAAATTCATATATCGTCCGGTATATTTATTTTTCAAGCAGTTACACAATTTTCAAAATATAATATATGCAATGGCTGACAAGACGAACAAGATGAATCCAGTATTGATTATAACGGATGTGGTCGCTGTGCTATCGGGTAATTAAGTTCATGGATATATATATATATATATATATATATATATATATATATATATATATATATATATATATATATATATATATATATATCCATTTATAAGTTTGAAACAGTGTTCAAGAATATTTATATGTAGGAAGCACACAAAAAAAGCAAATGCTTGTACACACTTCCAAAAGTGTGAAAATCGTCAACACATGCAATGTGGATTGTTGAGCTCTCACGTAAATCTTGCGTGAGACAATAGATTATTAGTAGTATGGCTATCCATCCATTTGAACGGTGATTCCACCATAGTAATTTTTACAGGACTGTTTCCATCATCATTCTAACTTTACCAATATAATGCAAATTATTGGAAAGGAAACGTTCATCTTAGGGCCATATTCTAAAAGCTCATAAAATACTAGAACATGTTGCCTAACTCCGTATCATTCAGTGCCAATAAAATGTATCATTGTATCCGATCGGAGGAAATGTATTACATTATTGGTGACACTTTTATTGCATTATTGTTTGAAACACTATTGCATTATAAGTTAGGATTACATTACATTCCTTGTTTGTATTGCATGATCAATTAATATTACATAAAATTTTTTTATTAGTATTACACTATTTGTTAGTATTATCATACGTTCTGGTTTAGCATTACATTATCGGCTGGTAATACTTTATGTTCCCTGTTGGGATTACGTTATCTGTCAGCATTACATTATCGGACAAATATTATTACATTATCAGTTGGTATTATATTATCAGTAATTAATACGCTATTAGTTGTAACAAACAATTATGCAAAAACTGACTGAAATTGAGCAGGTTTGATGATATAATTAGATTTTAATGACATGATTCTTTGCATATGAATCTTTTGCATATTCTGGACTTTTGTGATAACCTTATTACCACTATATCGCCGAAATTTCTTGATCTAGACAAAAAAACATTTGATGTGCAAGTGGATATGCATATGTAGCTGACTTCATTAGATATTTAAAGGCTTTCTGAACGTAGTCAATTCTGGCTCCAGTTTGGGGCATAAATGTTTCATAAAATCATCAAATGTGTGTGTTTGTGTGTGTATATGTGTTCGTTCGTTAGTTCCCAAATTTGCTATCTTTTCCCTCAAACGTTTTTCACCGATTTATTCGATCAATGATTATTCCGTCCATACGTACATTACTAAATGACTACAACCAGAGCAAAATGACCAATGACTGCAGTCAGAACAAAGATAGCTTTGCATATTCATTAAAATGAGCAATGACTACAGTCAATTCAAAGATAGCTTTGCATATTCATTAAAATGAGCAATGACAACAGTC
Source organism: Margaritifera margaritifera (assembly GCA_029931535.1). Classification (NCBI taxonomy): domain Eukaryota; kingdom Metazoa; phylum Mollusca; class Bivalvia; order Unionida; family Margaritiferidae; genus Margaritifera; species Margaritifera margaritifera. The sequence goes on from JAQPZY010001514.1 coordinate 1,109,423, forward strand.
AGAGCAAAGATAACTTTGCATATTCATTAAAATGAGCAATGACAACAGTCAGAGCAAAGATAACTTTGCATATTCATTAAAATATGGATATGTATTGTCATTCCATATTAGATAAAATAAAGAAAAGAAAAAAGAAAATAATAAGAAAAATAAGAAAAATTATTTGAAAAATTTAACATTAGAATCTAGAGACCAAACATTTTCAAAGAACATTTTGGTACAACTTAATTTTGAAACATATTTCATTGTAATAATGACAGCGTCAGATTTTTGTATCTCAATCAGTACCAAAATTTCTCTACCTCATTACCAACTTTATCCTTTTGTTAAGAAAACCAATTCCAACTTAAAAAGGTAAATCGCCGTCACAATAATGAGCCTTCCGTTGCAGTTCTTTCCTTAAAGGTTCAGTACCCAAACAGATATCTTCACTATAGCGCAAGGTTAAACTATTTTTTTATCCTATAACATGTTGGAACATTTTTTAAAATGCACTATGCATTCGATCCAGTAGCTGAATGAGACGGACTTTTTTTTAGAAGATCCTGCCAAATCTGACACATGTTCGAGCATGCGCTCAGAGAGTGCGTCATAAAGTGATCGAGAAAGGGAAAACACCTAAGACTGGTTGGTTGCTTAATCGTTTTATTTACGGTTTATTATCCTGACATGTGACTTGAAAGCATAGACAACCAGTTTTGTTTGTACCTGATTTATTGTACAAAGTTATGCTTCATCACAAAGAAATCAGCAATAGAGAATATTCAACAGTATGACATATACAGGCTTTGCAAAAGGCATCTTCGTTCATTTACATTTGTTCAAATATGTCCATCCATCCGTCCGTCATTCCGTCAAATCATCCATGCATGTATACATACATACATACATACATACATACATACATACATACATACATACATACATACATACATACATACATACATACATACATACATACATACATAGATATATTAATTTCATCAAAGTAGACGCTGAAAATTTTGAATTTTATCCAGCAGCAGGTGGAGCGGAAAAAGCTGGGTCCTCTTCTATATAAAAAATAATGTATGTATTAATTTCGTGTGTACCAAGATTGTGTTTCCTTCATGAAATATATAATACAACTTTGATTATCTTTCGTCCAGCACTTAATTTTACCTGCAGAATCCAATACGTCAATATTAAATTATGCTTGTATAAACAGAGCCGTAATACTAAAAGATTTGATATGTCTCCAGTATAAGTCAGTCAATTTTATGTCAACCCCAACTTGTGGAACTCTTTATGCCCTCTTTTAACATCTTTAGTTTTTATCTTTCATCTTGTTCGTCACTATGTTTACATTTATTTGGATCGTGTATCTACTAAATGTTTTTCCCCTCTACTTTTCTGGAACATAATTTTTCACTGCACTATAACCAGGTTTGTGTTCACGTGCCGTCAAATTCAATACTATATATACTAAATCAAAACGGTTCATGCATCAAATATTTGTTTCTGTCTTTATGAGCCGCTCTTCTAAGTTTATATGTAGCAGTTGAATAAGAAAAATCGAAAATATATGCAGAAATTTGATTATACCGCTACTGCTTCATCTTCAACAATGTATTCCACCACCATTACCACTACCACAACAGCAGCCACTACTTGAGCTGCTACTACTACTACTACTACTGTTGATAAAAGTAGTACTACTATTACTACTATTACAGTAGTAGCAATATGGCAGTTTTGTATTTACGAAAACACGCCCACTGTTTCGTGCGACACCGATCCAGGTCAAAGGTCAAATCCTCACCCCGCATAACGTACGCCAAACACACGCGAACCACACGTGAACCACACGAGAACCACGCGCTAATCCGCGAAAGTTACCAACAGGCGTCCATGCAAGATGATATTCATGTGGGGTGAGGATTTCAACCCGGATCAATATCACTCCGAAAACAGCAGGCGCGTTTTTTAAAGAAATCACTATTTTACTATTACTACTTATCTATACACGTATTTGAAATTGTGACGTGAGTTTATCCTCGATAGCCACTGAGTACAGCTTTGTATGTCTATGATTGTTTATCTGCATCAATGCTAGCGTGGTATCATTGAAAATGTTACAATTCACACACAAGTGAAGTTTTCAGTCAGGCCTATATTACTGATTGTGGTTATACTAGAATGTGGAGATTAATTTTCTGAGAGACTAAACATACTACTGTTAAACACAGTTATTGATCGCCACCAAATGTATAAAATTTTTTGCTTGTATTGTTTTCTCTGCTGCAGAAAATATTTTCTTCACAGCCGAGTTAGGCTGATAATATTAGCAGCTGAATATTCGACACCGACTATGGCTTATATTTGTATCATCTGTGTCACTGCAGGATTATTAACCGCCAGTATACTGTACAAAAATATTTAGCACTGACTGTGGCAGAGTTTATGTGAAAATATTATATTAAACAATTACAGCGGTGTATATATAATGGCGCAAAATTTACAAATCGACACGTATAGCATTTTAAAAGAGTTATGGATATAAACAATTGTAGGCATCATTTTACCAGACCAATGGAGTGTTTTAACGTTACAAAATAGGTTAGGTCGTTGTTTCGTTTAAATGCATCATACATGTTTGTCACATACATATCCAGAGCATCTTGATAATTAATTGACTTAGGAATTAACATAAATGAAGATTTCACTCTACATAATACCATGTTTTCACCTAATTAGATAAACTTTTACATATATAAAAGTTCAATGACATTTGGACGTAATAGCTGTAAAGGTGTATGCTTTGGAAAACGTGAAATATGCGGCAAAACATGTCATTACGAATACTGTAAATCACATTTGCTAGCATTACGTGTTGGTTTAGGTGTTCAACCATGTCTACAATGTGGTATCAGAGTAAAGTCGCACAATCAGCTGTGCCGACGACGCGGATCTGTTCGAGAGTATTATCGCGCGCTTAGGCAAAGGCTCGCTAACACCACTGTAAAAATACCCGACGTGAACACACCCTACGATACAGAAGTAAATTAAATAATAGCCAGAATTGAAGCGATTGCAGTTTCTGATCCTGGCAAAGTAAATACTTTAATACAATAATGTATCAGTTAAACAATACCTGCCCCTTATATATAAGCATACCAACTGTGAATCAAGTAAGGCAACTTGCGCAAGAGCGCGAAATACGAATACCCACCGGTATTAGTAAGGGAAACATACTTGTAATATTAGGACTCGCAGAGAAGCCACACTTAACTGTGAAACAACGTCGTGAAATAGCAGCGCAGTACAATATCAAGATTTCTCCACGGGCCAAGCGGGATGAAATAGCACAGGTGATTGGTGATGAAAAAGAGCGTCGACGCCGTATTACACATACTACTGCTCCTGAGACTGCCACAAAAGCACGGCAATTACAATTACCAGAGCTTGAGTTGCATAAATCTCGTGATCATGTACAAGATTATCGGGCAATTATTCCGACCGAATACCCGCCAAGCAATGACGTGTCGCAGCTTCTTTCAAAGATGAGTCCAGGAATCGTGTCAACGTTACAGCACACAGGTAACACCGCGGTAAAGATCGATATTGTTTTTCATTTTTATTTGAGCATGCCACTTAACCATAACAAGGATGGATTAAAAACCACAACGTCGTGGCGTCATGGTGGTCCACTTATAATCTTGAACCGCAAAGACACTTAGGCTATTAATGAGGAAATTGACAAATGTTTCGAAAAGACTCTCCACACGTTGGAAAATACACCACCACAGAGTCAGGATGGATTCTTGAAAAAAAAAAAAAACAACAATAACAATTTGTTGTTTCGAATGGTCTCTCTTGTTCGCGTTGTATCCCGCGACTGATGATCAAAAGCAGCTACCGACAACACCTTGGTGAGCTTAAGTTTGGCCACATATAATTTCCTATGCAAATTACTGACATCAGTGAGTGTGAACGACTTAATCCTACCATCGCCTTCAATGTATTCGTTTGGGACAAAAGCATGCAATCGATTCGATTATCCCCACATACACAAACCAAAGATTTTCGCAGGCAATTTAATTTTGATTTGGTATTATTGCATGATTCATAATTGCAGTACAATTATGTATGGATCAAACATTTTCCACGAATGGTATATCGCAATAGTAAGCACAAGGGTAGAAAAATTAGATGCATACGTTGATTGCATGTATTTAGCACCCAACAGCTGCTCGATAACCATGACTTTCTTGCGGTGGAATCAGTGAAAAGCTTTATCGCACGATTGTGCCAGAACCTGGTAAAAACATTTTGAAAGTTACTGCGGTGCAACGAAAAACGAAAGTACCGTATATCATCTACGCAGAATTTGAATATTTGAATGTTCCCGCAGGTAGAATCGAAGGTTCCAACTCTGCTTCCTCAACCGAATTTTTCAACGACGCGTTTACGTCCAGCACTGAGATTCAGTAAAATACAACACAAGTACCTGAACATATTCCATGCGGGTTTTGCTACATAGTTATCCTATGCCACCAATATTGTATCGTAGCCAGAACTCGGTTGAGGTGTTTCTTAAATCGCTCGAGGCTACAGCTAAATGGATCACACAACAGCTTTATTTACCCGCAGACATAATTATGACTAATGATAACATTTGTAAGTTTTCCGCGACCACTCCTTGCTGGATCTGTGATGGTCCCTTTGGTACCAATGTTAAAGTACGTGATCACTGTCACATTACCGGCGCGTACAGAGGAACTGCACACAGATCATGCAATTTACAGTTGCGAATTTGCCAAAATAAAACAAGAATTCCTGTCGTGTTTCATAATTTGAATGGGTATGATGGTCATTTAATACTGCAGGCAGTAGCCACGGCATCAAATGCACCAAGAAGCGTCATCCCCAACAACGTAGAAAATACATGACGTTTAGACTTGGACAACTGCAGTTCATTGATTGGCTACAGTTTGTCAATTCCAGCCTGGATAAACTAGCGAGCAACCTTGCAGCAGGAAGCGGATCCGATTCCCATGGTAATGATAGTTATCAATTACGCGTAGATACGGGGGTGTCAACGATGAAACGTTTACCTTACTCACCCGTAAAGAAGTGTTTCTCTACCAGTACATGAGTCACTGGGACAAGTTTACTGAAACTGAGTTACCACCGATTGAGGCATTTTATTCGTCGTTGTCTCGCGAAGGTATTTTGGCCAACGAATATGATCATGCAAACGTAGTCTGATCCGCATTCAAATGTAAAACATGGGTAAATATCACGATCTGTATTTGCGCACCGATGTCTGTTGCTCGTGGACGTCTTTGAAACTTTTCGAAACACAGCCGTGCGAGTGTATAAGTTAGATCCAGCTCACTATTTCACATCGCCGAAAATGGCACGGGTCACGTTGTTGTCGAAAACCGAGGTGGAGTTTGAACTGCTCACCGATATTGATATGCATCTGGTTATTGAGCGTGAACTTCGTGGCAGAATTTCAATGGTGAGTCATCGATACGTTCGCGTTAAAAACCTGAGCATGGATGGATATGACAAAATCAAGTCAAACAGTTAAATCATGTAAATAAATTCAACAATTTGTATGGTTGGGCAATGATGCAGCCCCTGTCTGTTGGAGGGTTTCAGTCGCTTGATCCCGTACACATAGACATACACGAGTACGATAGCAACAGTGATCATGGCTACTTCTTTGAAGTTGATCTGGAGTATCCAGAAAACCTACATCACCTCCAGAATGATTATCCGCTGGCACCGGAAACGCTGTCGGTGCCACATGAATGGTTGTATCCTTATCAGTGCGGGATAGTAAACGAACTGGGACGCAAGTTTACCAAATGTAGTCCACGTACGAAGCCTGCAGTTGTATCTGTGATTATTAATACGTGTAAGCAAAATTCATCGGGCGCTTGGATTTCGCAAACACGCTTGGATGGCTCCTTATATCCAGATGAATACGGACCATCGCACCAAGGGCACTAATAAGTTTGAAAAAGACTTTTTCAAACTAATGAACAATTCTGTATTTAGCAAGATGATGGAGAATCTACAGAAACCACCGACGATGTGTACGCGGATATTGCATCAGACACACTCGCGAACGAATTTAACAACAGTTATTATCTGAATGCGCACCCCTTGTTTAGAAAGACCAACAAAAGATGAATGTGCGAGTAATCCTATCGAAGAATACGTGGGACCGAGTCCAAAGATGTACTCGATTGTGGTCAGACCACACGCCTCAGAAAACGAAAGAGGGCCAAAGGAGTTCCCCGGGTTATGGTTGAGAAAGATTTCAAATACGAGATGCATTTGGAATGTCTTCGTGAGCGACACCAATTCGCACACACAGCAAATATGATAAGGTCGCGGAAACATCGCATGGGTGCATACCGATGCACCAAGGTGAGTTTGTCTATGCTTGATACCAAACGACAGATATTTCCAGTGGAATTACCACTTACGCGTTTGGACATCATGTGCTAATACATTGAAATAGATCTTGGTGGCAGTTCCGTATTCACATGAAAAACTGCAATTCCTCTCGCACAAATTCTACTCGGTGGACGAGATCCACTTGGTGACGGCGCCAAATGATAATGTGTTGGTTGCCTTGGAAAGTCAAGCAGATATGAAACTGTAAATACATCGACAGACCATACCGGGTCAGTAGCATGACGTTGTCGACTTTCTAACTCCCCAGGTGCATACAGATACCGAACCAAATTGTTTCCCAGTGATTCTAATGGCCGTGGTTGGGAAATCATATCATAAGTAAAAGTGACAGTCTTTGGCCAAATTGCATCAGCGGGTTTTAATCCAATCACGCTTGGGACTTCATTGTTCAACGCTGCTATGACTGAACGTAGCCGTGCTACCCACTCATGTGATCGCTCTGCGATCTGAGAACGAGCACTCGGGGAGGGGGTGGGTGGGTGGATAGCCCCCTACATCCAAGATTTCATTAAAAATTCATCTGCGTACTGATGTCCGAATTATCGTTCCTCAAGTGTGCGATCAAATCGTTCCACAATAGCTTGGTCACGATGTATATTAACATGTCCAACACGTACCCGCACATTGTATTTTTCCAATAACGCAGCAACGGATCCGAGAAATTCTTTACCTGCATCCACTTATAATAATTGGGGCCATGTTAGTGGTCCACGCGTGTAAATACGTTTAAGTGCATCTGCGACACTTACTGAATCTTTAGATGTCAACGGCTCCGCTTCGTTGTATCTGCTAGCGATATCTACGACGGTTAACGAGTATTTTTATGTGTGCAAACGACCTTGTCGTTCTCGTACCTGATCATGTGGAAGAAACAAAAGGTCAGCATGGTGAACTTCGTTAAGTGTTTGGACATCAAACCAACCACGGGAAATTTATTTGGCACATGTAGGTAAATTGGCCACAGCGCTTGTTTAGCTAACCACTCTAGAGTGGCCCCGTGAGTGACTTTTGCCGCACTCGCTAACTTTGATAGGTGATTCTCCAGGTTTCGGTTGGTTGTTAAAATCAAGTCGTATATTCAGCCGTGTACAAGTAATTGTATCCAGGGATGTGTTTTTCACCTGAATATTTACTATACGGTGTCCCAGGTATCTTCGCTAATGCAGCAGCGACATCAACTCCACCAAGTTTTTTTTCTAAAACCGTGTTTGCATTTACCGGTGGACCTGGATCCGGGTCATCCGCTCACAAACTTATACTTATTTGCTCCATATTAAACACAATTTTCCAAGATTCCGGCTTCACCATTACGTGTTTTAACCCGCGTTGGATTCGCAGTACGTGCTTTTTGCGGCATCGCTCACAATATAAAAGCATGATTGCGTTATACAACAATTGACATTTCACATGGCGTCACACAAAACGAAACACGAAGATGATTTTGGAAAAAACAAAGATTTTACGTTCATTGTTTTGTCCGCGCAGGCAACGCCCAAACCACACAAGCAAAGTTTCCTGTTTCCAAACTCGGTTCGTGCGTTGATCATTGGCCCGGTTGGATCAAGGAAAACCCAACTGTTGTTGAATATGAGTATACGATGGCTGATGTGGGGTCGCCTGTACGTGATAGCGCCGTCGGCTGACGATCAACCATGTTATGATGTACTCACGGATTTTACAAAAGCGCATCAGGTGTAGTTTGGTGGCTCTTGGTTTATTTTTTTCCTACAATGCACAAAGAACCTTCGATTGATGATCTTGATGCAAGCTCAGATAATCTTGTCGTGTACGATGATGTGATGCATCAAAACCAAATCGATCCCGCGCAAATATTTTCCCGAGGTCGACATAAAACACAGTTGCGATCTATTTAACTCAACGATATGCACACGTGCCTAAAGTAATACGAAACAACTGTAACATGTTAATGATTTTTTTCTCTCTAAAATTCATTGGACTTGGTGTGAAGCCGACTAGTCGTGGGATGAGTTATGTTTGCGAAGGTCACCCATCACCCAAATAGTTTTCTCGCTATTGACTTGACGGATGATTCGCGCAAGTATCGCGCTGGTTTAACAATCATTTAATAACAATGGAAAAGACCGCCAGCGATGTCATAGCTGAGTATGCTGATCGACGCGACAAAGCTTTACAGGATCGACTAAAACTTCTTCACAGTTACAAAGATGTACATGAATGTATCAAAGATATGTTTGCGTCGCGACAGGCCGAACGGGAAGAACTCACAGCGGGTTTTGATCAAACATTTGCACCGCGGATAAAAACCTCCTCGTCAAAACGCGAAATAAATGAATAAAGTCGCGGAAGCAACCACCACAATGATTGACCCTATTGCCAGGACAGCCCAATCCATTGAACAGTTTGCTGATTGCGCGCCCTGTGGCCACTGCGGTCCAAGAAGTGGCGGCTGTGGTCTGAGAAGAGGCGACTGAGGCAATGGCACCACCCAAGAGCAAAACACTGACACCAAGGCCTGATATATTGAACGAGCTTGACCTCAAACAGATTGAGGATGATGTCATAGATTTTGCCTAGCGTTTTTCTTCCAACTTGAAACAATATGTAACAGGACCACATTATCATACATTTAGCAATGACAATACATCTGACAACTGGGATAAGTGTATATATCGGGAGAAGTTTACCAAGTATTCGACATCAGGTCCAGAGTGGAAGGAATTTCACAAAAATCTCAAATATTATAGAAGTCGACTCACAAGACAACAACCGGAAGAAGAATACGCTGGTGACGGTATCGGCGAGTGCGTGACCTCAGACCATGAACTCGTGGACAGGTTGGAAACGCTTGACGGATCTATTCGAGCGGGTAACAACGCACCAGAAGTAATCAATAATGCCGCATAGATTTGTCAGCGGTTGCTCACCAACAAAATCATGGACCGTTAGACGTTTCGCGCGTTAATGCATGAACTTATTGAAGACGTCGATGATTTATACCACACCGATGATGAATTATAAGCGCTTCCTGTTTTACACGAAATCAATGCTGCGTTGCAGCATGTCGTTGCAAATACAACTCCAAGTATTACTTCGATGAGTACAATCTCATCAACGAAACCAGAATTTTGTGTGACTTTTCCTACACCAATCACTGCGGGGCAATCCTGCATACTCGAGATCGCATTAGTGTCGTTGCGAGTTTATCGTAGTTGGCCAAATATTCGATCGCGACCGTTTGGGGGCCGTTTGGGGTCTTCCCTGCTAATAACTCTTCGTGTTTTCGTCAGACGGTGGCACTACCTAGAACATTGTTGGACTTCCCATTGGTGCATACGAGCTTGAATCAATAAATAATGAAATCAGACCGAGAATAGCATTGTTGACCGGAAAAGACCCTAGCCATCTCGATTAAATCTCGTGAGTCTGCGCTTGATATTGCAAATTCTTCGTTAAGAACAATTCTTTGTTGGCATGAAGATATTAACGAGATTTACCAAAACGAACGAATTTTGCGTGCAGTTACAATTTTGCGCCAGACATTGTCAGAATAACAACCACTGCTCATGTTAATCTGACCTGCGGCACCATCAGTGGCAGTAATGATTCCTCAGCATCGACAACGTGAGCGTTACATAATTATATATTGTTCGGTTTCGCCATGACTGAGGCCCCGGGTGATCTCATATCGATTACTCCCACACGCGTGTTTCTTCCATGCAACAATCCCCGGTTAGTACATATTCGTTTCACTCTTCTGACAAATGCTGGACCTGCGCGGTGAGACATAGGCAATACAACTGTACGTTAGAGAGCGACCTGATATTTAATAAAATGACAATTGTACGTGGACGTTTAAGACCCTTGCTTTTCTTAACGCGAGAAAACCCGTTTAAACTGCATATTATGGCACTGGCCTTGGCACTGGCCTTGGCGATATTGTCCGTGGATCGTTTACAGGCGCACCAAAGGTTCTCGCTGCCTTGTCTTCGCGCGCTACACCAAATTCTAAACACGTTGCAGTGCGAGTCGTTGAGAGTATAAAAAACGTTGCTGCGGATCGGTTACAAAATTTAGGATTGCGTAGGTTCAATCGATTCGAGATCGACCATGACAATTAGTCACAGCATTTATCGGGTGGAACAGCTACGCTTTCCTTCCTCGCGATAACTACAGACTCAACACAAAACTACGTCCGAGGAGAATTCTCATGGAAAATAAGTACCCAACAAGGTATTAGCGCACCACGGCACGTGTTTATAGCATTTCAACTCATGCCAAATATAAACACCGAGACGGTAAGTTTGATGATAGTTTCAACTCTGACAGTGACTGGAGTCTCGCTGAGGTTAAATGGTCATCAAAAACAAACCCAAAACATTTTACTCGACTAAGGACACAATCACGTCACGCGGTCATATCATCGGCTGTAGAAATACATGGACCGAGATCAAAACATTGACACAGGATTGCAGATTTCCTCAAAAGACTTGGCTATTATTTTTCTATTGAAACATCTAGACCTGGCTAAGCAATTCGTAGTGGACATGTACTTCAAAGCACGTGCATGACAAGCCGGTAACAATGAGTATAGATGTATTGCCGTGATTCTCTTTGACAAGATTCTATTGTTGCCGGGCTTGAGTGACCGAATGCGGATCATTAACGCGCCTCTGGAAAAGTCATAGAAGCAGTAATTAAACCGGTAACATTGTAAGTAATAATGTCCTTCCACGAAGTTTACGTTGGCCTTAGCGAAAACCAGCTTGTGAAAATCAAAAGCGCAATATAAAACGATTGTGGGGTCACATTGAAACTTTCTCCGGAAAGGTTAACTGGAACTATCCCCGTGTGGTTGACCCAAACGCAACTTAATCAGCTTAATGCGGTCAAACAAAAGAACACCTCGGTGACATTAAAATTATCAAAGTGAGAGGTTGCACAAATGCAGAAGACCGGTGGAATATTTCCATTCCTTGCGGCCATTCCAGCTTTGTTAGCGGCTGCTGCTCCTGCGGTTGCAACATCAGCTGCGTTAGTGGCTGTCGGAACTGCATCCGAAATGGCTTTGAAAAAGGCAGTTGGTGGACGCTTAGGTGGAAACATCTTTGTAAAAAAGGAAAAGGTCTTCGATTATCCAGGCTTGGAAACCCAAGTCTCCCGAGTAGAAGTGGCTTTCGGTTGTGGTCTAGCCATTGATCAAATTTACTCACAATGACAAAGTCAGCCAAGCGTTTCCGAGGTGTCTTTTTGCGTTATGAACTTGCATCGATGATTCCGTGCACGAGAGTATCCGATATTGTTAACCTGTATTTGATAACAGGAACTGGAACTCATTGGTTTGCATACGTGGCGACACACAAACATCTTTTATATTTTGACTCGTACGGGCCACGTAAAGTTGTTGATTATTTGATTCGAGTGGAACGACAACCGCTGTTTTATTTGACGCTGCTGTTGCAAACACGGTTCGACGGGCCTTTATGATGCCATCTTGTTGTTGAAGCGTTGCGTGCACTCGAGCGTTCACCAACCCCGCAAACACGTATTGAATTTAAGTTAAACTACACTTGATAGTATACAAAACGCCTATTAACATTTACCGAAGTTCAACCTCCCGACGACGTGGCGCGTTTGTAGATTTTACGAGGTTTGACACCAAAGTGGATTTGACCAGCCGGGTTGTTGTTGGTGTTGACCCAGGCGAGCTTGAGATTTTTGAAGATTAATCTGGAAAACTGCGAACATCTACCGTGGACAACCGAAATACCGTTTTAAAATCCGATTTTACTGAATTAATCAGCCTGGGTGTTATCAACCCGGGCGAGCTTATGAGTTTCCAAGATCAAACTGGAAAACTTAAACTGTCCGACGTTAACATCAACGATGTTGTGCTGTGGCTGTGAGATGCTGGTCGCGATCACTGCAAACGGGGAATTCAGAGACTCTGGTACGTCAATTGCGTTTATCAAAAATTATGTTGACGATGCTGCTGCTACAACGAAACAATACGTGGATAAACAGATCGCAGACGCGTTTTTGCCACCACGCGTAGTAACTTCATGGGACGTAATTATATGAATATTAACCAAAGAATCAGAGGAAAAAACTGATTCCATAACTTAAGCAAATGGTTGACTTGTTTTCGGCTCTTTTGATAATAGCATTGATAGACCTAAAGTCATATCTTAATTGTGCGCGAGTCCGGATCATATTTGTTTATCATAGCTGGAAATAGTGGCGGGTGGGGTCAAAGAGCAATGTTGGAAAATGATAAGCAGCATCATGGTTTGTTACATATATCCGCACAACTGACATTAATTATGAATTCTTCAATTAGTCGCCAGATATGAAATTCAGTTCGAAGCAATCAATAATTCTCCAGGCGGATTTTTAACCATCTTTGGCGTTTGTTTTGATAGTGATTTCGCTCCACGTGTCGACGAATATCTGCTTTAAATGGTGTTTCCAAACCCTCGTATACTCTCAAATATATTATTGTTAAGGGCCAAATAGAAATCAACCGATGAGACCACCCAGATGTGGACAATCGCACTCGAAGCCAATTTAGGATCATTGCATTGCCACGTGAAAATGCTCAATCGTTAACTGCACCACCAGGTGTGAAAACATCCAGGGATTGTTTCTATAACGATGTACTAATATTCGCCGCTGAATCCACACCGGTTAAATTCCCCATTGAGTATGTTAAACCAACATTAACTCAATTAAGAAGATAAACATCTCGACTGTTATTTAACAAGGACGCACTTGTTCGTGCACAGATCTTGGACGAAAATGATCGTTACAGGTACAAAGCAAAGGTGTGATCGGTGTGTTTCTCTATGAGCGTAGTGCCATACCTCAGGAACGTACAATCGCTGGAGAGCTAAATATTCCTCTGGGGGATATTTTCTTTGATTGTATGACTATTGTGCAAGTAACAAAATATGCTTGTTTGGAAGTGCGTGCATGTATGGCACCTGAACAAGGTCAGCTTATCGAGTAATTAGTCTCCACTATAACAATATTAATATAACAATTATAACAATTATAATGGATCCTCAATGTTACCGACGTGAAACAATATTCGTAGAGGAACTGCAACTGCGAGATGAAGTTGCTAAGAGAACCGCGTTGCCCATGAAATATAAACGTATATGTAACATTGCAGATGCTGTTTGTGGAATCGCCGCCGCGACCACTGTTGGTCTTAGCTTTGCGGGAATCACAAGGACGACAACTATTATAGGCCCACCGATCAGGAGTGTTGTTGGAGCCATATCCATAGTAACCGGTGTTGCAGGTGGTTCCATTAAAATAATTTCGTTACTGCTGCATTCGCGAATACATATCTATTAGGAACTTCTCGCGGCAGCACAAAGTAGTCTCAATACGATACTCGGTGACTATCGAAGATAAAATCATTAGCGCGGCCGAGGTCGAGACCATGTTGGCGGAAATAAAAAGCACAGGCACCTCCGGGCACAGATACGCAACCGCGTAGTGGATTTGCAGACAGTAAACGTCGAGAAATTCCCTTTTAAAAATACATAAAAAGTATATAAATGACAAGAAAATAAGCAGGTTCTATTTCTGCAAAAGAAGTCAAATAAATGTATGGAATCAGCTCAACCAGATTAAAACAGACATGGAATGCTCTCAGATATTGCTAGGCTGTAATCAATCAACAAGATCTACAGACTATAATTGATAGTAATAAGTCCATTAAAACATCTGATATCGACAAAAAATATCTACAGCCCATAATTAATAGTATTAAGTCAATGAAAACATCTGGTATCGACAAGAGAGATCTACAGCCCACCATTAGGTCAATAAAAACATATGATATCGACAAGAGTGCTCTATAACCCATAGTTGATAATATCCAGATAATGATGGCTATATTCGGTAATCTAAGAAATAAAATCTCAGAGCTGGATAAAATTTTGGAAAAAATAGCTGAAACCGACGAAAATATTGCGATGGGATTACATAAGCTCGTAACACTTACAATGGTTTCAGCAGTAGTCGGACGTTTTCTGCAAAAATCATAAAAAAAACTTTATGGAACAACGAATTTCAAAAGGAGACAAACTGTTGACAGAAGACTTGTTATGTGAAGTTAGACAAGAAATCAACGAAGAACTGATGGAGTAAGGCGACTCACTGTGGATATAAATGTGTATACGTTTGTGACTGTATTTATCACGTCGCAATTTCACAGACGTGTATACATAAGTAGTAGTAGTAAAATACTAGTTTTTAGTTTGACTGTTCTTTTCGGAGCGACAAATATCCTGGTTCAAATCCTCACCCAACATGATTACCCTCTTGCATGGACGTCTGTTGTTAACTTTTCGCGTGTGGTTCGCGTAAGTCATGTGGGGTGAGGATTTGACCTTTGACTTGGATCAGTGTCGCAGGAAACAGTGGGCGCGTTTTCGGAAATACAAAACTACCATATTGCTACTATTCACATTACTACTGCTACTACGACTACTACTACTACTAGATACAACAACATAGTTATATAAATTTGATTTATATACAATATACGCATATTAATCGTGGTAAAGATAGATAGGGGACGCCGGGTGGCCGAGTGGTCTAAAGCGCTCGCCTTTACAGATCACTCACATCTCTATTCTGTTGGCGTGGGATCGAGTCATGGCTCGACCAATATGGGTTTGTGAGAAATATTACCAGTAGCTTCTCGTGGGTCAGTGGTTCATCCCTGGGTCTTCCCGGGCTCTTCCTCAACCAAATATAATTGCTGCCATGTATGGCATATCATGTGCTAAAATGCCGTTAAACCCAAACAATCACAAATCACAACTCACAAGATAGATACATAGTAATCGTGGTCAAGATAGATAGATGCGTTTGTTTATTTTGTCCAATTTAAACTAGCGGGGCGAGAAATTAAAAAGCATAATATTGACACTGTTCTATTCTACGAGGAATTGAATGCATCTACATGGGCATTGGCTGGCCATTTATAAAATATGCACATATGGTCAAACTCTATTTGATAAATACCCAAACGAACGGTTTGGTTTGACTTGTTTTTTGGGGTTTATGTACGGCACACCAACACAAGTAGGTTATGCAGTGCAATTGGAGTAAAGTGCCTTGCCCAAGGACACACCACGGTAGCCGACCCGAGGTAATCCAATGGCAAGATTAGAACCTGCACCATTTTGGTCGCGAATTGGGCACGCTAACCACTGAGCCATCCCTTGGAGAGTTCTCAAACAAATGGGGATAAGTACATATAGGTACATATAGGTACGTATAGTGTACATAAATATATTTTGTCACGTTTTCAACAGCTAGATGTAGTTATATACATACTTATTTCGAGATTCGTGTCAATTCTTTATCTACTTATTCACGTTTACCATATTTAATGCATTGCTTCGTCGTATAAGCTCATATCAGTATTTGTATGACTGAACCGGAGATGACAGATTCCAATACCTGTCCTTACAGAGATTACGCTATTGGTTTAAAAGCATGTACTGCTGTGGGGTATTGACACTAGAGAACATACGGAGATCGATCTTAAAAAACGCCCCGACCTTGCCCTATGTGACTTGTGGTGGATTTTACTTCAGTGCCATTCAGAAAAATGTAGATATGCCCAAGAAGTACAAAGTTTCTGAAAAAGTAAGTAAATGAAATTAACATTTTCAATTTTTGAAACAGCTGCTTGTGCAATACAATCACTGCATTTCATACAAATTAAAAGCCTTCATTTTCGATCATTGATGTGAAAATTGTCTTTACCCTGTGCACACTTACATATCAGTATTTTAAAAGATTATTGAAAGAGACTGTAAGAGTTCGTTCGTTCTTTCCTTTCTTTCATTCTTTCTTTTTTTGAAAGGAAAGAAAGAATTAAAGTAGATACAGATGAAGAAAAGAAAGAAAGAAAAATAGAAACGGAAGAAAGAAATATGAGATAGGTATCCACGCAACGTCTTTGTGAACATTATATTCATAAAGACGTCGTTTTTATTCCATGATATGCTTGCAAAGAAAAAAGGACCATTTTGGGTAAATATTCACCACAAATGTCGGTAACGTATTGTTCAAAATGTACACTCACATAACAGAAATAACATGTACATTATACATACGTGTGGTTATACAAATGTTAAACAACGAAGAAAGAAGTGATTAACAAGGACTAAAAAGTATTTTGTAGAGTATTCAGCAACCTACATACACTTTTCAGTTATAAGTGTTATAAATATTATCATATTTGGTCTAGTACAAAAGTATTTTTTTTCAAGTGACACTTGCGTTCTTGATCCAAAAATATGCATTAAAGCAAATAATGAAATTCTTCACCGATTTCTCCACTACTACATAACACACATTTAATTTCACATCTAGGCATTCCTTCCCAACGTCCCTTTTCTACAGGAAACCTATGATTACTTGTTTGAAACTTTTTAAATAATTTATACAACTTTCTTGACAAGCTAACTGGATAATTTTCTAATTGCAATTCGATTTGAAATAAGGCATAAGTTTTCCCTTTTGGTGAGTCATTCATATCGAATCTCTTGCTTTATCTAAATTGGTCGATAAGAATTTGTTTGTATTGTGTTGCCAAATGTTTGCTGTCATGAAAAGAATGTGTCAACCAAACCCAGCTAAATCTTAATTTTAAATGGCATTGTATACCACCAATCAATTTATTTGCAATGGCGCCTTACCGTAAATTGTTTAATATGTATCTATATGAAATACATGAATATTTTGTACTCTTCCCTGTTACTAATTTTGACCACAAAATAACCATCCCTATTTTAGTATATATTGACAAAGGAGATCGGCCTAATCTCCAGAGTTCATAAATTGTGATGTGCTTTAATCACACGTTGAATAGGACTCAACAAATCAAGATGTACATTTTACATTTTTAATGATGTGTACGTTTTAAAGTCCTCATATTTCACAACTGTATGTAAGAATAGGTAGTAGATACACTGTTGTGTAAGAATAAACTTTTGCTCCCTGTATCTCTCTCTCTCCTAATTACATGATATTTTTACTTGAAAAAGATAATTTAGTTTTTCATAAACCAATGTAATTATAATTATATTAGATTTTATTCGATTTTGTTTGTTTCTAATTTCTGTTACTCTTTTCTATGTTTAAACGCTGTGATCGGCAAATTAGTTTCATTTATAGATACATGTATATTGTAATAAGTTAAATATCGGGGAGACACGGTTGTAGACTGTACTAGCGAATAATCCGGATAATTGGCGTCCAGATAATCGACGTTTTGCTATATATACGATAAATCCTACCTTTGGGAGACAGCGTATAATTCGGTACATTCCGCGACATCTTTGTACAGTTAATATGTACGATTCATTATTGTACCTGTAGGGCATATTCTGGAGGAAATATTGGAAGGAATTTTAAAATGAATGAAAAATGGGTAAAACAAAAGAAATGAACAACATATCTTTATCTAGCTCATTTCCTGTTGCCAGAAGGTAAAACTATCTACGTTCATGCATGTGACTTGGCTTTGGCGACGTAGCCATGGCGCTCAACGGTAATAAATATGTGACGCCCAGTACTATAATATACAGTGAAAATTCGCTAATACGATCATTGACGGGACTGAAAGAAAGTGGTTACATAAGTGGGGTCGTCTAAATATCGGGAGTAGTTATATGAGGGAACTAAGGGCAGTATGAGGCACTTGGGGGCAGTATGAGACACTTGGAGGCAGTATGAGGCACTTGGGGGCAAATTTTATGTCTAGAATTTTCCAACAAGTTATGCATGAATTAGTCATCCAACAGTTTAAATTTTCTGCCTATCACCCTGAAAGTCAAGGGGCTTTAGAAAACTTTCATTAAACTTTGAAGAATATTATTTGGTTATATTGTTTTGATACAGGAAAGGATTGGGATGAAGGTGTTTATTTGCTGTTGTTTGCTGTTAGGGAATCAGTTCAAGAATCATTGGATTTTAGTCCTTTTGAACTGGTTTTTGGACTGATTGTCCGTAGACCATTGAAGTTATTGAAAGAGAAACTTCTTTCAAATTAGGATTCAAAGATTAATCTTCTTGACTATGCCTCTGACTTTAAATATAAGCTTCCAAAGGATTGTGAAGTAGCAAGAACTAATCTTCACTCTACTCAGTCAAAAATGAAACTAAGGTATGACAGAAATACACAGGAAATGAGTTTTAAACCTTGTGAAAAAGTTCTGACTTTCTTGCCCATTCCTCAAAATCCTCTTCGGGCTAAATTGTATGGTCCTTATGCCGTTGAAAAGAAAGTAGATGATTTAAATTATGTCAATCACACTCCTGGGAGGCGGAAACAGAAACAAATTTGTCATATAAATATGTTAAAGGAGTATTTTGACAGAGATAGCACAATTAATTACTCAGCTAATTTAGTTGTACCTGTCCCACACAGTGACGATGTAAACGATGGATTGCAATCTGACTGTAGTGACTTTGGTTCAACCAAACTTCGGAATTCGTAAATATTGAACAATCTGGACCAGAAATGTTCGCATCTAGCACAGCAGGAGAAAAATGAACTAAAATAGTTAATACATGAGTATGAGAACTTGTTTTCTGATGTACCAACACGAAAATATAAGATCTGTTATGACATTGAAATAGTGGATTCTACACCTGTGAAACAGCACCCTTACGGGATAAATCCTCTCAAGCAGAAATATTTGAAGAAAACAAATGCAATATTTACTGTACAATGATTTTATAGAACCAAGTAAAAGTAACTGGAGTTCACCATGTATTCTTGAGCCTAAACCAGATAATACATTCTGCATGTGTGCTGATTATAGAAAAGTCAACAGAGTCACCAAAAACGGATACATTTCCAATGCCAAGAAGAGCTGATTGCATACAAAAACTGGAAATGCGAAATACGTCACCAAGTTAAACCTATAGAAGCTGAAGTCAAGGCTATCTCTGAATTGCCGGTGCCTGGTAGTAAAAAGAACTGATGCACCCTCACGTGTATAGACGTAATATCTTGCTTTATTTTGTGTAATTTATAAGACATTTTGCTATGCAAATTTGATTATTATACTATCATATGGATATTTGATTAATATGTAAAATAATGCTGTATTCAGTATGTCTTTCCTTTTTTATGAGGGTAGGTGTTATGTATAATTAACCTATTATGTATGTTTAACCTTGTCCATGAAAGTAAGTTACACTATAAAGTTCTGGTCAATTGGTAAACACCTTGTTTACTGACACTGAGTTCAAGGCCATTGTTGTTGACAATTATTCACAGCTAGTTGTGTGTTTTTCCACAAGAACAACGCACGTTCTGTTACATTGTTGGTTTCACATTCTTTGTGTTACATTATCTTAAGACCTAGAGTCGTAACATCGCACATTTATATCTTCTGATTAATCTGAATTAGCCTAACTCGGTGTCGCTCATTGCTGCCTTCTTTGTTTTTGCATTCTCACAGTCACTATAAAAATAAGTGCTTAAATGTCGGAGTATATTCGAGTTCAAAGTAAATTTGTTATCAAATAAATTATTTTTTTAACCGCATCCTATCTACTTTTTTGTATTGTAATAATTGTTTTCCTCAATATTACTCCACGTTATTGACTGACATATTAATAAATTGTGATCATTAATACTTAATTATAACATTGTTTTAAAAATTACATATATGATACCGTGCATGTTAATGCAAACATTTTGATAAATGCTCAAATGTTTTTTACTCATTGGTACCTAGAGGCCTATGGCAGATATCACAAGGACTACTTCTAGTGCCTAGTGACAGTATCAGTGAGAAGAGTAAATGGTGTATGATTTTTCTGAGAACTGGTGTACAAAAAACAAAAACTGTTTTAAAGCTGTAAACTTGTTATAATTTCTGTCCTCTTCAAATATATGTGCGTTGCTATTATGTATGGTCATTGTTGCTTTTGTGTATAGCTTGTGTTGTTTTCAAAACACGCCTCTGTTGGATTAATATGACTTTCTTGTTTGTTTGGGTTTTTTTCCTTCTCATTTTTTAATCACAGCTATCTTTATAGATCCTCAAAATGGTATTTTCTGTATGGCACATTGTGTTATTGTTATACTATTTATAAGTACAATATGTGTATAATATCCATACATCTCAATTTTATTTTAATCAAAATGTTTACATCAGGTATATCAGAGAAAGGAAACATACAAGTTAATCTGAAACAAGAAATAACAATCTTGACAAAATATGATAACAAATCTATCAAATCGACCTTAATAGATGAAGGAAAGCATTTAAGCGCGTTCGGAGAACAAGTTGTATATTCATTCGCCACAAAATTTCATTTCGATATTATAATTACCAAATTTTGTAATGACTTCTCTCTCAGTTTATTTCAATAAACATTTTTTGCTCAGGTATGTTCGAATAGTTTACTTCTCTGCCTTTTCTACCGGTCGTACAGAACCAAAGGGTACTCAGTGACTGAAAACAACAAATACAACGACTTTACTAGAGCTTGCTTTCAAATCCAATGTGCAAACCGAAAATATAACTTTATTTTACAGCTTCGTGAATGAAAGTTTTGGAGTTAATGTCTTTATTAATATCAAATATTTTTTTAGAAATATTACTAATATGGATACCTTTTCACATATCAAATACTACAACATATTCAAACATGAAAGGTGAGAACATTGATCCTGCTTAACGGTTGAACCATGGCTTACCACAGACCTATAATATACTATAAACAGGAAGAAGACAAATAAGAAGAAACGAAGAAGAAGGGAAACATAAGAGATTGAAAGAACGGAGACACTACTGGGATTGGGATTTTAACTGCACTAAATTATGTTTCCAGTTTACTCCCATCACTCTTTAACATTGCGAACAATAAGAACTTACCTCTGTTTTACATTCTGTATTAGCGAAATATAGATCGACACTTAAATTATAACTAAATACATTTAACAAAATATTCTTTCTCAGTTCTTATTGATTGAATTTACCACAACACTGCATGATCAGTATTTTAGGAAATACAGGTCATTATCTATTGGCAATTAGTGATTCTCCAGACTAGTTATTGAAGACTCGGTTTATTTCAAACTCATAGACAACATTTATTTGTCTCTCGTTAAAGACTGGTGAGGTGACTCAAAATAGCGGCATATCAAATACAATCAATGGTACGACCTATGACGAGAAGCCCTCTGAAAAACCGAAAGTGGAAGAGAGAGAAGAGTGGGCAAACAAATGGGAGTTTATTTTTTCCTGTATAGACTTGTCACTGGAGTTGGGCAACGGCTGGATATTTTAATATCTCGCTTATGAAAATGGAAGAGATGTGTGACATTAATTAAACTTGTTTCTTCGAAGATGTAATGATTAATGTATACGTGATCTGTTGGTAGTGAAGCAAGCTTTTGACCATTATGTAAAACTTCCGCGTTATGTTCCATAAGGAAAATGGCTTGATGACCATTGTGGTGAATGATCTAATAAGTTAAAAGTGACATTGCAATGTTAATAGTGTACACAGTTTGTCTTTAACACAAATAAATCGGTTTAATTTTTTAATATAATTAAATAAGATTATAATATAGAAATAAACCTAGCTGTTTAATGATTGGTTAGTCGTTGGAGCTTAATACTAAAATTGTGCGGGCAACACCATATTTTCATATTACCGGGACAGACAACCTATCTACTAAACTTGTGAAATTGCGTCTATCTTTGTTACAGTTGTAAATTCCTAAATATTTGTGTTAACACATAGTTAATGCATACAATATGAATAAACATAAAATGAGCCAGGCAAAAAGGTGAAAAATTCCATTAACCATGATTTCATAACACGCACATAGTCACCATTAAATAATCAAGTACTGAATAGGACAATTTAATTTCACTTGTCTTGAAGGGTTGTTCAGATTCTTGGGTTCTTCAAGACTACTTTCTTTAAATAGATTTTCTATTACTGTGAATACATGGCTGAACAACTCAATTTGATAGGTATATAGACAATACATTTCTGAATTGAATATGGTTAAAACGTCATAAAAACAAATTATTGTTGACTATTTCGAAATTCATAAAGCCACAAAACCCGTAAAACGAAGAATGATAAAAGCATACTCGAATTGTAAATAGTATTATTTTACGAATTATTATCGTAATGCAAAGGAGACAGATAAAGCATTTTCATAATTTTTATCATATGCTGCAGGTGAAGCAGACAACTTCACCCCCCCCCCACCCCTACCCCCCCCCCCAAAAAAAAAAAACAAAAAAAAAACAACAAAACAACCTGGTCACGGTAGAAGTTGACAATTATAGTAAAGACAAACTAGTTGAGATGAATATATACAGGTCCTTCTGAAGTCAGGAACTGTGACCATGATATAAGCTATTACGGAGATAAATCTGTATCTTCTAGCGGTTTGCATGATCGCCTACATCATCATGCAGTTCCTCATGTACAAGCCGATGTGCTTCCTGGAGTTAGCATTAGGACACTATTCTGGTTAGGTGCCAACAACACTCTAGACTATGAATCCAAGCGGCAAGGGTAGGTGTCAAAAGCCAGTCTGTTTTTTTTTAAAGATTTTGAATATCTCTCAATATATTTTTTCCAAATTAAGTTTGCAACACGAAATGATTTGAACACGTGTCCAATTTTTATATAACATGTAAGTGTTTGATAAAAAATATACCTGTTTTATATGATATCGTAGCATAACACAAGTCTATGTGTAATCATCTTGTTTCAGAAAGTTTCATTATAGTCAAACGTCTGCATTTATCGGAGTTTAATTATATAAGTCCATTTTAACCTAAGAAACTGCGAACTGAACAGTTCGTCTAACCTAATTTTTTATTTTTACTTTCGGCTTTTCAATACCAGAGAAGACCAGTGTTCTTGTACCATACTATATTATTTTTTATTATTATTTCATACTGCGTTATGTCATGGCTTATATTTGTCTCGTTTCCTCAGTTAAACTGTTACGATATGAATCGGATTGTCTCACCTTGGTACAACTTTATAAAAACCCAGTTATATTTTTAACATCATCCATCTGCAGTGTCGCATCCAGAAATATCGTTTGTGTGTGTATGAGTGATTGTTTTATTTTTATTTTTATTTTTTTTTTGGATGCCTAAACAAGTAGGCGAGGAGTCCATGGAACGAAAACCCCTACATTTTAAGCGTTTCCTTGACATAATTTTAACTATCTAACTGGAAAGAAATCTTACTCCTGGAATCTTTTTGCTTGTTTTGCGCTCATTGTATTGGGGGTGGAGTTGGGAGGGGGATGCTGGCGCAAATGATGTCATGTCATCATGCATTGCAACGGGCAAAGGCGTAATGTCAAAGGCATCGCAGTGATATTCAAAGCATTTACATTTTTGCCTTGTTTTGAATGGAACAATCCCCTTCTTAGATACAATAATTATATTAATTGTTCCTGTAAAATATGAAATTTATTTCTTAAATAACATGAAAGAATCTTGCGATATATATATATATATATATATATATATATATATATATATATATATATATATATATATATATATATATATTTGTTAACAAAATGTATTTCAAATCTTTTATTATTGTATTATTCATTTTAGTTGAAACATGAATATATGATTTTACTCATCAACATTGTCTTTATACACGATGCACAAATATAAAAAGATGAAAGAAGGAGAAGATACAGTTTGTTTATTATAAAAAGTCGTATTTTAGATCAAATTGGCCTAATATTCCATTTATTTCCCGGAAGGTTGCAGTACTGTAATAGTGCTCGAAACATAACAACAGATTGTCGCTGCCCTTTAAATGCCACGTTTCGTTTCAGTTTTCCTTATAATTGTAGAAAGGTCAGCTACATCATAAATCCAACCGCAGTGGCTGAATTATACTTCTAGTGAGTATAAAAACAGATGATATTATGACCATGAGTACTCAATAAATATGAGTACTGTGAACTAAGTATTATTAAACTTTACTGTATATACATCCTCAGATACCGAGGGCTGATGAAAATTTGAGAACTTGGAACACTTCGTGACATCTTAGTGGCAATGTAATTTCACCAAATACCAAACTCATAGCTAATTCATTAGGCAATTTTTTAAATGCGATCGGATCCGAGAAAGTTAGGGAAACGCCGGGACAGCATAGCGGCGCTGTAACTAAATCACATATGAAGAAACAAATTAGTCAACCAAACTTGTTCTTTCAGAGATGCTCTGATTATGTGCCTTCGCCATCTATGTGTATTTAGAGGCAACTACATTCTTTAATCTCTATAAAAAAGAGGCCCGAGTTTGTTACGAAAGATCTGATTGGCTAATCGATTGCTGGCTAATGGACATATGACAGACGAATGTTGAGAGGCGGAATTCCTGCATGAGATCCGAGGATTATTTTCATAGTTCTTCTTGCCGAGAAGATGTTGTGATTTTATACTTAGTCCTCCGATTTTTGCAGCGCTCGCAAATGTTTGCTATTTTCAACTTTTCGTGCACCGCTTGACCTATTTTGAATATTTATCAAATGTGACTTGTGTCACTAACAAGAAAAAACGTAATGGGTTTCTTCCGTGGTTTTTAAAACTTAGGGTCTTTTTTGTTCATATTCAGCATTAAAAAAGTAGTCAAATACGTCTCCTTTGCTTACAGCCGCCAGTATCCTTGTAGGTGTAAGAAAATGACTAAAGTATACGTGATTTTACGACTGTTCCGAACATTAATGAGCTTCCCGGTCATGTGAGTCTGTGACGTCAGAGACGGGACACCTGAAGCATTTGGCTAGTTAGCTGTGAACATTTTATGCCTGAATACAGTAATTTTGGAAATAAACATAGCAGTTTCGAGTATGGACTGACATTTTGATCCTTCAGAAATACCGTGTGAGCCGTTGTCGAACGAAATCCTTGTTTTTGACAGCTCTGAAGCTCGTGGATCAGACGAGAACTCGGATGTGAAAGAGGATATGAACATCAACAGGCTTGTGAACAGGTACTGGTATGCTCTGTTTTTTGTATCTTTTACAATTCATATTTCAAAAATGTGCGTTCAGTTTTATTTTTAGTTCCACTGAATATGATTTGATTGTTTAAATAGTAAGAGATCCATTTTATCCATATTAGGGTCAGATTGGGGGCGGTGTACCTAAACACAGTAATGTACAGTAATGGAGATAAAATACAGTCATGTAAAATAAATTAAAGTAATGGAGCAATAAATTAAGCATTTGCATTCACAGTATTGATTTTGTTAAATACTTTTTGTAAAAAATGTTTTGCAAATTTTGTTGTCGTTTATGTTGTTTATCCATTGAAATTAATATGAAAATTGATGGCGCTGGTGTACATTAACCACTTGAATATACAGTAAGGTGTACTATATTATGGTAACACATTTAAACACGACGTATAGTCATTTAACTAAGCATAATTATATTTATTTTTTTTTCTGTCTCCAGTTTGGAGATTTTCTATTCATTGTTTTTATTTTTCGAACTTTTGATTTAAAATATTTTTGTACAGTAATGGAGTAATGGATACAGTAATACAGTACAGTAATCCATGTAGTAATATTTCCGGAATGACAGTAGTGGAAAATAGGCATTATATACGAACAAAATAGAGATTATGGACGTTGATGAATTAAAAAAAGATATTTTTTGTTTAGTTTGTTTTTGTTGTTATTGTTATTCCTCTACTGACATTAATATATATAATGATGTTGGTGTACAGTAATGGCACACACAATACAGAAAGGTATATACTATTCTGGGGTAGGAAATAAAAACGACGTATAGCGGTAAAGTCATAGAACTGAATATGTTTTGTATGTTTTGTATTTATTCATTTATTTTTGTCTCACCCAAGCCCCAAGTTATGGTCTCTCTCTCTATCTCTCTCTCTCTCTCTCTCTCTCTCTCTCTCTCTCTCTCTCTCTCTCTCTCTCTCTCATGCACAGGGCTATGTTTACCTTCAGTATAATTAATCTGAGACTGGTGTAAATATGAAGATTTTCATATTACAGGTGACTTGGAGAATCATCCGTCAAATATGCTGGTATTTGTTCCTATTCTTACGTGTATTTGCTCATGTAGGCATACGGAATATATAATACTTTACAATTTATGCATGTATGACAAGACTTCCACTAATAATATTGTTCGATAATTTTTCAATCGGGATAGAATCAAAGAAGAAAAAGAATTAAAGAAAATCGTTGACTGTGCAATTGAGCTTATAAATATGCATTAGACGGTAATGCAGTTTTTCAACGTTACTTCTTATATAAATTATTGTATCATGAAAAGCTAAATGTTGCATTTCTTTCCGACGAATATCATTCTAGACTATGTTCAGTTTTAAATAATACCTTTATTTCGGTGCAGTTATTAATTGCATATTTTGATCAAAACGTGATAATGCATGGAAAAATGTAAAATTTGAATAAAAGCTATATATCGAAATGTTAAAACGAACCCTGCTATAATGTTAACATAAAAGAAAATATTACCAAACTTCTTCGAACAGGGTCGTCACATTAAACGCCATACTTGGTAAAATTATCTCTCCTCACGTTACACCACGCCCTATAGTTTACACCTAAATTATTTCAGGCGACCTTGCATAGGTCAATACGGGTTCTGAAACATTTATGGAAATTTCTGAACACATATTAAACACTATATGCAATATTAAAATATGAACTTATGACGTCCAAAAAGTAACATCACGCTGATTTTTAAACGGTAATTGATACCTCAAAGATAGTACATATCTTCGAAGTGCTGCTTTTGTGGACATTATTGTAATTTCTGGGCAAGTATTACGGAAAGAAAATCACTTGATTTAGAAAGTAAGTTCCCTTTGATTATTAACCTAAGAGTTAAAAGTTCAAAAACAGAAATCATCATATGTTTTCAATGCGGCTTAAAATGAAATCAAACCAGCTTTGTCGAAGAATATATCTCAATAGCACTGATTTTTCATCCTCTCTGCGCAATTGTATAAAATATAGCTTGCTGACGTAACAGCATCGAAAGATCCTGGATGACATAGGTACCCATCGACGATGAGAGGCCATATGATGTGCCTTGTTTATTTATCAACTTTGAGAGGTTGTATGCAGCAGAGTATGTTGGCATTTTTCCTCTTAAAACTAGCTTGCATCCGACATCAACTTCCAACATCACCGGTTACACGCTGCTGTCAGTCTCCCGCCTCTGACGTCACACATGCTCAGTTTCTGAAGATTTACGGAAATTATGCATACGAAGCACACACTTATTTTGACCTATTTTATATAAAAAGACTGGGTGCTTGACGATCGAACTTTCTGCAAAGTAAAACATGCGTTTGGGCGTTTTTAATACTATAGTAAATAGGAAAAAGCAAAAACCTTGGAACACACCCTTTAAGAGGACATTTTAACACAGTGTAATCTTTTTTGAACAAATTGGACTGCAAGAAACCTGGCCTTAAATTCTTCGAAGTTTATACAAATTGGTCAATCCATTCTGTATGAAAGTCATAACTAAACAGAGAGAGAAATTTGAACGATTCTGGTATCAATGTCTTGTATAGAGTACAAATGGAATCTAATACACCGCAAGGTCTCCGTTACTGTTGTTGTTGTTGGTGGTGGTGGTGGTGTTGTTGTTGTTGTTATGGGTTTAACGCCAGTTTTCAGCACATGATAGGCTATACATGGCGGCCAGTATATCTGGTGGAGGAAAAACCCCGGGGAAGAACCACCTACCCACAGGAAGCTGCTTGCAAGCTTTCTCACATGCCCACTTTGGCCGAGCCCGAGACTCGAACCCACGTGGACAGAGGTGAGATGTCAATGATCTTGAAAGCGAGCGCCTTAGACCATTCAGCCACCCGGGGCCCCCTTCTTCGTTACTAAATTACTGAAAACGTATTGTTTTTAAAATCTGTTAAGCATTTGAATCATATTTGGCAAGAATTTACGCATCAGCTATTTAATATTTGTGCTAATAATCCCATGCTTTTCCAAGTAATGAAACCACCGCACCAAGAATTGCAAAGATTTAAAACTTCTTATTAGAAATCACCCGACAACATTTTACCCAGTTGCGGAGGAGACGTCTTTTCATAAATGCCTTTTAAACAAGACTATATGCCCAGTTAGAATCTGTAGGCCTGTGTATGCATAGTTAGTGATTTCAGGACCGTTTGTACACACCGTTTTCGAAAAGAAACAAAAACACTATCAATACATATTAAGAATATTTCATGTAATGTACACTAATCTGTAACATCACGAACAGTTTTACTTTGAATGCGTATTAAGCATGGCATGAAGACAAATACAAAAAGCAGTGTATTTATTCTGTACGCACACACACACACACACACACACACACATATATATATATATATATATATACCTGTCATATTAGCATTAAATGATCATGTTCCACAGACGTTGAAAAAATAACATATTTAATATCGCAACTTGAAAGTTAATTTACCTAGTGTCTGCAAACTCCTCTCAGTAAAGGGGTCATCCAAAGGGCCCCGAACATATACCGTAAGGATATGGGGATCCCCTGTGGAAATCTGCTCTTTGTTACTTGCCCTCTTGCTCGTAGCATAAATAATATCGATTGTTCAAAATTATTTTGAAAATTATAGCACATACATACTATTTGTGATCTCCTTTCAGTAAAGAGGTCATCAGAGGGTTCCAAACATATACCCTAAGGATATGGGAGATCCCGTGTGGAAACTTGCTCTTGGTTACTTGTTCTCTTGCTCTAAGCACAAAAAATATCAATTGTTCAAAATTAATTTGAAAAATCATAGCATATGTCTACTGTTTGTGATCTCCTTTCAGTAAAGAGGTCATCCAAAGGGCCCGAAACATATACCCTAAGAATATGGGAGATCCCTGTGGAAACTTGCTCTTTGTCTTCTCCGCTCTTGGATCATTGTTGTCCTCTGCCTCATCAAGAGAATCAAGTCTTCGTTAAAGGTAGGCTGAATTGTTTATGAATATTTTTGATCGAGCTAATTACTTACTCTCAATAATTACATTATGGATTTTGTTATTGTGCTTTCCATCATTTTTTTGTCAGAATTGATCCAAAATACGATCAAGAATAAGACTTTAGTACGATTCTTCCAAAGAGAAGAGGTGCGTGATAATTTATCTGTTTTTGCAGACTGGTTTGTCTTGCTTGAACAGTTCGTATTTTCTCCTTTCTATTTCTTTTGAGAGACTGACTGTAATATGTAGACAAGCTTTAACAAACATGTGATTTCAATCGCGCTTTCGTTATCGAAATATTGTGCATTTTTATTCGTTTGATTTTTATCTTGAAGTTCATAGATTGTGTATTTTACTGCTACCTTTCCATATTTCATTTTGAACATCCTGCATGTGCGTGGTGCCACTCTTGACAGAGCCGTATATGGAGTGCTATATTTTGTAGTTCCCAAGTCGGAAAAACTACTGGACCTCAAGGTGGGTCTAGACGAATTTGTCTATTACCACCGTGTTTATAATTATCTGTTTTTATTCGAATGAATATTCACATTAGGTAAAATCTTAAAATATGGTTTATTTCAAGATGGAGTCCTTTGTTACATAACTGGAATATTTTAGCATCAAGATTGCATTGAAATGGATTCTGGCATCAAATTAAAATTACGATATGAAATAAATCAAAGTTTCCAATGCATATTGGAGACCCGACCTCTGGTGTACTAGTATTTAACCTAGGAGAAATAAAGACAGAGCGTTAATTTTAGCTATTATTACTTTGATCTTAAATAATTGATATAGAGATCTCATTTACTATTTGTAGAAAAAGACTTGATAGAAAATCACAGTAATCGTTAAAACTGGGGTACCAGTTCATCAACATATATAATGCCAAAGCTGCCATTAGGGAGGTCGGATGCATGGAAGTATTGCTGATACTATCTTAGTATGTCGGGTTTTACTGACAGTGGTCTTACATGGCCAAGCTACCTGGGTCACTCTCTTGCCTAAATTATATCGGAAATGTTAAATGAATTACAGTGAAAAAAACTGTATGGTTTATTTTAATTTATTGGTTTTGGAAATACATATTTGAGTTTTAATTATATCACCAATGGATGACTGTTGTTTTTTTACATAGAAGTTATGTCTAACTAACCGCCTTCGCAACTCTGGTCTATTTTTTTCTTCTTTGTGCATTCTACTTTCAGACTCGACAGCGAGGTATTGAAAATGAAAATCTGTATTTACTTTCTACAATAATTTATAACAATTACTAACAAGCAAGGTAATGTTCTAAATTTCATGGACTATTTTTTAAATTCATTTTGTAACGACAAAAGGGCAGTTTTCTAATTAAGATGTCATCAGTTGATTTCTCATTTAATTGGGCTGAAATAGCAAGTCTTTCGTTTTGGCAATTATATGATTTTAGAAAGGAAGTTTTATTTCTCGATTAATCAGATTTCTCGGTGTAATGTCTCTTATCCACGAGAGTTCGTGATTTACTTTTGTCATCGCGCTCTTAATGAACTCTTATCGAGCTCTCTTAACAGTAATATCACAGAAAGTAACTATACTAGTAAACTCAAACGCAGATGTCTCATTGGCTGACTGAATTTATTGCTATAATATGAAAACAAAACTTGAAAGAAACTATTAATAACATTAACATTGTACATAATTCTACAAACTTCTAAATTCATAACTTTGTTTTGCCAGCCCACAACAATTACAACAAAACAAAGATAAATCTAAATTTCAATTTTTATCATATGCCTAGAAGAAAATACCTCAAAATGATAAAACACACTATTTGATAAACCAAAGAAACAAAAATAAACAAAATACGCAAATTATAAATCCTAAAGTTTAATTACCGATAAATTTGCAACAATACTAAGATGGTGCCCAATTTACGATATTCCTCTTTTACACGAAAAGAAAATAATTTACAGTTAAAATTAAAACAAAACCTTGCGTAGTTTCAATCTTTTAACTCAAGAATTTCTAATAGCTCCTCGTTCTTAATTAACACTGGGTTAGCACAAATATTCGCAACTATTAAACAAACCTTTGCTGCACGTCATTCCTTAATGTGCTAAACGTGTCGTTAGAAACCAATATATATGAACATCAATGTGTGAATAAGATGTGCACCTGTAAGTTACACAAGACCTATGACGACTGATTAGGGCGTGCTATAAACCGAAATGAAGCGTTATATTAAGTAGATTTTAAGATACGTATTTGTTATCCTCAATTGTCTGGTTCCATATTCAGATATTGCCTGGAATATGTGTATCTTCTATAGGCCGGAGACTACATCGTGACACTCCTGGTGATGACATTTCCATGTGATTCCTAGCTACATGTGAATGTATAGCTGTCTTCGGGGTCTATGGTAAGTTTGTAAGACATGTTTCCTTTTTATTAATTTATTTTGTACATGAATCAATCAGCACGCATGTGCTATGAAAGTTTTCTATTTTAAGCCTTGGAAGTTTTTCTTTCTATTTGGAGTAATAGTACTTTATTGCCAAACATCATAGTACAGCAGCAGACCCTGCATACGTTTTGAGGTACCAAAACCTGCTGTACAACATTTGTCAACATATTTCTGGCCTATAAAAGATAAATATATTCCATGCAATATCTGAATATGGAACCAGACAATTGAGGATAACATATACGTAGCTTCAAATGAAGCTCTGGGTCTCAAGATAAAGCGACTGGATGATGCTAACTTAGAAAACATGTGCGAGCTAAGAAATCTGCATTGTTATACCCTACCCCCTGATCCAGCCCACGCGCAGTTAAATGTTCTATTTTTGTGGACCAATAAATCACATTTACATGTACCTCTACGTAAAACGAAAAACATCAGGTATATTGTCATAAAGATAACCGTTCCAAGCCCTGATTAGTTCACATTTAATCTTTTGTGATGATGTGCATGATAAGCAAAGATATCACTTCTAGTGTCATTACTCATACACGGTTAGGTAATGTCCTAGTGAAATAATTGTACTTCAGAAGTTCACAAAACTGAACATATCCTTCCCAGTAATTATTGTATATGCTATGTAATCATGCTTTACATTACATGTTACAAGAATGTGAAGGAATGTCACAAACAATTGATACTTATTAATTTGTGTAAAGGCAAGCTAGCATTAATGCACGACTACAATAAAATGTACGTTTATTTTAAATAACAAAACTAGGCACAAAAAGAAACACAGACTGAATAGCCAAAACAAATATATACCTAAATTCACAGGATAGATGCTTTCCTCTAGACTCAAATACCTCTTTAGTAATTCTCTCTCCAACTAAAAAATGAAAGAAAACCTCAGTTTAAAGGCTGCGCTAGCCCAGGTGGATAATTGACTGTTTGGCCAACTATTCACGAGAAAGCAATTATTTACATTCTTATGCTGGCAATCAGTCAATTAATCTTCCTGGGCAGTCCTTGGAGCTCTGAATCTTCATAGGCAGAAAATGTCTACCCTGCCATAATATATCAAAATACATCTTAATCTTCATTGTCCTCCTTGCTCTCAAGAAAGTCAAAAGCTTCTTTTGTCAATGGATTTTCACAGTTGTCTGTATCTCTATGAAGGGTTGCCTCACACAAACAAGCTATTCTAAGGGTTGGTAATGCAAGGAACAGGAGCAAAGTGAACTCACATTTAAGTCCATTTAGCGACTCTGGTGCAGCTGCTGATCGGCCCATTTGTTTTGGCCTCAGTGTACTATCCACTTTCTTCTCATAGCCAAAGCATACTGGTGAAGGAACATCAAGCATGCCGATGTATGCATGCTTCCAAATGAACAATTGGTAGACATAGAAGCAGGTGCAGTATAAAACTGTCATCAGTTGGTGGAAGAAGCAGCAATCCCTTTCTCGGATTTGTTTACATCTGAGAACATTCAGAGATCCAGAAAACTTACTTTCTCCATGGAGACAACGAAAAAAAACTTTTTGTGCAGCCTTTTAACCGTCACTTAGCTCAGTAGTGTCTCCCAATGTTGTCATGGCCTGATATCTGCCTACATAATTCATCATGATTCTTAAGGCTTTCTTTCTTTCCATGTCCTAATAGAGCACTGACAGTGTCACATCCTGTTAATCTATGGACAGATAACAGGTTATTGTGATGTGCTCTGGTTAGATTGCCATATATTGTGTGGATGAACATGAACCTTGTGAGCTTTGCATGCGTTCCTTGCCTTCCAGTCATGAAGTAAGTATTATTGGCCTTGATGGAGGGACGATGGTGTAGAAGCAGCACAAAGACGTCTGTGCCTGGGCTGCACACAACAATGATATTTGCTCCAAATGCTCCAATTATACCCTCAAATTCTTAGGGATTTGTACATGTGATTTATAATGCCTTTGTAAGGAAATCCATGTCAAAGCACACAGACAGATAACTTTCGCCAAAAACTTGTGTTGCTTCTTTCAGTTGTGGTAGTACTGTGTACAGAGTAAATAAATCAGATGATGGTACCATAATAATTGGATTGTAGGCTTCCTGTGAGATTGGCATATTTTGTCCATGTTGAGGTAATAGTTTAACATGAAAGGCTGCCCATGGTGGAATAACTGCTTCAACCCCATGCAACACACCACTTCTAGGCATGTTGCACAGCAGTTCTACAGTCGGGGCTGCTGTCACTTCACTGTTGCCAGTAGGTGGTTGTATTTCATCCACAGAAATTGGAGTGGAGTGCTTTGGTTAAGGCCTTGTAACTAATTTGTTGTAGTGAACTGTCTTGCTAGGTCCACACCTAAGGAACATACATCAACAAACAGGTAACAGTGCATAACAGAAATACATTCACTAAAAGACAAAAAGTTTAATATTGAATGCATGAGCATTTATATGTGCAAGTATAAATAATATAATGTGGAAAATTACATTGAAGACTACTTGTACCCAATGTCCGCTGCGGAGCTCTTTTGATGCGGTTTGGTCTCCTTGATTCTGTTTCAGCTGTAATCATTGGCTGCACAAGAATGCTGGTCATGGCATGAGTAGTTGTCTTGCCATAAACTATGTGTACATTGTGATCCCAGTTGTCAGCCGCTGCCAAGATGATCGTGTTCCCATCAACAATTGGTGTTAGTTCTGTCGCTTTAAATGCTGTGATGTATATATAGCGTAGTCCTCAACTCCTGCTTCTTCTAGAAGTTTCCAGAAACGTGTAAGAAGAGTGCTCAGTACAAAAACTTCTTCTCCTCTATGTCAGCCCTGAAACTTCTTGTCCTCTATGTCAGGCCTGAAACTTCTTGTAATCTATGTCAGGCATGAAACTTCTTGTAATCTATGTCAGGCCTGAAACTTCTTGTCCTCTATGTCAGGCCTGAAACTTCTTGTCCTCTATGTCAGGCCTGAAACTTCTTGTAATCTATGTCAGGCCTGAAACTTCTTGTCCTCTATGTCAGGCCTGAAACTTCTTGTAATCTATGTCAGGCCTGAAACTTCTTGTCCTCTATGTCAGGCCTGAAACTTCTTGTCCTCTATGCCAGGCCTGAAACTTCTTGTAATCTATGTCAGGCCTGAAACTTCTTGTAATATATGTCAGGCCTGAAACTTCTTGTAATCTATGTCAGGCCTGAAACTTCTTGTCCTCTATGTCAGGCCTGAAACTTCTTGTCCTCTATGCCAGGCCTGAAACTTCTTGTAATCTATGTCAGGCCTGAAACTTCTTGTCCTCTATGTCAGGCCTGAAACTTCTTGTAATCTATGTCAGGCCTGAAACTTCTTGTAATCTATGTCAGGCCTGAAACTTCTTGTAATCTATGTCAGGCCTGAAACTTCTTGTAATCTATGTCAGGCCTGAAACTTCTTGTCCTCTATGCCAGGCCTGAAACTTCTTGTCCTCTATGTCAGGCCTGAAACTTCTTGTCCTCTATGTCAGGCCTGAAACATCTTGTCCATTTGAATGTCATTACGCTCTTCTGCAGCTTGAAGAATTTTAGAGTACATGGTCTGTTTATTAGAATCACCACCAATAGTACAATTGACAATGGTGACGGTTGTTTTAGGTGGCACACTTCTCTACAAATGAAGCTGTTACTTTTCCAATCAAATGCAGATTAACCTGTAATAGACCTAGGTAGGTATGCACTAGAACCACTTGCACATGCTTTATCACCACTCTGAACAGCATCACTACCACCAACACTACAAGTTAGTTTTATACTGACCTTTTTACATGTACAGGGCTATATAGTAAATAGCTCTACAGTTTCCATGATAATAAAAGGTAACTTCACCGTCTAGAATGTCCTGCTCATGCTTCAAAATTTGATTAGCAGTATCAGCAAGTCTTGTCCTGCATAGTTGCATGGTCCATATATATTATTTATTTGTATTAATACTTATAATATGAAACTATTTTCAGTTCCCTCTGTATTAAGTGACTTTATTCAATCTTAGGAAACATTTTAATCAAAACATATCATATCTGAGTGCAAATGGAGTCATAAAAAGAAGTGACTTCAGTATACATGCAAAAGAATGCACGGATTTGGATATTGACGGTACCTTCATGTAATACCTTGCCCCAAAACAATGCACAGGTTTTATGCAATAGCATCATCAAGAATCAAAATCCAGAGATTCTGAGGGTAAATTTGATATATAATAAACCTATGTTGTACTGCCGGTTTCGGGTGCTGCAAAAATGTAGTCCTTTGTGGCTTCTACTGCTGGACTATCAGAGAAAATGGGATTAAACAAAATTTCTTATTCATAAGTTTTGTATATTCCTCTAGATCGGTGTAAATTTGTGAATGTAATCTTATAATGATGCTGAATATTTGCATAACAAACACCATCATGAATACCCTCGCCACCACTATCATCTATTACAACTTCTATAAGTCACACCACTACTGCTAGAGTACTACTAAAACTACTACTAAGACAAGGGCTGTTGCTGTTCCTATGACGACGACATCGACTGACATTGTTATTGTTACTACATTATCATGTAATGACCTGCACTCTAAGATGATATACAGTTCTACCAATCGGAACACCCTCAGCCTTTTCCGTCAAGAAACATCGGATGTAATTCGCAGCCATTTATAACTATATTAGGAACTACTTTTGTTCACATGGTACAATATGACGGCGGAAGGAGACAAAGTTACAGTCTAAGCATTCTCGGCTTTTTCTGTCGCAGCGTATGTAGGGCACTTCGCCAGAGGCGAGTTTTCAAACCCATCAACTTAATGTGTATTCCTACAATTTTCTTGACTTCACGGAAATGACCGAGCATTGTTCTAATTGACAGTTCTATGTGTTTGTTGGTAGCTCTAAGCAGTTTTCGGCTTTGACCGCGGTCAAGGATGTACACTTTAACCTTCAAGCCACCGATTATAAAAAGGAAAAGCCTCATAATCATCAGCATGTACATATTTTGAAGCTCGTCAGAGAATGGAGAAACCGAATTATTAAAATGACTGCCACGGCAAAGCTTATTCTTCTATGATTACCCCTTTTAGAGTCAAACCAACCTCTCCATCTCCACCAAACCCCAGCGCAACGCGTGTAAATCCTTAAAACTTTCAATCTCATAAGAATCTATACTGAGCAAATTCTGAGATATGTCATATATAAGACGGCGACAGTTACGTCCCAGATATTACTTTAATGAAGAGGAAAGTAAACTATGACCGAACCAATTTCTCACAAAATCATTCACAGAGAATATGTTGGTAGTCACGTAAAACCCCAGAGGTAGACGAAAATGGGCAGCCGCTCATTCATATTGTGGGTCATAATTTAATCTCGAACCCGGCTAGCACTTGAATCGTCCCCTTGTGCATTCAACATGAAATCATCCATTCTTGACACCACTGCTAAAAACGAGGTAGAAACATGGAGATAAAGTATACATGTATCTTCAGAAAAAAATTTACCCAATGGTTAATCATACGAAACAGTTTAGTGCTACCTTTGTTCATGACCGATGGTATCTTTAATGCCTGTATAATATGACTAAAGGGATCATAGAGGGTTTGCTGTCGTGCAAACGTTTGCCACAACACAAGGGAAGACTTTGAGCCTGAGTGCTCCGACACACTTTTGTGACCCAGCAAACATTGAAACCATGTACGATAGTTATTCTTACATGATAAGTTATCACCCCCCTCCCCGAAGAAAAACAATTCCAAATTATTAGTCTTACCGCACTGTTGACATAATGATAAGTCCTAAATATCCGCTGTGCAGGACATGTTAAAATACACGCACAACTTAACCTCTTGACCCTGCCCTGTATTCTGCCTAATTTCATTTATCTCATATTGCTTACCCTCTGATGACAAATTATACAATCGTCCACTTTCTGTCAAAACATCCATGCCGTATCCATCTTGCCGTACTATCGTCTGCAACTCGTGTAAGACTGATCCAGAATTTGTTTAAGTAAAATAAAAACACTCTTCAAACCAGACACCACTACCCCATCCAGCGCCACGCGATCATGTTAGAATCTTCCATATATATTTCAAGTGCGATCTGTTCACTCCAGGTTTCTTAAAACCTTTCAGGCATCATCCGATTTGTTAACGATGTGACCAAAATGCTTGGGATCCCACCAAAGGCTTCATGGTACCGGGAATTCTGCTGTGTTTTCTGTTCACTTGTTTTATTGAGGTAAGGAGAGAGAGAGAGAGAGGGGGGGGGAGAGTGTGTGAGAGAGAGACTATAAATTCAAATCGATTTCTTCAACTGAGGTGCCTTTCTTTCTGTCTACATTTCTTTCTTAATAAAGATGCAGATAGCAAAAATAAAGTTAACTAAGATCCATCATCCTAGTTAGTATAATTTAATATTTTTTCTCCTAGTTCTGGAACTTATATCAAATGGTGACGAGAAGGTTATGTGTTTGGAACCGCAACACAAGTAGGTTATTCAGTGCCGAAGTAATTGGAGAAAAGTCCCTTGCCCAAGGACACACCACGGTAGCCGCCCCGAGCCGGTCTGAGGGTAGGATTAGAACCCACATCCTTTCAGTCGAACGTCCAGCGCGCTAATCACTGAGCCACAGCGGCAACTGTCTCCAGTAGTAGCCTCTGCCAACATGCAGGAGAGCGTGTCGGGCCCTATATTGGTTCCCAGCCATCTGCTGCGCTCACTTACTCGCTGTGCAAGCAACCTTTAAGGGGTAATAAAAGTGCTCATTATTCTGCCCACTAGACTTGGTGACACGTCACGCAAGAGTTCAATTCAAAACAAAGGAACATTGCACATAGTGTACATGTCCCGACTGTCGTAAGATAGCTTTGAACAATTTCAACACCATATAAGGGTTGGAATGTTTGTGTTGTGTACATGTCAAATGTGCACATCAATCCGAATGGCTGAAATACCAACCAATGTAAGCCGTCGTTGCATTAGCTCATACAAGTTGTTTTTGTAACAGAATAGACCAAAACTTTTATTATTGAAAGTAAATCTCAGGCCACACAAACGTGGCAAAAGAGAATACGACAACTGCTACGATTTTGTAAAGTAACATCACAAACCTACCGTGAAAAGCATGATATCACTTGTCAAAGTTTACAATCAGAGCAAGAGTATACAAATTCTGAGAAAATGTGAGAACATTTAGACACATGAATGTAACATTAATAGGAAATAATATATATTGATTAAGGAGAGTAATGGATACGATAGCTATCCTGGAGTATACAAAAGTTTTAAAAAGAAAAAAATTATTATGAAGTATGAGAAATTTCTAATTCAACAAATAGAGTACAGTTTATGATATTATGATATTGTGTTCATTATTAGAGTAGCAAATTTGGCAAGATTCTGGAGAATTTTGCAATTAGTGGTAAATATTTCTTTAATTTTGCAATACAGGGTTTGCGGTAATAGAACGGTTTTATACACTTACTTCTTTCGTTGTGAATTTTTGGGCAAATGAATAAATAGCAAAACTTGTCCACGATGTCATTTTTGTTATAATTATTATATCTTACTTTCCTCAAAATGTGTATCGTCCCAACGACCGGTTTAAACAGGGAGTCTATCATTGGAAGTCCTAAACTTTATCAGTGATAATACAGATTTTTAGGTAAAAGTAATAAGTTTTCCATATTCAAATCTTTTTTTAAGCAAAGATAAAGTCTTCCCTTACATGATAGATTTACGGCAGATTTCAGTTCTTGTATATAAATGTATTTTAATGTTTGCGCTATTGTGCGTTTGCTCTTTAGGATTATCGATAATTTTATCATATAGGAGGTCTGGTCTCCCAACAGTTATCAACGTATTATTTATGCTATTCATCCATTTATAAGTATTAGCGTTAGCATTGGTCTCGTAAAAAGTATTTGATAAAGAAGGCTGGATAGTTTACCCCATCTACCATTGATGATATAAATCCCAAATTGTATCATTCGGGATCTGATAATTATATCGATAGGTTTCCTTCCTAATTCTGAATAAAGCATGTAATTGGGAGTACTTTTCCTCAATTTTAAAATGCTTCTTAAAAATTCGTTATGCAAATTTTCAATAATTGTGATATTTTTAAATTCCCAAACTTCACACCCAAAAATAGAATGGATAGAATAGTATGATCGAAAAGATGCAATTGCAGGTTTAAGGAAAGATTGAAGTATCTCATTTTTTGTAAAGTAAATGCAAGACCTTTCTAGCTTGGTTAACATTGTATTTAATTGATTTAAGGAACCTTCGATTTTTAGAAAAGATAAGACCTAAATATTTATATTCAATACAAATGGCTTTCAGATTCTCACCAATTGTAAATCTATATTTATAATCTTTTGGTGTACCAAAAATCAATATTTTGTCTTTGTGAAATTTATACTTCATTCCATAGCTTTGTCAAGATTGTATTGTCAGCACCAACAATTAAAGTATCATCGGCATAAAACAGTATAAAAATTGGAAGGAAAGTTGACGTCGTCAGAAAATTGCAAATGTACACCAGTGCACTTATTCCTAACAGATAGTTTTATGAATTATTCAGATACACGATGAATAAAATTGGTGAAAGAGTTTCATCTTGCTTCACACTCTTATTACATAAAAAAAAGCGGATGCCTACCCGTAACACTGACAGAAGATTTAATTTTATGATCCATACTATATACTATTCTAAAGATTTTCCCATTTACATTGTTATCTAATAGAATCATCCACAGCCCTGTCTTCCAAGCATTGTAAAAAGCACTACTAAAATTAATAAAGGCACAACAATTTTAATCGTGCAAGTTTTTACAATTTCGGCTTGAGCGTGAAGACAAAATAAATGATCTGTAGCTGAATAGTCTGGCTTGAATCTGGGTTGGTTTTCTGTAAGAACCATAGCCTGGCTTAAATCTGGGTTGGTTTTCTGTAAGAACCATAGCCTGGCTTGAATCTGGGTTGGTTTTCTGTAAGAACCATAGCCTAGCGTGTATCTGGGTTGGTTTTCTGTAAGAACCATAGCCTGACTTGAATCAGGGTTGGTTTTCTGTAAGAACCACAGCCTGGCTTGAATCTG
This sequence comes from Margaritifera margaritifera, assembly GCA_029931535.1. NCBI lineage: Eukaryota > Metazoa > Mollusca > Bivalvia > Unionida > Margaritiferidae > Margaritifera > Margaritifera margaritifera. The sequence continues at coordinate 1,150,504 of JAQPZY010001514.1, forward strand.
GGTTGGTTTTCTGTAAGAACCATAGTCTGGCTTGAATCTGGGTTGGTTTTCTGTAGGAACCATAGCCTGGTTTGAATCTGCGTTGGTTTTCTGTAAGAACCATAGCCTGGTTTGAATCTGGGTTGGTTTTCTGTAAGAACCATAGTCTGGCTTGAATCTGGGTTGGTTTTCTGTAAGAACCTCGTTAAAATCTAAAACTCCAGAAGTCTTGTTTCTAGTACAGATGTAAAAAGTTTACCAAAACAGCTCAAAATCGTGATAGGTCTTTGTTATCACGTAAGCTTGAGTCCCGTTTCCCCCTTATATATTGGTATAATTATTTCTTCAAGCCATGTCAAATATTCTACTGAAAAAAAGAGACATACAAAGTCATTAGAATATCAGAAATACATTTGATATGTTCGTTTAACATATTATCGCACGAAATAGTTTTGTCATTCTTAAGACTTTTGATTCAATTAAAACTTTCTGGATCAGTGATTGCAGAATTAAGAATTGCATCATTGTCATCTACTGTGATATGTATATTATCTTCAGAATCATCCTTTTTGTTTACTTTGTCAAATATTCTATTTAGAGTTCTTGGAGTTTGACATTTTTATATTTCTCCCCTTTCCTATGTTATTTAGTAGTTTCCAATGGGTTTTTGGTTTTTTACTTTTCATTGTTTGCAATTTGTTTGCGTTAAACTCTTTTTCCCTTTTTATGTAAAAATTAATTGTTCTTTTGTATATTCTATTGGCGTTCACAAGATTTGCCCTATTTGTTTGTTTTGGGTTATTGTTATGTATTTTTCTCGCCAGATGATATTTTCTGTGAGCCTTTTGGCATTTAGTTGATGAACTTGTACTAGTTTAATTGGACCTATTTTACATCTCCGAAGCAACAGAGGGTAACGTTAACTTTAGGAGCGAGTACAATATTTATACAAGTGTTACGTGGAATTCGATGTCTCACCTGCGTCCTTACAGCGATGTATCCCCCCCCCCCCCGTATCTGACTTCCAATCACAGTAAGAAAAAATTGTAACGCCGACATAACCGCAGCTGTTCCGAAGGAAAAGTAATAACTTTGGCTTACCATTCTAACGCAGGTGGGACAACAATCTGCAGTTTATTTAGTATAGTCGATACTGACTATACAAACCCAAAACAAACAACAACAAATTTAAATGGGGTGGGGAGGTCAGACTATTGTCTACTACATTGTAAATTTTTATCTCTTTTATTTCTTTTGTTAATCAAATCGTCTAAATACTAGTATATCATTGTTTTAGATTGCCGCATCGTTTGGGTCAGGGAAAACATCCTACAGCTGTGAGAGTGTGCTCGTACGCCATTACGCCATCGTCTGGTCTGTTTCAAAACTAGATAACATAAATAACTGTACTGAGACTCGCCTCCTATTTTAGAGACGGTTTGTGTACTGTTTCTGTCAATATTCTAATGCATATCGGACAGGCGTGGGTCGCGAGGAGTTATGAATTTCACATTTACCAAAGCATTCTCTGCTACGCTCAGTCCGAATTAGTAATCAATTTTACTCGTTACTTCAATGCAATATGTGCATGTATTTGGAAACGTATCCTCAAGAATAAGAAGCCATGTTTTGGGACGTCATTGTAAAATGCCTACGCATAAAATGTTTGTTCTTCAAGGAAAGCTCTCAAGTTCAACTCAAAGTTCCTCAGATCAGGATAAGTTTCTAAACAAATCGAGAGAATGATAATGTTTGTTTTAATAGAATAAAAATCAACGTGTTTTTCATATAGAATATTGAACACTTTAGTATTTTCCTTTGTCTTTTCTTTCGAACAAGACGAAAATGCCACAAACAGTGGTATGGAAAAAGAGCTAGATCACCATATCTTTACCCCCGCTTTTCCTCAACACAACTGTTGTTTTTATACCGCATGATTAAATACAGTCCTCCCAAGATTGATAATGATATGGTCTGCCCGAGTTCGCCCAGTGAACCGGTTGGGCTATCACCGCCTTTGTCATGTGCCCTATTCCACTCATGTTCTTCTACAAGCTGTTCTTCCAGGCGATGGCAAGTCCATGTCAAGTAAGCCGAGTCCCAAACCACAGGGACTAACAACACACATACACACAAATACACAAACACACCGAGTTTAAGTACATGCATACTTCTGGGAAGTATATATTCTTTACTTCCTGTGGCGCCTCTTTCATTATTGTCAGAAATAATGAGACATAACCCAATGCATAAGTATATTGTAAGAGAATTATGACGCATCCTTTGATTAAAAAAATATATTAAAAACAGGTTTTTGGTGCAACTACTGCAGTTGCATAGCTTTTGCGTGTCAATGAATTCATCCCTGTGCCATCTGGAAGCATGAAGTATTTACTTGCATTATTACTCTTTGCAAATAAACGCTACATCATATGTTAAAGATATTGTTTGTTAAAATTTACTTTACTGAATATTTCTTCCAAATTCCCTTACTTTTAGACTTATGAACTAAAATACCATATTTATGCAAATTGTTTATGTATTGATATAATCCGATTATGTTCATTCAGATGGAGATTATCTTCTTAACTGATTCCAGAGTGTTTGTGTTTGTGTTTGTGTTTGTGAATGTGTCTTACGGGGCTTTCTCCTCTCGAGTTGTCGAAATTTTCTTTTTCAGCAAACCCAATTACGATTACACAAATCTCTCTGGATTCGCCGCTAGCTTTACTTTTAGAATTCAGTTGTACGTGATAACGAATAATTTGATAAAATGATGTGACGTGTATGTAATGTTAGCATTAATGTATGCTTTTATATTTTGTACAGAGTCTGAAAACAATCACAACACCAACGTCAGAGTGGGAACCGAATGACGGGTCAATGAAACAGGGGCTTCAAATGGATTGTATTGCAAATGACGTCAAACATGGCCATGATAATCCAGTAATTGTTGTTGCTGAAAATGAAGACCATACATTCTAAACAATTCATGTCATTTTCAGTGAGTGGGTATGAAACTATTGCTGGTGATATTTGTTTGTCCGCAACTAGTTATCCAGTTGCTTACCTGAAGAATTTACAATGTACCTTATATATACTAGTCAATTCTGAGAGCTTCTCAAGTGTGGTTGTTATCTATAGTGAGCTCATATTCTTACCTTTATATACCTTATCTGTTCACTGTATCATGCCAGCCATCTCAAATTTTCTTTTTTCAGTTGTGATACTTCCCATTTAAAGTCTAGGTTTCATACACAAGATCTATTTGTATCGATAACTTCTAAGATATGTGTTAAATTTGGCTTTGTCGATGCTCGGATCAATGGAGGCATGGCCCCAACTGTTGATGTGCTCCAAATCTCCCATTCGTTTAATTGCTTGCACGAAACATGCATGGCTTTTGTACTTTCGGCACGCAAATAAAGACGGGGGATGAAATACTTAAAACTTGTGAATGAATCAGTAAGTCCTCATACTATATTATCAGAGACTTTATTCGAATCCGAAAGAGAGAGGTTCGCTTTCAAGTTTCAGATAATGTCCTTAAATATACCTTTGAAGTTAGAACGAAAGTAATATTCAGCTTTGTCTATAGAAAATTAGCTTAATAGTATTGTGCTCCAGTTCGAAAAGTCCAAATCGTTGAAAGCCAAAAGAGGCTTGTAAGAGGTCGAAGACCATAGACCTCTATGTACATTCATTACAAATTCAACAATGTTGATGATATGTGTATATATATATATATATATATATATATATATATATATATATATATAGATATATATATATAAATAGATAGATATATATATATATATATATATATATATATATATATATATATATATATATATATTCTGCTGATGATAACATTTTCACATAGACAACTCCACGAGAGAATGCATTATGCTCATTGAACAATAATGTTATTTGATGATTTTTCTCTCCTACGATCATTAAGTACACTGTATATTGTTTTGGTTTATAAGGTCAAAGGTGAAAACAATGTATTAAATATGCAACCCTTTTCTACCTTACTTGGTGTTTCCAGTTTCTAGAAATTGGTCATTTACACAACACTTCATTCAAAAGGTAACCCGTAAATTAAATAATTACAAATATTCCGAGATCTTCCAGCAAGGGTATGACGTCCCTTGCGGACTTAAGGGTTGCTTTATGTACGCACAGTCGGGATGTATCCAGATAGATTGGTTTTCAACATTTTTATTTTATATAAGGAGCACATTGAATGTTACATCGTAACTTGTGAAGGAACCTGTTGTAAATTTTTGCCTTCGAATGTTTCAGTTTAATGTCATACTCACTTTGTAGTAAATGGTTACTACGAGGAATATAAGATCCTGGGAAAGTCCGTTACCTGCAATAATAATAATAATAATAATAGCAAAAACGACAATACTAAAAGCTACTATTTTTACAATTACTACTACCACGACTAATACAACTATTACAGCAATGTAACTGAAATATAACTAAATGCTCAGACGGATGATAGCCAAACTACAACTAATAGGTTTTTATAAAGTGGCACCATGGGCAGATAAATTCCTGCATATCATAAAAGTGTCACTGAAGAAACGAGATAAGCCTTAGCCATGACATACACGCAGTTTTAAATAATAATAAATGGCAAAAAAGTAATAATAATAATAGTTATAGTACAAAAATACTAGTCTTCTGTAGTACTGACAAGGCGAAAGCGAAAATTGTTTATTAGGTGAGAAGAACTGTTCAATATGCCATATTGATCATATTTATCATTCACATATACCCTTGCCACTGGGATTCAGATCCCAAAGTGTTGTAGACCATTTGGCATGCTTCTTTAATTTAATATATATAATCTTCAAATCCTTTTAGTGGTGAAATAATTAATCGTATAATTCATTGGCACTTACCCTTGTCACTGGGATTGCCTGCCCAAGGCAATGTAGACCATTTCCCAGAATACTGTCCTAATACCCACCCCAAGAAGTGATGGATTCAGTCTTTAATTTAATATGTATAGTCCTCTAGTGATTCTATTGGGGAAAGAGTTAATCATATTAGTCATTCATACTTACCCTGGTCACTGGGATTCGGAGCCAAAAGCGTTGTAGTTTACCTACCAGAATACTGTCCCAATACCAACTCCAAGAAGTACTGGTTTATTTCTGTAATTTAATATGTACAGACTTCTAGTCTGTCACTGAGTAAAAAGGGTTAGACCATTTGCTAGAATACTGTCCTAATAGCAACTCCAGGAAGTACTGGCTTCCTTCTGTAATTTAATATGAATAAATCCTCTGGTGATTATATTGGGGAAATAATCAATCATATTAGTCATTAACACTTACACTTGCCACTGGGATTCCGAGTCCAAAGCCATTTACCAGAATTCAGTCCTAATACCAACTCCAAGAAGTACTGCCTTGCTTCTGTGATTTAACTTGTATTGTCTTCTAGTAATTTTTCTTGGGAAAACAATTAATTATATTAGTCATTGCACTTACCCCTGTCACTGGGAATCAGAGCCCAAAGCGACTTACACAATTTTATAGAATACTGTCGAATTACCAACTGCAAGACGTATTGACTTGCTTCTGTAATTTAATATATATAGTCTTCTAATAACTTTGTTGGGGAGAAAATTAATCATATTAGTCATCGACAGTTACCCTTACCACTGGGATTCAGAGCCGAAAGAGTTGTACAGCATTTAACAGAATACTATCCTAATTCCGAATCGACGAAATACTTTCTTCCCTCTGTATTTAAATATGTATAGTCTTCTAGTTATTTTATTGCAGAAAGAGTTAGTCATATTAATCACTGACACATACCCTTCTCAATGGGATTCAGAGCCCAAAGTGTTGTGTGTTGTACACCATTTACCAGAATACTGTCCTAATACCAACTCCAAGAAGTACTGGCTTCCTTCTGTAATTTAGTATGTATAGTCTTCAAAGGAGTTTATTGACGGAAGAGTTAATCAGATTAGTCATATATACTTACTGTTGTCACTGGGATTCAGACCCCAAAGCGTTGTTGACCATTTATCAGAATACTGTCCTAATACCATCTTCAAGAAGTACTTGCTTTCTTCTCTAATGTAATATGTATAGTCTTCTAGTGATTTTTTAGGAGGGGGGAGGCTGGAAGAATTACTCATATTATTCATTGAAACGTATTTGTCACTGGGATTCATAACTCAGATTGTTGTAGACCATTTACCACAATACTGTCCTAATAACAACTCTAACAAGTACTGACTTGCTTCTGTAATTTAAGATGTATAGTCTTCTAGTATAATTATTGGGGAAAGAATTTATCCTATTATTCTTTTGAAACTGACCCTTTTCGCTGGGATTCAGAACTCAAATAGTTGTAGACCATTTACTAGAACAATGTCCTAATAGCAACTCCAAGAAGTACTGGCCTCCCTCTGTAATTTAATATGTATAAACCTCTAGTTATTTTATTGGGGAAAAAATCAATCATATTAGTCATTATCAACACTTACACTTGCACTGGGATTCCTAGTCCAAATCGTTGTATCCCATTTACCAGAATTCTGTCCTAATACCAACTCCAAGAAGTACTTCCTTGCTTCTGTAATTTAACTTGTATTGTCCTCTAATGATTTGTTTTTCATGGGAATACAGTGAATTATATTAGTCATTGCACTTACCCCTGTCACTGGGAATCAGAGCCCAAAGCGTCGTACACAATTTTACAGAATACTATCGAAATGCCAACTCCAAGAAGTATTGGCTTCCTTTTGTAATTTAATATGCAAAGTCTTCTAAGGAGTTTCTTTGGGTAAGAAATAGTCATATTAGTCATTGATACTTCTCCTTTTCACTGCGATTCTGAACCCAAAGCGTTGCAGACCATTTACCAGAATACTGTCCTAATTCCGACTCCAAGAGGTACTGGCTTGATTCTGTAATTGAACATGCATAGTCTCCTAGTAATTTTATTATGGAGGAACTTAATCATATTTATCATTCACATATATCCTTGCCACTGGGATTCAGATCCCAAGCGTTATAGACAATTTGGCTTGCTTCTGTAATTTAATATTTATTGTCTTCAAGTCCGTTTAGTCGGGAAATAATTAATCATATAATTCATTGGCACTTACCTTTGTCACTGGGATTGCCTGCCCAAGGCAATGTAGTCCCTTTCCCAGAATACTGTCCTAATACCCACCCCAAGAAGTGATGGATTCAGTCTTTAATTTAATATGTATAGTCCTCTAGTGATTCTATTGGGGAAAGAGTTAATCATATTAGTCATTCATACTTACCCTGGTCACTGGGATTCGGAGCCAAAAGCGTTGTAGTTTACCTACCAGAACACTGTCCCAATACCAACTCCAAGAAGTACTGGTTTACTTCTGTAATTTAATATGTACAGACTTCTAGTCTGTCACTGGGATTCGGAACCCAAAAAGGGTTAGACCATTTGCTAGAATACTGTCTTAATAGCAACTCCAAGAAGTACTGGCTTCCTTCTGTAATTTAATATGAATAATCTTCTGGTGATTGTATGGGGGCAATAATCAATCATATTAGTCATTAACACTTACACTTGCCACTGGGATTCCGAGTCCAAAGCCATTTACCAGAATTCAGTCCTAATACCAACTCCAAGAAGTACAGCCTTGCTTCTGTGATTTAACTTGTATTGTCTTCTAGTAATTTTTCTTGGGAATACAATTAATTATATTAGTCATTGTACTTACCCCTGTCAATGGGAATCAGAGCCCAAAGCGTCGTACACCATTTTATAGAATACTGTCGAATTACCAACTCCAAGACGTTCTGGCTTGATTCTGTAATTTAATATGTATAGCCTTCTAGGGATTTATTAGGAGCAAAAATATCCAGTGATTTGGGGGTAGAGAATTAATCATATTATTCCTTGAAACTTACACTTAATCCCTGATATTCAGAGCTCAAAGCGTTGTATACCATTTACCAGAATACTGTCCTAATTACATCTCAAGAATTACTGGTTTGCTACTGTAATTTAATATCTGTGATCTTCTGGTGATTTTATTGGGGAAAGATTTAATCAAAGTAGTCATTGGCACATACCCTTGATCACTGGTATTCAGAGCCCAAAGCGTTGTAAACGATTTAGCAGAATACTGTCCTAATAGCTCGACTAACCAATAATTTTATTCATGAGAAAGATAATGATATTAGTCATCGACAGTTACACTTACCACTGGGATTCAGGACCGAAAGTATTGTACACCATTTACCAGTAGAATGTCCTAATTCCGACTCCAAGAAGTAAGTTCTTCATTCTGTATTTTAATATGTATATTCTTCTAGTGATTTTATTGCGGAAAGAGTCACTGGGATTCAGAGCCCAAAGTGTTGTACACCATTTACCAGAATACCGTCGTAATACCAACTGCAAGAAGTACTGGCTTGCTTCTGTAATTTAGTATGTATAGTCTTCTATTGATTTGTTTTATAGTTTTATTTTTATTTTATTTTTATTTGTATTTTATTGGGGGGGGGGGATTACTCATATTATTCATTTAAACTTACCCTAATTTGTCGCTGGGATTCAGAACTCAGATTGTTGTAGACCATTTACCAGAATACTGTTCTAATACCAACTCCAAGAAGTACTGTCTTTCTTCTGTAATTTAATATGTATAGTCTGCTACTGATTTTATTAGGGAAAGAGTTAATCATCTTAGTCATTGACACATACACTTGTCACTGGGATTCAGAGCCCAATGCACTGTAGACCATTTACCAGAATACTGTCTTAATACTAACTCCGAAAAGTACTGGCTTGCTTCTGTAAACTTTAATATGTATTGTCTTCTAGTGATTTTAGTGGGGAAAGAATTAATTATATTAGTCATTAACACTTACCCTTGTCACTGGGATTCTGAGCCCAAAGTGTTGTAGACCATTTTCCAGCCATAGGAGATTCATGTAGCTGTATTCTTTGAGTGGATCATTGCAACCTTTTTGATAGACTGACAAGTTGTTGGACTGTTAGCTGTCTATTATTTTTTAGAAGGTTACTCCATCAGGGACTGCCGGAGCAGTTGACTCTGTCTTAAAATATTCCTCAGGTAAAATATTATTGCTGTTGGTATCATCCGATGCAGAATTCTTATTTGAAAAAGAGCGTTTGAAATTATAGCAGAAACAAATGCTTGTTGCTCAATTGATTGCACTGAGTATTTGTTAGTTGTTTGTATCGTTTTACATCCTCTTAATTGTTCAGCTTCTGTATGTGGTAATACGGAACGGCTTGCACTAATGTAGTTGCAATAGTTGTAAGTGTTGAGTAATTTACTTTCCCACCAGCAAAACATCACATTTTTGGTCATTGTTGTCATCATCATTCCAAGATTTTCCTTTCCCAGTGGATGATGCGAATACCATATTTTTGATGTTGCACTAGAGAGAGGGCGCAAATAGAACCTAGCATCAGGTTTATTCATGTCATCAGGTCGATGTAATTTTGTATAATTTGTACAGATGAACTGAACAGTTTGAATTATCGTTCAGCTCAAACATCTTTGTCATGACACGTCGGTAATCCCCATTTTGGGGATCCACTTCTGGCCTTGGTACTCCGTTTTTAAACAAACAATTAACAAAATTATTATGCAAGCACATAAGGCAAAAATGTATTTCACATGATAAATTATTTTATAGGCATAACATATAAATAATAACTGAATGCTTTATCATAAGTGGATATCACTTTCTTAATAATAGAAAATAGATGAATATTATCCTTACCAAACGTCAGTCACCATTCAATGTTAAATACAAAATTTAAATATACTGAAGGATGATTAATATATTCCATTGAGAAACAGCATTAGTCTTACCAGTAAATTCCATGTATTCTATTGCAGATGAAGTCATTATAAGTCTGCGTGGTCCTGTCTGCGTCTCTGACAAAAGAATACCCCATTATTTAGTCATATTTGTTGAAAAAAATATGTTAAAACCTTTGCTGTCATAGATAGTAAAGATTAATGTTTAAGACATACTGGTACCGTTTTTGATAATATGACAATATATTCACATCAGACAAAGGTACTTGACAGAAATGACAGTATTTGAGTGATACATAATATTCCATGTCAGTTTCGAAAAACAACTTATTGTAATTGTTCATCCATCAATGTCTTTTGGGGTTACGGCTGGGATATTTTTAAAAATTTTAAAAATTTAAAATATTTTTTAAGTTTTAAAAAATTAAAAAATATGTATTTCTGATTTCATTCATCATTTAAGAAATTTACATCACATACATCAAGGATATTCTTTTCAAATAAGACTTTGATTTCTTCCTGGGTCTAAGCTTCAGCGTTCTGAAGCTTGTTCCCCTTCGCCATTGTTTTAACGGATATCCATTTTGACTCAAACACCCTTCATGAATGGCTGAATTAGATCCATAATGTGTCTGTCGATGTTATTCTAGATAGATGTCAGGGTATGAGGTTCATATTCCGAACAATCTTTTTTTCCGCACTCCTGCAAAATAATTACAGTAAAAGGTTTATTAGATGTTAATTTAAATGATGCTTTAGAATTACGAAACACATATCAAAGTGAGATAAATCTAGATCTTTACCAATCCAACGTGCAATATACGAGTATTCTCCCTTCTAATACAAAATATATCGTTTAACGTAACATGTAGCCACTTGTCTTCTATACTGATGTTTTATTTTATAATTGGGTGTGGTTTGGTCAATGTATTTATTTTCTTTACACACTTGAACGTTTGTTTCACTTTCGTCATTTGACAAAATAACAGTTCCAACAATGGATTACATAGTTCGTTTTGCTCTGTTTCTGATAGTAATTCATAGCGATTTCTCCATGTTGATATTTGTCCTCTGCAAAATGATATAGTATTCATTCCTTGTTTTCGTATTTTCCTCCTTTAACTGGGAGCACCCGTAAAACACGTAACGATAGTCAATATCACATATTGTACACCGTGGATCCCCACGCAGTTTTACTAACCAATCGCTGGTCTGCTCTGAAATTTATCTACAATATTTTGTGAATAGACGATCATCAGCCATCTTTAAAGCTTTATAAGCTACCATAACTGATTCATTTGCATTGGCCCAACCTCTATTGGTCCGGGTTACCTGTAATGGCCCAGTTTATTACTATTGACCTAGGTTTTAAATTGTATGATATAGACCGAAATTCTGGTGCTAGTTCTGTATTATTCAGAGGTGATTGATAATAACTCTTTCCTTGTAATGGTAAGAGGCAATACAGAATTCAAAAGAAACAAAAATTGTTTGTTGTGCTTTAGTGTTTAGTGTCACAGTTAATTTCTTTGGTTGCAATAAGTATGCAACTGACGACAAAGAAAAAACAAAGGTCTGCCAAGACAACGGAGTATCATTTCTAAGTTTATTTCAGATAATCTTCACCCTACTCCTTTTTCCGAGCAATCAAAATATGGGCTACAGATTGGCCATAGAAAGCAACCCGCTCCGGGCCGGATTAAGACCTTCAGAGGCCCTAAGCACTTAAAATTTAATGGTGCCCCCCTCCCCCATATCTAATTTAAAAAAAACAACGTAATTTCTTATTTGTTTTTTGTTTTGTTTTGTTTTGGGTTTTGGGTTTGTTTTTTGTTTTTTTGTTTGTTTTGTTTTGTTTGTTTTGTTGTTTTTTTTTTTTTTTGGGGGGGGGGGCTCTGTTTTGCTGGTGTCCTAAGCACGTGCTTAGTCTGCCTTTTGGATAATCTAGCACTGAACCCACTAAATTTGAAACATTCTGTATCAGTAATACAGTCCGGTCTCTATCAAAACAGTCACACATGTGAGAGACATCTGGTTTAGCTTTATTTATGGAAATCGTAGATAAGGATGAAGCCCTACCTCCATAATAACAATCCCATTCCCCAGCGACAAAAGATAGTACTTGCGTTATCAGATATACAATTGAATTAAGAGTTAATGGCATGAAATGTTGTGCTGTCAAGTTTTGTTTATTAGAATATATGACATAATTCTACATGTTATCTCCCGCTTATACAAATTTAACTATTTGTGCACAATGTATACCTTATGTTGATGGTGTAATAATCATCCTAGACTGAAAACCTTTAGTAAATACCACTCTGTTCAAAATGGGTATTAATGATACTTCTCAGATATTTTCTGAATGTTGCTATGAAACAATTTTTTGCATTTAAAAATAAAAGTTGCGATTGTCATTTCATTTATTTTCCCTTTTCCTTTCCGTTTTTAAGTATAAGAAAGTAATTTGCATTATGTTGATATTGATTTGTATATAGCTAAAATAAATAACGCCCACTTATATCAATCAATGTGTTGATGAAAAGGCATATTTCCACAGCACTTCAATGTAAGATTGATTCTGATTGGATATACTATTATTTTAAACCCGAATGTTCGAACCGAATTCTAGTGGTTTCTAACGCTTAATTATGCTTTTCTAAAGTAGAAGACTAACGCGTTAATGTTTGATCTAAACATTAACGTTGGATATGAAAACCAACAAGCTAACGCGTTAAATGTAACTTCAGACTCACCAAAATTAGTTATAACACTTTAAAAGTATGTTTTCAAGGGTTAGTTGTAATTTCTAACGCATTAGTTCGTGACGTTTTCGACAGGAACGGCCTTTAATACAACAGTTCAGATTTAACTGAATCCATACTGCCTATATCAGGAGGATCTCTTCAGTGACCTAAATGCTTATCGACCCATGACTTTATTCGCGGTGAAATATCATACAAAATAATACCCCATTATTATAAAGATATTTTTCCTATACTTTTGTATGGAATATTACAAAAATGTATAACGGTTCATAACAATTGATTTGTGCATGTGAGCAATATCGCTACCGCTAAATGATGCTTCAAAGTACATCTTGAATATTTAAACACAACCATCTATTGATCATAGTACCAAGTATTGTGCCAACTGCAAGCCAGCTTTCGTTGAAAATATGTGCAAATAACTTTTACAATTTTTAAAAAAAATTACATTTGGTCAAAAGATAAGTACCAGTAAGAATGCATAGAGCCCATATACCTTTACAATCCAAAATTCAGCGGCAAAATTTTAGTGGAAGATCTTTTACAATTCATACAAATAATGTCAGTATGCCATCAAATAATGTCAGTATGCCATATAATAATATCAGTATGCCATCAAATAATGTCAGTATGCCATTAATTAATATCAGTATGCCATCAAATAATATCAGCATGCAACAAATAGTACTGCCGTAACTAGTAATTAAAATAAGAGATAATAATGATTTCTTTGTAAAAAGAAAAATGCGTTCAACCAATTTAAATCAAACATAACGAGAAAAATATTCTGCCATCCAGATATGAACAATTTTACATTTGGCTCTTTAGGACTATGCCAACAGTTGAGCAATCTCAGGCCCTCTTGAACCGATCGGACCACGAATTAATTTCCCATAGAACTTAATGTTAATATGTTAAAAAAGAAAAATAATGTCTGCATTAGATTGGAATACAAACCACAGATGCTTCCATTCATTAGAATTAAAGAAAACGTTTCAGCCCTTGAAAAACCGGTATTCCGTCGCATGTTTTTGAGCCTCGTACTGTTAAACTGGGAACACCCTGGTCTGGACCTAATAACATAACCTTGCACCAAGAGTCCATATGATATTTTGTCTGTAGGAAATGAAATACAGGATATTTTGTCTGTAGGAAATGAAATACAGGATATTTTGTCTGTAGGAAATGAAATACAGGATATTTTGTCTGTAGGAAATGAAATACAGGATATTTTGTCTGTAGGAAATGAAATACAGGATATTTTGTCTGTAGGAAATGAAATACAGGATATTTTGTCTGTAGGAAATGAAATACAGGATTGTCTGTAGGAAATTAAATACATGATAGCAAAATAAAAGCAAATATTTTGTTGTGGACTTATAGTTCGTAGATTGAAGTTTATGAAATTATAATGGAAACATAAATCCATTTAGTAGCCAATATTTAGCACTCTATTTTTTTTATATATTTTTTTTTCTTCTTTTTTTTCTTGCTAGTAGACTGCTTCTTTGGCTGTTAAATTAATAGTGGGTTGATACCAGAAACTATCTTGTCAAATATTTTTTTAAAATAACTTTTGTATATTCTGTGTCTAACGTAATTTTAGCTGTAAATGAGATTAGCATGTTCACGTTTTTGAAATAAAAAAAGTACTAACGTGCTTACCTTTGAAAATGTACACACACCTACAAGCAAACATATTTTTCACTCTTGCATTCGATGTCTGCTATACAAGATAGCGATTGAAATCAGTAAATTGAAAAGAATGTTGGATTAGATAGGGAACCTCCAAGAGGAACAATTATACAATCTCTCTAGGAACCAGTAGTGTGGAATTGGATGACTTGCACAGCAGGTTTCTTCACTACCAGATGACCCTCAAAATTGCTTTGAAATAGAATATTTTGCTGTAAGAATCTATCAAAGAATAGTTACAGTAATATGCCAACTTGAAATACTACATAAACATAGCTTTTATTTTCTAATCGACCTAAAAACATGAATCTAACACGTTATAGTAAAACTAGTAACACTTTTAAACACATTTCTAAAGCGTTAAAGCTTATTTATAAGACCTTAGAAATTTGTAACGCGTTAGACTATAGTTAATGCATTAGAAACGATGCTACCTCATCAGATGTGATATCTAACGATTTGGAGATAGAAGTTCTATCGAGTCGGGGCGGGTTTGGGTGTGTTTATTGATACTATGAATCTTCTATCTTCTTTGAAATTCCTAACTCGTCATAAGTAAAATTTAACGAGTTATAAGTATATTCCAAAGCTTTAGAAGTATTTTTATGGCGTTATTTACAAAACAGAACACGTTAGGAATAGATTGTTTTATCTCTATGAATGTCTGGTATAATCCGTATCAGATTACAGGTTTGACTAATGGTTAATATCTGACAGGGATATTTAAATCTGAAGAAAAAACAAACAAACAAACATGGTCGCCGGAGATAAATTATAATTTTTACATACATGCCTTATACAGAATGAAGATAATTACTAGAATTTTTTATTCTTATGGAATCATTTTTCCCCAGTAATAGATCTTTCTTTATGAAGGTAAAAGTGAATACCTCATTTTTAAAAAAGCATTATAGTGCTTAAGTGTTAATAAAACGATTAACTGGTTTCGTTGCTCTACGTATGTGACTGACGATAAAGATAAAAAATGGTTTCCAAAAAGTTCATCACATGTAACCTTTAGCATACTCCTTTAATCACATGCTTTGTCCTTGCAATCATAATGTGAGTCACATGTAAAAAATACCCTACTAAATTTTAAACATTCTCCATCAGTAAGACGGTAGGGTCTCTATCAAAACAGTCACACATTGGGTAGACATCTGGCTTAGCTTTACTTATCGAATTCTGATAATTACTAAGCCCTACCTCCACAGTAATAATCGCATTCCCGCAGAGATAAAGGATACTGCTAGAGTTATTAGCTATACAATGGAATTATGTGGTAAAGACGGAAGATGTTGTTATGATAAGGTTTGTTTCTAAGCATATGGGACATAATTCCATGTGTTAAATCCCGCTTATGCAATTTTAACTAATTGTTACATAATCTGTACCTTTTGTTTATTGTGTAATTCTCATTTTAGACTTAAAAATTGTGGTAATTACAACTCTGTTAAAATGGGTCATAATCATTTACTTTTCTTTTCTCTTTTTCTCTTCTCGGATTTTTAATTTTAAGAAATAAATTGGCATCATGTGCATACTGCTTTGTATATGGCTAAAACAAGTAATACCTACACGAATCAGACCCACCAGTTTCTTAGTCAAAGGCGCATATTCTCACATCACTTCATATGTAAGAATGATTCTGACTGAATATATTGTAATTTCAAATCAACATATCTAATGCTTTGAAAGCAACGTTTAGTCCTTTCCAACGTGTTAGCTTTACTTACCTGAAGTAGAATACTAATGCGTGAATAATCATAGAAAATAATTTTATTAATAAAATATATAATATATTTATATTAAATATAAAATAGATAATATTATTTTTGAAAACGTTTTTTAAATACTTTTGTACCAAATGAAACAAAACTTTATGACAGTTCAAAGCAGTTGATTTGCTTATGCTTACGATATACGATATCTTTGAAGCAAAAATTTACTTCAAAGTGCAGCATGAACGTTTAAATACAACTATCTAGAGACCATAACAACAAGGTGTTGTGCCTATTGCCAATTAACATTTTTGACACTTGCTTGTAAAGAAACATTACAATTTGTTTGATAATTTAGGTTGGTCCAAAAAGACGCTTCAATATATGTGAATAATGCATATTGACCATCATATACCAAAGTCAGTCTATCGATATGGCAGGTTGAACATTTAAATACAACCACTTATTTACCATACCCTCCAAGTGCTTTGCGTCTAAATAATTTGTACATTTTTTTTTTTAATTTAGGTTTCTCAAAAGATACCCATCACTATGTAAGAATAAAATACAGACTTTTACAAACCAAACTCAGAGGCATTCTGTAGAGAAAGTTCTTTCCAAATTCATACAAATAATGGTAATATGATAGCAAAAAATGCCGTTCTTACTAAGAATACAAGACAAATAAAGAAAATAATATTTTTTTTAAAACGCAAAACCCTCGACCAATTTAAATCAAATATGATGAAAGAAAACGCTTCCGGCATCAAGATCTTGAGATCCAGATTATCTGATCAATTAATATTTACACTTAGGCCTCATTTACTCGTCACGATATAGCCAATAATGTGTTTAATGTTCCTTTAGAAACAAAATCACCCAACCAACCACTGTACTTGACGTTTTAGGACGATATCAGAGAGTTAAGCTATTTTAGGACGATATCAGAGAGTTAAGCTATTTTAGAACGATATCAGAGAGTTAAGCTATTTTAGGACGATATCAGAGAGTGAAGCCATTTTAGGACGATATCAGAGAGTGAAGCTATTTTAGGACGATATCAGAGAGTGAAGCTATTTTAGGACGATATCAGAGAGTTAAGCTATTTTAGAACGATATCAGAGAGTTAAGCTATTTTAGGACGATGTCAGAGAGTTAAGCTATTTTAGGACGATATCAGAGAGTGAAGCTATTTTAGGACGATATCAGAGAGTTAAGCTATTTTAGGACGATATCAGAGAGTTAAGCTATTTTAGGACGATATCAGAGTGAAGCTATTTTAGGCCCTCTTGAAACCAACTTTTATTTTTTTTCCTTTCATCGACGTTGTTGATTTTGTGTTTAACCTGCTTTTGGCTGTAGACATGTTCAAGCATATTTAAATAAAGAGTTACATTTTTCATCTGTTTAGAATATAGAAGAAAATAAGCTAGCAATTTTCACACACCTATAAATGAACAGAATTTTCACTCATGCATTATATGTTTACTATGCACGATGGAGTTTGAAATCAGTGAATGAAGAGAATGTTGGGATCATCCACTTTCAAGAGGAAAAGGTATACAGTCCCTCTAAAAACCAGTAGCGTAGCATTTCTGAATATGGATGACTATTACAATGGGTCATTTCTCTACGACGTGACTCGTAAGATGGCTTGTAAATAATATATTTTCTGTAAGACTTTATTTTTAAAAAAATAGTGAAAAAAAGATTCTGATTAACAATAATAAGACAACTTGAAATACTAAATTTACATGCAACATATTTGGAAAATCACGTAGTTTGTATTTCCTAATCAAGCTAAAGACACAGACCGACCATTGTGACAAAGCCCTGAAATAACAAAAAATTCTCAGAATCAAACTATAACTCAGCTAAAACGTTTTATGTCTGACTACTCTAATTCCGGCTGTACTAAAACTTGAGATGTCTGATTGATCAAATTGAGGCTGTACTAAAACTTCTGACGTCTGATTTGTCAAATACAGACTGTATGGAAACATCTGTGGTCCGATTGGTCCAACTCAGACTCTATTATATCTTCTAACGTCTGATTGAGGCAACGCTTGACTAATCTACAACCGGAGAGAGTTATCCTCAAAGATGCATATATATGCAATATGGAACTACATGATAGAACTGGGAATTCACGGCTATCACACACAGAAAATATCACTCGAAAATTCAATATTGACAAAGCTTTCATGTTCAGCGATGTTTCAGAATCAAATGTAAAATATATAGTGCTCAATCAATGAACAATATATAACTTACTAGAAACAAAGCTGCAAAACAGCAAAAAGTTACAGTGGTGCAAATATTTAAACATACAAGATCTCGCCCTACCTAAGCCGAGTTCATGGTAGCAATTTTTAGACAAGTTTTGAGAATATGTGCACACAAGCTAGAGATCGAGACAGTATAATATAAATCCACAGAAAGGTGGAACAGAATATGAAAAATATGTTCCAATGAGATAAAAGATAAATTGCATTTTCTCGCAATGTGTCATTATGCAACAGGAAAAATAGTCTGATGTGTGACAAATATGCATATATATATATATATATATATATATATATATATATATATATATATATAGCTTTTGGTGCTTTCAATCGCTTCAATCGTTTTGAGAATTGTTTATTATTGATTGCCAAGATTACATAGCCCCTGTAGTGGGAGAACAAATTATCAGAGCTTGTTATCTAACATAATAATTACCTCTAGTATTTCTCTTTCAGTTCTAGTTTATTATTATTATAAACGTACAAGATCAGTATCTATTGTTTATAAGACAACATGTGTAGATGAATAATACTGTATTTTCTCACATGTCATAATTTTGTACATATAGTGGCAATAACGGATTTTAATTTAAATTTGATTGGTCAAACACAGACCTTACTAGAAATCCTGACATCTGATTGATCAAACTCAGACACTATTCAAATTTCTGACGTTTTGATTGGTCTATAATTTAACGACAACCAATTGGACGTTAGTATTTGAGCTGAGTCTGAGTGCAAGTGTCAGGAGTATGTGTAACCTTGACAACTAGCCTCGAATTCTGAAAATCCAAGCCTTAAACTCAAAGTCCAAAACAAATTACATTTTGTGGCTTTTTCTTCACTGTAGCCAACAAACAAAAACCACTAAAACTACATGTAAATAGCAATTCAACATGGTCTGACTATGGAACCCAATTGTTCATTTGGAAATGCAGTTTAGTTTGTCGTTTATATTTCCTGCAATCGAATAAGGACGGACATAGTTTGTCAAATAGACAAAGGCTCTAAACATATTCAATTGAAACTCAAAACTCTAGTCCCCGTATTCTACAGCTCAAAAACCCCAAATTAGAACAATTGGCCCACGATTTCAGTACTTATTTTAGCGACACAATGACCACAGTCGGCCCATGTTGAGTTGGCATTTACATGAAGTTTTACTGTATTTTCTTTGTTGCCTATAATTGAAAAAAAGCTACAAAATGAGAAAAGAAACTAACGGGTGTTGAAGCTCTTGGAAGATAAGCAGTTATATCAGGTAGGTTTTGTTTCAGGATAATTTTCCTCTGTGGTCAAAAGACTTAACCAACAGAGTTGCAAATAATGACAAGAAATAAAATAAAGAAACAATCATGACGAGAAAAAACGATATTAACTGAAAATAATTCCTACCCAAAAGGAACAGGAACATGAACCTTTAACTATGCAGCTTGTTGTAAAGTCTCGTCAGTTTTTTTTATATTATTATTATTTTAAATTGTCAGGCAAAGGGGCGTTTATTTTTGTATTTCCACTGCAATTGCAGCAGATGCGTCTTCTTAATTTGCTCTTTTCCGTCTTTCTTTTATTGTGTCCGTCTTCGGATAGCACGTGATTATAATTGATAAACTAACAATGTAATAACTGACTCGTAATACTTACCGATAGTGTAATCAAATGTAACTAAAAAGAGCATCCTATTAGCGCGGCAATTGAGAAATACAGCAAGACATTTAATAACAAAATTTCAACATTAAATTCATAAATTTAATCAAGATCGTTATATGCCCGAGTTGTATTAAATCCATGATATAATTATGGTTTATGATATTCTTGTGGTTTGTGATATTCTTATGTTATATTGCATGGTATATTTATAGTTAACATCAACCCACGTAAACTTTAATCGTATGTCCCATGTCTAGAAAACAAGTTTTATGAATTTGAAGGAATGACAGGGTTCTAACTTGCCTTTATTCTACTAAGAACCCACACCAAACAAAACTCACGAGTTTGACAATACACCCTTAATACCCCCCCCCCCCCCAAACCCAGTTAGATAACAATTTCAAAGAGGTTCAGTCAGGTCATCAGTTCTGCATGTATTGTGAAGCAGACGATTTGTACACATTGTGCTCGGCACGATTTTAAGATTGATAAGTACAAAAAAGGGATTGAAACTGTATATGGTATGAATATGATTTTATCACTAACTTAAATTTGTACATGTCAAGGAAATCTACGATTTTGTTTACCCTTGAATAGAGTCATGCTTTAAATTTTTAATATTCACAGCTATGTCAGCTTCCTGACATTATGTTTACATACAGGTTATTTAGATGTTACGCATGGTGACATCACTGAACAAAAATGTTTAAATGCCGCGGTAATAGGCATACCGCGATAATAGGACGTGCCAATATACCAAGATTTTTTTTTTTACTTTATGAAGTAAATAATACGACTTTGAGTATCTTTCGTCCAGCACTTAACTTCTACCTGCAAATACCGATAAGTCAATGTTAGCATTGTTAAATTATGCTTGTATAAAGAGAGACGTAATAAAGCAAGCTTTAATATGTCTCCTGTATAAACAAGTCATTCAATTTTATCTGAACCCACTTTGTGGAACTCTTTATGCCCTCTTTTAACATCTTTACTTTTTATCTTTTATTTTCTTCGCAGTGGCGGCGCGAAGGTTTGAGGCGCCCGGGGGCAAATGTTCTTTAGTGGCGCCCCTACTTTGCCACATTGCACATAGAACAGTTTTTATATCAGTTGCCAACCTCCACCCTCACCCACCCACCCCCAATCTACTCCCCGGTTACAGGGTTACAGCTGCAAAAAAAAAAAGCTTTCGACGGCGCCCCCCCCCCTCGCCTGGCGCCCGAGGCCAATCTCCCCTCCCCCAATACCCCTCTCGTGCCGCCACTGCTTCTTCGTCACTATGTTCACATTTATATGGATGAGTATATCTAAAAACAAATTCTCCAATATTTCCTGTTCTTTTCTGGAACATAACTTTTAATTAGCACTATAAAACCCGGATTGTACTGACGTGCCTTTAAATTCAATACTAAATCAATATGAGTCATGCATCTAATATTTATTGTACTTTTATGAGTCACTCTTCTAACTGTATTTGTCGCAGTTGAATTAAAAAAATCTAAAAATGTTTGCAAAACTTATTATACTGTTATTGCTTCTTCTGCAATAATATATTCCACCACCACCACCACCACTACCACGACAGCAACCTCTACTTCAGCTACTTATTCTATCGATGAGGACGCTAATACTACTACTACTACTACTGCTGATGTTGCTACTACAACTACTACTGATGATGATACTACTACTACTACTATTACTACTGATACTACTACTACTATTACTATTGATACTACTACTACTGATGATGATACTACTACTACTACTATTACTACTGATACTACTACTACTATTACTACTGATACTACTACTACTATTACTACTACTACCACTGATGATGGTAGTACTACTATTATTACTACTATTACTACTGCTGCTACTACTGATGATGATACTACTACTACTATTACTACTGATACTACTACTACTACTGATGATGATGATAGCACTACTACTATTACTACTGACACTACTACTACTATTACTGCTGATACTACTACTACTATTACTACTGATACTACTACTACTATTACTAATGATACTACTACTACTGATGATGATAGTACTACTACTACTACTACCACTCATGATGGTAGTACTACTAGTATTACTACTATTACTACTGCTGCTACTACTGATGAGAATTGTACTGCTAATATTACTACTATTATTACTGATATTACTACTACTACTACTGATGATGATACTACTACTACTACTGATACTACTACTACTCCTACTACTACTACTACTGATGATGATAGTACTACTACTAGTAATACTATTACTACTACTACTACTACTGATGATGATAGTATTACTACTATTAATTTTGATACTGCTACTAATAATGATGATGATGGTGCTACTACTATTACTGCAACTAATACTAGTAACTACTGATGATTATAGTACTGTTACTACTACTATTACTACTACAAATACTACTAGATATAACAACATAATTATACAAATTTGATTTTTATACAGTTTCAAAACCGAAACATTTCGATCGCCTTCAGTGTTTCTATAAATGGTATCGAAAAATATAAATAACCATTTTCTCCACACTCTTGTTCATAATGCAACTTGGCATTTCGGTATAATAATAATGAGAGAGAGAGAGAGAGAGAGAGAGAGAGAGAGAGAGAGAGAGAGAGAGAGAGAGAGAGAGGGGGGGGGGGGGGTAAAGACCAGGGTTTTGACTTTCCTCATACCATGAAACTGATGAGACAGAAGGTGATGAAGACAACCATCATACCTATTATCGTTATTATCGAAAAGGTTACGAAAATATTTTTAGGGAAAATAAGAGTAGTTGATTGTACTTATTATAAAAATATTTAAGTAGGTTGCGTAAATATTTGTTGGAAAAATTAGAGTCTCTCATTGAAGAGTGTGAATTTTAATCTTGGATTATATATTTAATCATAGAGGTTAGAGGATATTTTAATTCATTGCCTACCGAGACTCGAACCCAGGTCCACGGGTTACACAAGCAATCGCCTTGCCTACACACGCCAACCCCTATACTCCTCAACCATGCACACATCCCCCTAAAAGGGTGGAACATAATCGCTGGTATAATTATTCGTGCGTAGGAAATACACCCAAATGAAGACCCAGCAATTAACTCTCATCTAATATACAGTCACTTCGGATTCCTATGACAGACATCAAGGCATATAGAAATTAATATAGACAGGTACAAATATAGATCAGACAGAGCGGAAAGAGCTATCGCTTGATTCTACATAAGGATACGTGATAATATAGAATGAAATTAGTATGTATTGAGAAAGAATGTTATCATACAGGTTAGAGAATATTTTTAATTAGTTCAGTACCGAGACTTGAACCTAGTCTGCCGGATGCAGCAACATTTGCATTGCCTGCACGCACCAACCCCTATAACCCCTCAACCATGAACACATCCCCAAAAAAGGATGAAACATAGTCGCTGGTATAAGCATTCGTGCGTAACAGACACATCCGCATGACGACCCAGCAGTTAACTCTCATCTAATACACAGTCACTCCGGATTCCGATGACAGAAATGAAGGCATATATAAATTAATATAGAGAGGAACAAATATACAGCAGACAGAGAGGATGTGTGCATGGTCGAAGGGGTATGGGGGTTGGTGTGTGCATATATGTAAATAGATATATATATATATATATATATATATATATATATATATATATATATATATATATATATATATATATCAGTCGCTATCAAATATCCCGTTGAGTTCTTAATTTTGTCCAATTTAGGTAAACTAGTGGGGCCCAGACATTAGAAAGCATGATATCAACAATTGTCTATTCTGTGAGGAATCGAATGCACCTACATGGGCACTGGATGATCATACACTAATGTGCACATACGGTCAAACTTAAATTACTGAATATCAAACGAACGGGTTCTTTTGGCTTGTTGTTTTTCGGTACAGCAAAACAAATACGTTATCTAGTGCAATTGGAGTAAAGTGCCTCAAGGGCACACAACTGTAACCGACCCGAGGTGATGCAGTTGTAGGATTCGAACCCGCACCGTTTGGGTCAAAAGTTTGGCATGCTAACAACTGAACTATCGTGGCTCCTGCTCGATTAATAGCTTCTTATGACATGCAGGAGACAGCATCTGGCCAAGTCTACATCCTGGAGCTCGCAGGGGGTTCACAAACTAACGGGGATAGGTACATGCAGTGTACATAAATGCATGTGGTCACCTTTTTGCCAGCTAGATGTAGTTATATATAAGCAGATAGCTCGGAAGCGTATTAGTTACATACATACATACATACATACATACATACATACATACATACATACATACATACATACATACATACATACATACATACATACATACATACATACATACACGTACGTACGTACGTACATACATACGTACGTATGTAAGTACCTACCTATTTACCTATCTACCTACCTCCCTACCTACCTACATACATACATACATACATACATACGTAAGTACCTACCTACCTATCTCATACATACGTACGTAATTACCTACGTACCTATCTACATACATACATACATACATACATACATACATACATACATACATACATACATACATACATACATACATACATACATACATACATACATACATACATACGTACGTACGTACGTACGTACGTAAGTACCTACCTACCTACATACCTATCTACCTACATGCATACATATATACATACATAGCTTTACTAAGAAAACAGACCTATTCCTAGATTCATATATATTCATTGTCTTCTTATTCATGTTTATCACTTTGAATGCATTGTTTCATTGGATGAGCTCATATCATTACTTGTATGACCAAACCGGAGATGACAGATTCCGATACCTATCCTCACCTGGATGACGCCATTGGTTTAAAAGCATCTACTGCTCTGGGCGTATTTACACTTGAGAACACACGGAGAACGGTCTTGATAACGCCTGGACCTTACCTTACCTGGCGTGTGGTGGATTTAACTTTGGGGCCATTTAGTCAAATTTAGATATGCCTAAGAAGTACAAAGTTTCTGAAAAAGTAAGTAAAATCAAATTAACCTTTTCCATTTTTGAAACAGTTTCTTGCGCAATGCAATTATGCAATTATTGAATTTCATAAAAATTAAAAGCCTTCATTTCCGATCATTGATGTGAAAATGTTCTTTACTCTGTGCACACTTACATATCAGTATTTTAAAAGATAATTGAAAACAGTAAAAGACAGAAAGTGAGCAAAATATTCCAATCTGTCAGAGTTCGTTCTTTTATATCATTCGTTCTAGTTTGAAAGAAGGAAAAAAGAATACAAGTAGATAGAGAGAAAAGAAAAAGAAAGAAAGAAAAAGAGAAAAGGAGGAAACAAAGATGAGATAGCTATTCACGCAACGTCTCTGTTAAGATTATATTCACATATACGTCGCATTTACTCATGGATATGCTTACAGAAAACTTACTAACTTTGTGTACATTCTCAACTCAATCGTCGGTAACTCATTATTCAAAATGTACATAAATATATTAAATTAAACGCATAAGTTGAAACACGGGATAATCTTCTCAGCTGAGTACAAACGTCAGTTAAGAAATTTCACAATCGCGGGTCTTGTACTCGTTAATAAAACGAGCCTCATACGCGATACTTTCCTAATGCATTGTATTTGTGTTACACTATTAAAAGCTAAGAACAAACTGGCAATACAACTTGCGAATGATGCTTGGTCTTTTATGTGTATCTGACTCGTTAATTCTAAATTTATGTATATGTTTTGACATGGGACACGGTAATAAATGACATTACCTAGACTAGACAGTGATAGATGACTTGGAAAATATATGCCGTGTTTGTTGGGGCGCTGGTGTATGAGAGCTAGGCGATAGTTGCCGTTACTCGCAGCACGGGTTCGATTCCTGCTTGAAACGAATTTAAACTCTCTTACATGTTAGCTAATATTGATGTCATTATATATAAATTTCTTTCATAGAATCATGTATCCTAACATATAATGTGGGATCCAGGGATAGTTGGTTTCCTCTCTGTTTGGTATATAGGTGTCAATTTATAATTATTATTTAATTGTATACCTTGCATTTCTCAATAGAAATCCAGTGGTTTGTGCATATAGCTGAGCGTTAAATTCCGTTTGCCTAGTGAATGAGTTCTCATGCACCTCGAGTCCTTGCTTTCGACCATGTTCGATTCCTTTTTGGGGGATTAGCGCATGGCCGTGTTGATAAGGACGCAGATGTATGAGAGCTAGGCAATAGTTGCCATTACCGACGGCATGGGTTAGATTCCTGCTTACAACGAATTATAACTCTCTAACCTGTCATTATATATATATATATATATATATATATATATATATATATATATATATATATATATATATATATATATATATATATATATATATATATATATATATATTATCTAGATTATCGGCCGTTTACATGATCGAATTTTGGTGAAGAATTAGAACTGTTAATCGAAATATCCGGATAAAAGAATGTACTTTTGACTGTATATGTATCAGTAACTGAGAAAATGTTACTACTCTGCAGACGTTTGACATGTTTAAGGGAAAAAAGAGTAGAAAAAATTAAAAATTTAATTAAGATGTTTTAATTAAATACCGAAATTTATAATAAGATTTGATGTTTGTACTTTACACTTATCGGAGATCTACACGGATTATCCATGATGTAATGATAACATAGGTGTGACGGACGGTCATTTTATGTTAAACACGACTGTTAAAGAGCTTTGATCAAGGTAAACTCACCTGCGCTGTTGGGCGATTAACTTGAATCACCCGTTAAGTCAACACTGGTCGTTGACTGATAGTTAATTACGTAAATTTGGACAACAGAATGTCTTTGATCAGACCGTTATGAGTATTTAATCGTGCTTGATTGACTTGGTATTTCTGTAGGACACATTACAGATTGTCATAGAGGCACTCATTTAACAGGAATAGGATGTACATTATACGTGATGAACACAGAAGAGATTAAGACGGATTAAAAAGTATTTTGTAGAATATTCCCAAACCTACATACCTACATACACTTTTCAGTTGACCAAATATTTTCACTTATAAGTGTTATACATTTTATCATATTTGGCCTTGTACAAAATTATATTTTCAAGCAACACTTGCGTTGTTCCTCCAAATATATATATATATATATATATATATATATATATATATATATATATATATATATATATATATTCAAGCAAATAATGAAATTCATCACCGATTTATCCACTGCCACATATTACACATTTCCTGTCATGTCTAGCTATTCCTTCCCGACGTGCCTTGTCTACAGGAAACATATGGCTACTTGTTCGAAACTTTGTTAATATTTAATACAACTTTCTTGGCAAGCTTACTAGATAATTTTCTAATTCCAATTCAATTTTAAATAGAGCATACGCTGTCCCTTTCGATGAGTCATTCATATTGAATCTCTAGTTTTGTCTAAATCGGTCAATAAGAATTTGTTTGCATTGTGTTTCCAAAGATTTGTTATCAGGAAAAGAATGTCTTAACTAAACCAAATTCAGTCCCAAGTTGTCTAGGGTATTTTTTATACCACAAATCGTTTTATTTGCAATTGCGGCAGATTGTATATTGCTTAATAAGTATCCATATAAAATACATGAATATTTTGTACTCTTCTCTGTTACTAATTTTTATATATATATATATATATATATATATATATATATATATATATATATATATATATATAGATAGATAGATAGATAGATAGATAGATAGATAGATAGATAAAGGATATCGACATAACACTCCATAATACAAACATGTTTGTGTACGTTTTTTCACACATAGAATAAACATGAAAAAAATCAAGATGTAATTTTTTCGATAATGTCTACGTTTTCACATCCCTAAATTTCACAACCGTATGTAAGAACAGGTGTTTAAGAATAAACTCTATCTCTCTCCTTGTGTCTCCCTCTCCTCCTCCCTTTCTCCTAATTACAACCTATTTTTACTTGAAAAAGATAATTTAGTTTTTCATAATATTAATGTGATTATAATTATACTAGATTGTATTCGATTGTGTTTATTGTTGATTTCAGTTACTCTTTTCAATGTTGACGTTGTGATCGGCAAAATAGTTTCATTTATAGATACATGAATATTTGTAATAAATTCAATATTGGGGGAACCGGTTGTAGACCGTACTAGCGAATAATCCTGACAATTGGCATCCATATAATCGACATTTTGCGTTCTCTCTCTCTCTCTCTCTCTCTCTCTCTCTCTCTCTCTCTCTCTCTCTCTCTCTATATATATATATATATATATATATATATAAATATATATATATATATATATATATATATATATATATATATACACAATGCTCTATAGAAAGTATATAAATGTATGCTTTCACATTTAGCCCCTCCTCACATTAGAAACTCTGCCTGGATTGGAACTGAAAAAGTCTTCTGATGAACATGGTGGTAGTATTTGATTCCTTATGGGTACATTCAATGTGAATTGGCCTTACTCTATGTCCTTCATTGCTGACCTTATCTTTATTTGTATTTGCATTCTCTCGACCACAGTTAATAAGATACACGCCTAATGTAGGGATATATTCGAATTCAAAGTGAAGCTTGCTACCTAATACATATCTCTTTTTTTTTTTTTTTTTTTAAACAATTTGCTTTTTTCTCAGTATTATTCAGCGTTATTGACTGACTTATTCGAAGTTACATATAGAATGTTGTGCATGTAACAGCAATCATTTTGACTAATACTTGTATGTTTTGTTTTCACTGGTACATAGAGGCCTGTGGCAGATATCATTAAGGACAAAGACTACTTCCATCACCTAGCGAAATTGACACTGAGGAGGGGGAACTGTATATGACTCATCTGTGAGATTTTTGTACAGAAAGCACAAACTGTCTTAAAGCTGTGAATTTATTATAATTTCTGTTATTTCCAGAAAAGTGTGCATTGTTAACATGTATGGACACTGTTGCTCCTGTGTATAGCATCTGGGTTTTCTTTCTTTTTTCTTAACACACCTCTGTTGAAATAATATGACTTGCTTGTGGGTTTGTTTCTCTTTTATTTCTTCTGTCTTTGTTTTATCATAGCTGTATTTTTATATATGCTTTTAATTTTCCTACAAGGGAAACAGTATTAGTGTTATACTATTTATCAGTACGATTTTATGATAAAACCGTATTTGTTTATTTTCCAAAGGAGATTATATTTGGTCTACATTTAAATATATACACAGTTGTACTTGTAATAGGTATATAAAATCCATGCAACACAGTCTTATTTTCAGCATAAGGTTTACATTCGGTAGAATGAACAACCATTTTTATGCAAGAACACGAATATAAATAACCGATCAGTCCCGCTCTGACTCCGGTTGACGATTGCATACACTTTCATAGCACAAAGTAAGGCGTAGTTATGTATTAATATACTAATAGTTAATATATACGTACATATATATATATATATATATATATATATATATATATATATATATATATATATATATACAGATACACATATATATATTCAGATACATATATATATACATATTTACACACACATATATATATATAGATATATACACATATATATACATATATACACATATAGATAGATATATACACATATATACATATGTACACACATAGATAAAAATATATATATATATATATATATATATATATATATATATATATATATATATATATATATATATATATATATATATATATATATAATCAAAAAGTGTCGTTATATTATGTAGGTACTCACGAATTATTTCTTCCCAGATATTATTAAAAGTTGAGGATCTAAGGTTAAGAAAAGGCTTGTCTAGATGAGTAAAAGAAACCTATTAAAATGCAGAGAAAGCATAAAAACTGTATCCGGCTGGATTTAGATCGTACGTTTGACAGACGTAAACATACACCTGTACTTTTGTAGAGCAATGAAACTTCAACGCTGAAACTCCCTATTTTGTGCTGTGTACTTGCTTTAATAAAAACAGTGAAGTTTTCATCTTTTATTACCAGCTTATTTTCCTGTGTGAGGAGTGTTTATCTTATAAATATTCAAGGCATACTTAAAGAGAAGACTAAATATTCTCATCTTAATTATATTACACATGTACAACAAATGATTTAAATATGTATTAACATAAGTATGTATTAACATAAATATGTGTTAACATAAATATGTAAACAATCATACAGCTTTAATCAAAGCTATATTTATTTGAGAATTCTAACGTATTCTTATTTTCTGCCAGTTAGGAAAATAGTGTATTACATCAACAAAATAAAACGCATAGTTCATTAATGTGAAAATATCAACATATTCTGAGTATTAAGTTGGAATACATCACATGAACTATTTTGTGTCGAAGAATAAAAGCGGTAAATATACAAAAACTGGATTAACGGCTTTTCTAGTTTTGTAAACAGCAGTGAATCTTATTCTTGCAAGCGATGCATATCCTTATTATTTTGGAGTGTGTGTCATATATATATATATATATATATATATATATATATATATATATATATATATATATATATATATAATTAAAACTAATTGCGGTGTTATCACTTTACACTAATAGTAAATACATAATCTTACTCACATGTGCCATTTCAGTATACAATTACCTAAAAATGAATTAATACATAGACTTATTACACTTGCAACATGTATTATACGGTACATAGCATTGCATTTATTTCATAGCTATTTTTATAACGTGTGTAACTAGTCATTTGTTTGTCGTCGTTGTGTAATATTTTGTTACAATCAGCTCACAAATTTGAAATAATTTTATAAACACACCGTGCCATTATACATACATTTTGTATTGAATAGTGACTTATAGTCCGGATGCATGCATATATATATATATATATATATATATATATATATATATATATATATATATATATATATATATATATATATATATAATGATGTTTTGTTACCATGCACATGTCACTATAATACAATATTTACTTACCTTTTTGTACTTCTTTACTTCAAGCGAAATATTATTATTTGTGATTATTGATGAAGAAGTAGTAGAAGGAGAGAAAATTTTGTATCAGTAGAAAATTAATTAGGACTGAATGCCTTGAATATTAATTTGATAATATGGTAGTGTGCCAATGAAAAACGATTCCCCACGTTTATTTAAAATAAGCAATTAATTCCAAATTAATAAGCTTATGATTTTAATGTTCATTAATTTTCAGTTCAATTTATAGACACTCTTCATAATCGGTACAATGCAGACATTAGACATTACTAGGTTGTATATGCTACAAGTGATTGTCATGTACCAGGACTTTGCCGACAGCGAACATTTGTATGAATAATGTAATGGAATATCCAGACCCATACAGAGAATTTACTACATTTGTTATTACTTGCATACAAATAGGTAAATTCCCACTACTGATTCATTGTGTCCTATCTTGAGGTCGGGAACAAACATATCAATCAACAAGCAAGCATACAAAAAGGGACTAACATTTATATTCGAATCTAGTCTATATGAAGAGCGTGGCAAGTTATGAAATTACTTGCACCACCTGCTATATAGATGAAAGACAGTGAAAGGAAGCCTACAATATAATCTGAAAAAAAGAAAAACTCTTGACAAAGTATGAGAACAAATTTATCTTAATACGTGAAGAAAAGCATTTAAATGCGTTAGGAGAACAAGTTGTATATTCATTCCACACATGTTCATTTCGTTATTAGATTTACCAAAATTTTTAATGACTTCTCTATTAGTTTACTTCAATAGACGTTTATTTGATCGATTTTGTTAGATAGTTTCCTTTTTTGCCTTTACTGCCGGTTGTAGGGAGCCAAAGTGTAATCAAAGACTGAAAACAGCAAATAAAAAAGCTTTACTGAAGCTTTCAATTCCAGTGAGCAAACCGAAAGTTGAACATTATTTTACAACCTCGGCAATGAAAGTTCCAATGTTAATGTCTTTGTTAATATCAGATACAATTTTTTTTAATGTTTTTATTGTTTTACTGTTCTTTTCTTTTCTTTTTTTTTTTTTTTTTTTTTTTGTTTATTGTTCTATCTAAAATTAAAATAATGCTAACATGGATACCTTCTCACTTAAACAATACTAAAGACATAGTCAAACATCCAGAGAATGTTGACAGTGCTTATCCATTACACTATGGCTTACCACAGATCTATCTTCTACTACAAACAAGAAGAAGAGGAACAAGAAGAAAAGATGAAGAAGGGAAATATAGGATCTGAAAAGAACGTAAACAGTAAACGGATCGGGATTTAACTGTGTTAAATTTTGTTTCCAGATTACTTCTGTCTCCGCTTTTACTTCTCGGACAATAATAAATTACCTCTATTTTTCATTCTGTATTAGCGAAATATAGATCCAAACTTAAATTATAAACAAATACATTTAGCAATAAATTATTTATTCAGTTATTATATATTCAATTAGCCACAACGCCACATGATCAAAATTTTGGAAATACAGATCGTTATTTAATGGCAATTAGTGATTCTCCAGACTAATTATTGAAGATTGGGTTTATTTCCAACTCGTAGGCAATATTTATTTGTCTCTCGTTACAGAATGGTGAGGTGACCCATAATGACAGCACATCAGCCATAAGCAATGGTACAACCCATGACGGGAAACCCTCTGACGAACCGAAAGTGGAGGAGAGAGGGGAGTGGGCCAACAAATGGGAGTTTATTTTGTCCTGTATTGGGTTGTCAGTGGGGTTGGGAAACGTCTGGAGATTTCCCTACCTCGCTTATGAAAATGGAGGAGGTATGTGACATATCAATTAAACTTATTTCTTCGAAGATCTAGTGATTAAAATGTATACGTATTCTGTTGGTAGTGAAGCCTAGGTGACCATTGCGATGAATGACATAATAAATTACAAATGACATTGTAATGGTAACAGTGTACACAGTTTGTCCTTAACACAAATAAATAACCTTATTTTTTATATTTTTGTATGAAATAAGATTCTAAGATGTAAATGAACTTAGGTACTTAAAGATTGCTTCATCGTTTGAGAACAATACAAAAATTGTGTGGACAACACCATGTTATAATATTACAGGGATATGCAACTTGTCTACTAAACTTGAGAAATTGAATCTATCTTTTTGTTACAGCTGTAAATTCTTAAATATTTTTGTTGACACATTGTTAATGCATATATAATGAATAGACATAAAATGAGCCAGGCAAATAAGGGGAAAACTTTATTTCACCTTCATTTGATAACAGGCACAAAGCTACCGTTAAATAATTAAGTAGTGATAAGGACATTTTAAATTCATTTGACTTGGAAGGTTGGCCATATCCTTGTGTTGTTCTGGACCACTTTTTAAAATAGATTTATTTTCTTACTGTGAATATATGTCTGAACAGCCCTTTTTGATAGGTACAGAGACTGCGAATATTTCAATTTAAATCGGTTAAAACGTCATAGAAACACATTGAGGTTGACTATTTACAAATTCCTAAAGCCACAAAACGCCTAGAACAAAGAATGACGAAGGCATACTTGAATTTTAAAAAGTACGATTTTACGAATTATCATTGTAATGCAAAGGACACAGATGAAACATTTAATATTTTGTTTTACCATGTGCTGCAGACGGGCGCTAGTGAAGCGGGGAAAAAAAACACGTGGTCTCGGCTTCTAAAATAAAGTTTTGTTGAATGCATGTATAGTAAAGGCAAGCTAGCTGAAATTCAGGAAGTGTGACCATGATATGAATAACAACGAACATAAATCTGTGTCTTGCAGCGGCTTTTCTGATAGCCTACATTATCCTGCAGTTTCTGATCGGCAAGCCGATGTACTTTCTGGAATTGGTATTAGGACAGTATTCTGGTAAGGGGCCTACAACGCTCTGGGCTATGAATCCCAGTGCTAAGGGTAAGTGTCAATGACCAATATGATTACTTCTTTCCTCAATACAATCACTAGAGGACCATGCATATTAAGTTACAGAAGCAAGTCAGTTTTTTGTGTTTTTTGTTTTAAATATTTTGATTACCTCTCAATATATCTTTCCACATTTACGTTACAAAATGTCTTATTTTGATATAACATGTCAGTGTTTGATATACAAATATTGTAGCTGTGTTATATGACATCATGGCATAACACAAGTTGATGTAATATCTTGATGTGTCAGAACTTTACATTATAAACAACCATCTGCATTTATCGGAGTTTAAATATATAAGTTGATTTTAAGCTAACAAATTGTGTATTGAACAGTTCGTTTCACCTTACTTTTAATTTCTACTTTTACCTTTTCAATACTACTGAAAATCATTATTCTTGTACTATAACATATTATTATTTTTTGTTATTATTTCATACTGCGTTTATGTCATGGCTAATATTTATCCCTTTCCTTAGTCAAACTGTTACGATTTGAGTTGGATTGTTAGTCCTTGGTACCACTTTATAAAAACCCAGTCATATTTTCACCATCATCCGTTTGCAGTGGCAGATCGCGAAATATCGTTGGAGTAGAGGGTGGGGATATTTTAAGCGTTTCCATGGCATAATTTTAACGGTCATTTTTAAAGGGGTTGGGTGTGCGTCGGCTCACCATCCACAGAGCTGCACCTGATCTGAGATTTAAGTTATAATTCAGCTGGATTGCTCTAGTAGTAGTAATAATAGCTGTTATTATTGCGATTGTTATTGCTATTATTATTATTATTATTATTATTATTATTACAGGTATTGGGATTTCCCAGGCTCTTATATCCATCGTAGTAGCCATCTACTACAACGTGATTATGGCCTATACTTTGTATTACATGTTTGCCTCCATGCAGGGCACTCTTCCCTGGACCGTCTGTAAAGAGGTAGGGATAAATTAACGTTTGATTCTCTCATCCGTTAGGATTTCTTTCGGCTGTACCCCATGAGCATGTAAAATAATATATGTTTACAGAATAAATAATTGAATCGAATTTCTGATTATCTTGCATAGACTATCCTTTAAAATTCCCTCTAAAATACATTTTGTAGGCATACATGTTTTGCTCATACATATAGAGCCATATTTTACGCAAAACGTTCATGTATATGTTAACATAAATAAATATTGACTGACAATTATATTTATACTGTTTGAAGCAGTTGTATGTTTTCTCTTTTGTGATAAATAAAGATGATGTTATCAAAACCGATCGATTCTTAGCTTACATTCCTAATTTACATGAATGGTTAAATAATTTCTTAGCGTCATCGAAACTTTATAATTTTATAGTGGCGAGTGTAAGTGTTGCTTTTAATTTTTGACGTGTTTTGGACGGAACAACCCCCTCCTTGGATAAAATACTTATATCAATTGTTTCTGTAAAATATGAATTTAAATTCTTAAATAACAAGAAGGAGTTTGACGGTAGACACATTTGTTAACTACACGTACTTCAAACCTTTTATTCATGTATTATTAATTTTGTTGAAACCTGAACACGTAATTTTACTCATCAACATTATCTCTGTATATGTTCAAAAATATAAAAGATCAAAGAATGAGAAGATACAGTTTCGTTATTGTAAAAGGTCATATTGTAGATATGACTGGTCTAATATGTCTAATATTTACTTTTTTTCCTAGGAGTGGAAGCAGTTTGGATGTGTTGAGAAGACAACCAGAAGGTTGCAGTACTGTAATGATGCTCTAAACATCACGAAAGATTGTCGCTGCCCATTAAATGCCACGTTTGACGTCAGTCTTCCTTACAATTGTACAAACGTCAGCTATATCGGAAATCCAACCGCAGTGGCTGAATTATACTTCTAGTGAGTATAAGAACAGATGATATTATGATCCATGAGTACTCAATAAATATGAGTCACGTGATATAAGTATTATTAAACTTTACTGTATATACATCCTCAGATACCTAGCTCTGATAACAATTTGAGAAATTTGATTTGATACAAAGTGCTCATAAAACTCCACGACCTCTTAGTGACAATGTAATGTGATCAAATACCAAAATACCGAACTCATAACTAATTCATTATGCAATTTGAGAAATTTGATTTGATACAAAGTGCTCATAAAACTCCACGACCTCTTAGTGACAATGTAATGTGATCAAATACCAAAATACCGAACTCATAACTAATTCATTATGCAATTTGAGAAATTTGATTTGATACAAAGTGCTCATTAAACTCCACGACCTCTTAGTGACAATGTAATGTGATCAAATACCAAAATACCGAACTCATAACTAATTCATTATGGAATTTGAGAAATGTGATCGGATTAAAAAAAGAAAAAAAAAAAAAAAAAAAAAAAAACTAGGAAAACGCCGCGACAGCATAGTGGCACTGTAATTTGACCATAGGTGAAGAAATAAAATAGTCAACCAAACTTGTTCTTCCAGGGTTGCTCTAGTCAAGTAGTCATGTAACTTCGCCACATTTGTGTATCTGGAGGCAACTGCATTTTTAATCTCTATAAAATAGAGGCCCGAGTTTGCTACGAAATATTTAATTGGCTAATCGACTGTCTACGTCATTAGGAATATTTATGTACAACGAGGCTTTGCTGGCTAATGTGCATAGGGCTGACGAACGTTGACAGGAAGAATTCCTGCATGAAATCCGAGGATTATTTATATAGTTTTTCTTGACAAGAAGATGGTGTGATTTAGTCTTCGGTTTGAAGTGTGTCTTCCGGTTTTCCGCCATGCAACGTGCCTCTTGTGTAGAACGTTCGTAAATGTTTGCTATTTTTAACTTTTCAAGCACCGCACTACCTATTTTCGCCAGAATTGATTGGAACATTCTAGCTATTGGGCCTTTCAACTTTTGAATATTCATCAAATGTAGCATATGTTACTAACAAGAGAAAACTTAAGAAGACATAATAACACAGTATGATCTATTTTGAGAAACTTTGACTGGAAGAAACCTGGCCTTAAATTCTTCGAAGCTTATACATATATATATATGTGTGTGTGTGTGTGTGTGTGTGTGTGTATGTTATGTGTGTGTGCGCCTGTCATATAAGCATGAAAATGATCATGTTTCAAAAAGGATGAAAAGTAGCATAAAAATAATATCGATTCTTCAAACTTATTATGCAAATTATGGCATATACCTACTGTTTGTGATCTCCTTTCAGTAAAGAGGTCATCCAAAGGGCCCCGAACATATACCCTAAGGATATGGGGGATCCCCTGTGGAAACTTGCTCTATGTCTTCTCCTCTCCTGGATCATTGTAGTCGTCTGCCTCATCAAAGGAATCAAGTCTTCGGGAAAGGTAGGCTGAATTGTTCATGGATATCTTTGATCGAGTTAATTACTTACTCTCAATAATTGAAATATAAATTTTTTGTTGTTGTGCTTTCCATCATTTTTTTTTTTTTTTTTTATCAGAACTGTTTCAAAGTAAGATCAAGAAAAAGATTCTAGTACGATTCTTCCAAAGAGAAGAGGTGCATGATACTTTATCTGTTTTTCCATACTTGTTTGTCTTGTTTAAACAGTTCGTATTCTTTCCTTTCCATTTCGTTTGAGAGACTGACTATACCATATAGATAACATTTAACTTATATTTGATTTCACTCATGCTTTTCATCGAAATATTGTTTAGTTGTATTCGTTTGATTTTGTCTCTTCACAGGTTGTGTATTTTACTGCTACCTTTCCATACGTCATTTTGCTCATCCTGCTTGTTCGAGGTGCCACTCTTGACGGCGCCATAGATGGAGTGCTATATTTTGTAGTACCTAAGTGGGAAAAACTACTGGACCTCAAGGTGGGTCTTGGGCGCCGTTGTCCCTTACCGGAGTCTTTATAACTATCAGTTTTTATTTGAATGAATTGCCACAATAGGTACAGTCTTCAAATTTGTTTAATTTCAAGATGGAGTCGTTTATTACATAACAGGAATATTTTAGCTTTTGGCATCATATTAAAGCTATCATATGAAATAAATTATTTTATAAGATTCCCAAGGAATCAAATGCATATTAAAGACCTGACCTTTGGCGTACTAGTATTTAACTTTGGAGAAATAAAGGACAGATTGTTAATTTTAGCTGTTATTATTTTGATTTTAAATGATTAATACAGAAAGCTGAGCGACCGTTGTATTGTAATAAACTTGATAGAAAATCACAGTAATTGTTAAAATCGTGGTAACAGTTTCATGCCTATATCAGTTTCATGCCTATATTGAATGCCAAAGTTGACGTTAAGGAGGTCAGATGAATGAACGTATTGCCTGATACTATCTTAATATGCCCGTTGTTTGTATTGACAGTGGTCTAACGGGTTAAGCTACCCGGGTCACCGTTTTGCTTAAATGATAATTGAGACGTTAAATTCTTTACAATTAGAATAACGGTATGAATATTCGGGGTTTGAATATATATATATATATATATATATATATATATATATATATATATATATATATATATATATATATAATTAATTTGTTAATTAAATCACCAGTTTGAAGCATCAAAGAAATCAAAATCAGACCATATAACAGCCAGATCAAGCCCTATAAAAGACCATATATTGTCTGTGTTTACAGGTATGGGTAGCTGCCGCAGGTCAGATGTTTTTCTCCCTAAGTGTATCCTTTGGTGGTATAATCATGTTTGGGAGTTTTAACAAGTTTAAGAATAATGTATATGGGTAAGTGTATACGATATATTAAAGGATATCCATCAAAAATCACATATCGCTTAAGCAAACGTTGACACCTCTGTCTATATAATTATATGCATACTCTCTCTCTCTCTCTCTCTCTCTCTCTCTCTCTCTCTCTCTCTCTCTCTCTCACACACACACACACACACACACACACACACACACAACCAGACGACTTTTCCCAATTTTCACCTCATCAGTACTTAGGTAATACACATACTTATGACTGATGTCACCGAATGCCGTCTTTGTATTGATTTTTGTTTTAAAGACAACTTACAAGAATATTACATTTGGTGTAAATTACTCTGAAATAAGCTCGTGATTGAAAGATGAGTCAAAACTAATATTTTTTAATTTTTTCCTCCTCAGAGACGCTATGCTAATTGCAGTGATGGACTTAGTAACCAGCGTAATCGCAGGTTTTGTTATATTCACAACGTTTGGCGGAATGGCCAAGGAACTTGGTGTGGGCGTACAGGATGTAGCGAAGGCAGGTAAGTTGGCGATAACTATGAAACGCAATCACGTTAAAACAAAAACCCACAAAACTGGTAGACAAAACAACTTTTTGGAATACAAAACAAGTTTTACTCGTGATATCTACATGATTTATATAGGAACAAAATAAAGTGGGGTGAGTATATACATTGATACGGATGGAGACATGCATGGCTTAAAACCTTCAAAATGATCTTCGTTGTGATGAATCACATATTGTATGACTACATACATACATACATACATACATACATACATACATACATACATACATACTTACATACATACATACATGACTACTTTTTTATTTAATTTTATAAACCAATGTTATCTTGTTATCATATTAGACACGTATAAAAACACCCAATGACGTTACTGATGACGTCATGTCTATCATGCAATGCAAAGGCGTAATGTCAGAGGCATTTGAATGTTATTCAAAATCAGTTAACTCCACTTTTTGCAGTTTCTTTAAAAAAAAAACAAAAAAAAACCCAACAACTTCAAGCCTGTTAATTTGCAGTATTTTTCACATCATTCCAACTGTGTAACATTTCGTCTGAATGTAATACAATTTACATCCATTTCGTTTCAAGTTTTGATTTTATGAATTCGTATCATAAGGAGTATAGAAGGAGCTGAGGAATGATTGGAGAATCCAATATTTAGTTTCCATGATCTGACGAGGGTGTGCTTTTGAAAATGCACCTCGTATAAAGAAAAAAAGAAGACAAAGTGAGACTTATAGAGAGTTTATGACAAATTAAGTTCCAAAGGTGGAACTTGCCAACCACTTAATAAACAAGTCACAGATTGAACATCGGGTACCAATGATAATGATGATGATGATTATTATTATTATTATTATTATTATTACAGGATATGGCATGGCTTTTGTTGCTTACCCGGAAGCCCTGTCTAACTTGCCACCTCCGCAACTCTGGTCGGTTCTGTTCTTCTTCATGCTTTTTACTCTGGGACTCGACAGCGAGGTACGTACAAAAAAACTTTATTTGCTTTCTAAAATTGTTTATAACATAATATGTTTCATGCATTAATACTATCACCTTTAGACCATTTTTAAAATTCATCTTTCGAAGACAAAAGGGCAGTTTTTTAAT
This sequence comes from Margaritifera margaritifera, assembly GCA_029931535.1. Classification (NCBI taxonomy): domain Eukaryota; kingdom Metazoa; phylum Mollusca; class Bivalvia; order Unionida; family Margaritiferidae; genus Margaritifera; species Margaritifera margaritifera. Next base: position 1,190,881 of record JAQPZY010001514.1, read on the forward strand.
TAAAATTCATCTTTCGAAGACAAAAGGACAGTTTCCTAATTAAAATTCATCTTTCGAAGACAAAAGGGCAGTTTTCTAATTAAAATTCATCTTTCGAAGACAAAAGGGCAGTTTCCTAATTAAAACGCGCTCCTCATGAACTTTTAACGAGCGCTGTTAACAGTGACGTCGCGGAAAGTGACTATAATAATGAATTCGAACGCATATATCTCACTGCTGACTGAGCTGATTGCTACAGTTGGAAAAATCTATTAACAGCATTCACATTCTTCATAAATTCTGAAAATTATACATCCATAACTTTGTTTTGCCGGCTCATAACAATTAAAAGGATACAAAGATAAATTCGAATTTTAATTTTTTATCAATTTGCCTTAAGGAACAAAATCTTAAAATTATAAAACACATGATTTGACAAATCAGAGAAAAATAAATACACAAAATCTATAAATTATAAATCCTAAAGTTTAATTGCCGATAAATTTGCAACAATACTAAGATGGTGCCCAATGTACGATATTCACCATTTATGCGAAAAGAAAATACTTTATAGTTAAAAATAAAACAAAACCTTGCGTAGTTTCAATGCATAAAACTCTAGAATTTCTAGTAGTTCCTTGTTCTTTATTAACAATGGGTTAGCACAAAGTTTCACGACTATCAGATATACTTTATTTCAAGCAATTTTTTATTACAGAACTCTTGTACGTTGCTATTTTTCTCTTGGAACAAAATGCAATTGTTGCGTGGTGATTGGTCCAATATCGTGTAGAACACACCGATCTTTAAAATTTAAACAATTATTTAAATATTTCTTATCTTCACCGTTACCCAACATCATGCACAACAATTAATCTAGCAGAATTAATGCAGATTAGTATTCCTGCTAATCAATCGAGGTCACGACGTTAACCTTTTCCCCAAAATTATCAGCCAATCATAATGATGTATGATACAGCATCTGTACCTGCTGGTCACCTTGAGAGTCGATTTCAGCGTTATTGTCAGCTACTATGATGTACATCGTATCCATTTTGTTCATTAATGATTGTCCTTGGATAAAACTTTGTAGGTTAGTTTATTATTCTTCAGATTAATATGGCACGTGCAATGCGCTCGCCCTCTTGATTCTGAAGAAATATTTTCCAACCACGTACCGTTTACTTGGATTCATTGGATTATATAAACAGATATTGAAAAGAGATAATCGGGTGTGTCATAATCAGTGATTAATTTTCTAATCCGACAAAAAATGTTACCATTATAAGCAGTAGTTTATGTTTTAAAAGCCGATAATACCTACTAAAGAGAAGGGTGGGGTGAAGTGGGCTGGATAGATGGGGATTTCACCTTGGTTTATATCAAACGTAGCTGCCATTGAAGAAAGCTGTTCCGATTGGGATCAGAGTTGCTTGCTGGCCTAGGTAACAATCTGATACAGTGATTTTCAGGTTCTCTTGACACCGATTCATCGCCTATTTATGCCAGTCATCTGTAGAGGGAACCTAATAAAGGGATCATGTACGGTTGGCTGTGTTGAAACGTTTGCCGAAGCACAAAGGGAGAGTTTGCACCCGAGGTTTTGAAGTCTTTCGCTCTTGCTCCGGCAATCATTTGCATACCGGAAACTGTGTATGATCGTTATGTATACATTATTAATTTCTGAGTGCATACATTATTTACCAAATATCAAGAAAACTTAGTTTTTCAAACACCAAGAAACATGTATTGAAGCAGCATGTTCAGTTCCAATTGAGTTCGATTAACATCACAAATCGCATGAGTCAAGATGGCTAAAACCGATCTAATCATGAAATAGTTAAACTTTGAAAATCTTACAATTAAAATGTGCCCATTTTGAATCAGAAAAAATGTACTCTATTATATTATAAAGTGCTTATCTTATACTTTAGAAAGTAAACATTTTCTGCGTTCAATGTAAGAAGATAGATTTTAGCAAAACAAGATTATAAACTGACATTATTTTTTTCCTCACCATTTAAAGAAGTAAATTGCGCTTGTATTTAAAGATGTTATCAACGTCCTTTTCCTCAGCGGTACGAATAGCCTGCGCCAAATATTTCATGCGTTAAGTTGCCGTCTGAATCCATCGAAATCTAATGCACAAATTATATATTCATAGGTTAAAAGTGAACGCTATGCACGAGCACCTTTTCTCAGTTGTCATCGATGCAACTAATTGTATGAAACTCCGTTCTTTAAACAACACAATGAAACTTCGTTCTTTTAACAGCACAATGTAACGATTAGGACTGGGAGCGTCGGCTCGGATAGCTCAAGTGGTAGAGTGCCAGTCTAGTGTTAAGGAGGTCCCGGCTTCGAGCCCCGGTCCGGCCGTGCCATTTTCCCTGTTACACAGTATAATCACATATTAAAATATCTATAAAGAGTACATGGAACAACGAAAATATTTCTATAGATCATTAGAACTATGACCACAGAAACTCGTGTCGTTGCGCCTGAAAGAGCGCACCGATAGACATTTCGTTCGTTACTCCAAGGATGAGGTGAGCTGAGTGGATAATTGTAAAAAAGTCATACGATAGACATTTGGAAGGAGATTAGCTGTGCCACAATTTACTTCTGTAGAATAAGATAAGTGTGTAGAATGAATCTAAATCTAGGAAGAATTTCCCACTAAATTTTAAGCAATTCTTACTTCATGACAAAGGTGATGTTCCACCGACATGTTCCACCAACATGTTCCAAATGTTCCCTATTTGAACACTCATGTTAAGTCCTGAAATATTACTACCATATATGTTTTTGAAAAGAGAAATATTTAGTTTGTAATTCGATTGAATTAAGTGAGCCTAAAACGTAACAGTATTACGCATATCATGAAAAATTATTTTCTTAAACAATTGGCATATAATGTTACCATAATGGTTACAACATATACATGCATGTTTATTGATTTACAATACATCAATCTTTGTTGCCGGTAAACTTAGAACTATAGCTATCAGCACTAAAATTCTGACTTCACATCTCAAATGTAGACCATTGGTCAATTACACATGCTGTCGTGCTTCACTTACGTAAGGTTCGAAGAATATGTTCACATATGATTTATTTTTGCACTGAATGCAACATAATGCTACCGTAGTGTACAGCCAATATATCAATTCTACCTCATTAAACAAAATGTAGCAAATTGCTGCTATCGTAACAAAAATGACATAGTCATATAAAGCTGGTATTCTTGCTGTAATTGTAGTTTTAATTGTAGTCGAAGTTGTTCTTGTTGTTGCTGTTATCATCTTTATTATTATTATTATTATTATTATTATTATTATTATTATTGGTACCTGTGATGCAAGATAATTATGTGTCTAGTTGCAGCGGGTGTCTGGAAAAGAACCCCTGTAAGTCGGTGTATAACTGTCACCTACATATTCTTTTAGACCAACCGGTCGGTTTGAAAACTACGTTTTCAAATCTGCTGACTCTATGAAGAACATTTATCCTTGTATCACAAATTATGACGTTAGCCATATATGTCTCATTGGCAGCCTGAGCTGTTATATTTCACCATTTCACACTTTTTCATGCATGTCCGATCAACATTTTCTTTTGTCCAACTGAATTGCAGTGGATATTTAACAACTCAACTGTATGATTAAAGCCAGTATTATAATTAATTCTCTTTACATTTTAATATTTTTTCTTCGGTTTTCTTTCATACATACAACCTTCTCCGTCTCTCCTACATGCTCCAATTTACAGGCTGGTTTATAATTTGTTGATTTTGTTTTCTCCGATACGAGCACCGTACCATGTCTCCTGAGGCTATCTAATTTAGCGTTTTTCCGTGTTCGCTCTCGGAGACGAGATGTTGTTACAGGCAATATATATTTTGAAGTCTCACTAATATGGAGGTAAACTTGTCTGGTTCCCTCTGATTCACACTGAACGAGATTTCATCAGCATTCGAGTGTCTTTTCAATTTTAAGTCTTATAGAGTTTGCTGATCTTAGTGTTATTTTCGTTTTGCTTTCATTAAGAATCTGTCAAACTAGATATTTGTTTCTTGCTTTTTTCAGTTTGCTCTTTTAGAGACAACAATCACGTGCCTTCTGGACGAGTTTCCAAACCTAAGGAAGTATAAGAGCTACATGTGCGTCGGCTTCGGTGCGGCATGTTACCTCCTTGCTCTACCCTGTGTTACACCCGTAAGTTAAATTATGGTTAATATTTGCTTAGTTTTTACCACCACCACCACATCAAAATTAATAATAATAATAATAATAATAATAATAATGCCCATCACAAAAAATGCAATTTCGGTCAAAGATCTGGGATGAGAAACAACTTCTTTGTAATATTTTACACATTTTCACACGTTTGAAAATGGATTCTACAAAATTTTCCCTGTCTTTTGCTACCGGCACTCCTGTGACCTTGTGTTTCAGGCCAAGTTCTGTGTTTAAGTTCGATCCTTTTGTCATTACGAGTAAGACTGGAATTTCATTCAGCGCTTTAACATTCTAGTGTCATAATTTTTTTTTAAAGACCATACTTTACATTCGTATATTAGATCAATTATCGCAAACTCTAATGAAGCTGCGGATTTTCTCTGGGCCACTCACGTTCTATTTTACTTATCCAACAGCGCTGATGACGAAAATGCTAGGGTTTATTTGAGGAACTGTGCTGATACGTCCCTGTTTACATCTTGCAAATAATGGTTGCGAGAGGGTTATTAAAAATAGATCAATGGCGTTAAAAGCTTGAGCTACAATTTTGAACTGGAATGGAAGACTAAATGTTTGGATCGAATAGCTTTGAATGTAAAGACTGCAAGCTCATTTTTGCTTCATACGGATCTTTAATGAGTTAGTTGCCCTACATAATTTTTAAAACTTAATAAATCCTGAAAAACAGAAGGCAACACAATTATCCTAACAGACATGTCTGATTTCCACAGCAGTTGACGGACTCACTACCCTTTGTACAATGAGTACAAAATTGATCAAAACTATGTTATGTGATACAAATTTTTTATTGCTCTATACTCTAACACGTAACTTCAAAAAAATATCAAAAAGTGAGTGTTGAGGATTTGTGACTTAAGTATTCATTGCGCAATGGATTACTCGGGCTATTGCTGACTATATGTTTTCTATAATATATAGATATACAGGCCACCAGAATGCAATCTCCTTGAATATCACGCAGTTTGGAATAGAATTTATTCATAATTTAAATACCTTTCACCGAGGAAAGAGATTACAAATACATAGTGTATCAATGTGGAGACGTGATATCTCAGTTGGTAGAGCGTCTGACTTGTGATACAAAGGTCGCGGGTTCGATACTCTCCCAGCTCAGCACTGATCGGCTGCCTCGGCGTTTCCTTGGGATCCCCCCCCCCACTTTGCTAATAATGTGTTGAAAGTTCCGTTCAGTTGCTAAGATGTGGACAGTTACACAAAACATTTGAGAACTGTTTAAGGCGTACTGAAAACTGAAAGCCGGCGTTATTTGCAGTAGATTTTAAGATATGTATTTGTTGTCCTCAATAGTCTGGTTCACCTGGTGCATCCTGGATTCAGATGTGCTGGTATTCAAACAAGGGATGCAAAAACTGGAAGGATACCGGTTTTAAGAGTGTTCCATATTCAGATTATGCATGGAATATATTTATTTTCCATAGGCCGGAGACTATATCGTGACACTCTTGGATAGCTATGGTGCCGACTTTTCCGTGTTATTCCTAGCCACATGCGAATGTATAGCTGTCTTCTGGGTGTATGGTAAGTTTGTAAAACAAATTTCCGTTTTATTTATTTTTTATGTATACGAACAAACACGCAAGCAGGTGATATAAGAGTCTGCTATTTTAAGCTTTGGAGGTTTTTCTTTTCATTAGGAGCAATCATACTTTATTGCCGAACGTAAAAAAAAATGGGATTAGACAAAATTTCTCATTCATTATTTATGTATGTTCTTTTAGTCCCGTATAAATTTGTGAATGTAATCTGGACGGTTACAGATTATTATGACCCTGACCATCCCCACCAAAAACACCATCACGAATAGCACAGTCACCACTACCACCTACTACAACTTCCACAATTGCCACTACTACTGCTACAGTACCCTAAAATTACTAATACAACTTCTGCCGCGGCTACTGTTCCTACTACTACTGCAACGAGGATGACGACGGCATCGACTGACATTACTATTGCTACTATATTATCATGCAATGACCTACACTGTACTATGATGTACAGTTCTAAGATGTTTATAGGTAGCACTAGGACATTTTTGGTTACAACCACAGTGCGGGTTGTGCCCTCTAATCTTGAAGCCACCCGTTATAAAATAAACAGCCTCCTAACCATCAACATGTAGATATTTTTAAGCTCGTCAGAGAAAGGAGAAACAAAAAACATAATTAGTAAAATGATTGGCACAACAAAGCGAATCCTTCTCTGATTACGCCTTTTAGACTCACGCCAACCCCGCCCTCATCTACTCCCTCTCACCGCGACGCGTGAAAATCCAGTGGCGGCGCGAGGGTTCGAGGCGCCCGGGGGCACTGTTCTTTAGTGGCGCCCCTGCTTTGCCACAGAGAACAGTTTTTATGTCAGTTGCTAACCTCCAGCCCCCCCCCCTCCCATCTACGCCCCGGTTACAGCTGTAAACAAGCTCTCGAAAGCGCCCCCCCCCTCGCCTTGCGCCTGAGTGCAATTGCCCCCCCCCCCAACACACACACACACACCCCTCGCACTGCCACTGTGAAAATCCTTAAAAAGTGCTATTTAAACCCCATAAAGAATCTATACTGAACAAAATCGGATATATTTAATATAAAAGGCGTTAACAGTTACGTCCCAGATATTACTTTAGTGAAGAGGAAAGTGGACTTAAGCACAGACCAATCTGAGACAAAATCACTCACAGAAAACTTTTGGTATACATATAAAATTAGAGTTAGGAGAAAAAGAGCAGCTGCTCATTTACATTGTATGCCAAAACTTAATCCCGAATCCGGCAAGCACAAATGTACTTCTGCACTTGCATCGTCCCTTTGTGCATACAACATGAAATCATGCGTTCTTGATACCACTGCACATAATGATGCAGCAACATGGAGATAGAGTATGGATGTCTCTTTAATAAAATATTTACCCAAAGGCTAATCATACAGACTGTTTACTGCTACCTTTTCTCCTTAATATTGCCATTTTGGATACCTTTATAATATGACTATAGGAATACTTCACGGTTTGCTATTTGCAAACGTTCGCCGCGGCACGAGGAAAGACCCGAGTGCTCTGACAAACACTTGTTCACAGCAAACCACGAAATCATGTATGATCAATAGTTTCACATGATCAGTAATCGTAATGAATATTAGTCTTCCCGCACTACGGCACTGTTGACGTAAGGGTAGGTCGCTAAAGTTTTAAATATCCGCCGTTAAGGGCATGTTAATAGACACCTACAACTTTACCTTGTGGCCTTGCCTTGTATTCTGCCTTATTTGAGTTGTCTCTAATTGCTGCCCCTCTGACGACGGATGATACATTCACCCACTTTCTGTCAAAATATCCATGCTGCATCCAACTTGCCGAACTGTCGTCTGCACCTCTTGTGAGACTGCCCTAGAATCTACATAAGTAGAAACTAAAGCAGTACTCATGCACCATGCGAGTGTCCTTTTTTGTATATAGTTTAACAGTACGAAAGCGCATTCTTTAAACCAGCTACAAAAAGACGCGCGCGATCATGTAAGTATCTTCTTTATATATTTCGTGTTCAGTCTGTTCAGTCTAGGTTTTTTGAAACCTTTCAGGCATCAGGAGATTTGTTAACGATGTGACGTACATGCTTGGAAGCCCACCAAGGCCTTCCTGGTACTGGGCATTCTGTTGGGCTTTCTGTTCACCTGTCCTTATTGCGGTAAGTGGAGATAGATAGATAGATAGAGAGAGAGAGAGAGAGAGAATTATATATTCATATCGACTTCTTTAATTTAAGTGCCTTCTTTCTTTCTATCTTCCTTTATTAAAAAAAGATGCAGATAGTAAAAATAACGTTAACTAAGACCATTCTTCCTAGTAGTATTGTTGCCTATCTTTTCTCGAAGCTTTGGAACATATATCACATGGTGACGTATAGGGCATATATTTGGCACAGCAGCACAATTGTGTCATTTCGTGCCGATGAATTGGAATAAAGTGCCTTGCCCACGGAAACACCGCGGTAACCGACCGGGTCTGATCTGATGATAGGATTCGAACCCGCACAGTTCAGTCGAAAGTCCTGCTGAGTCACAACGCCACCTGCCTCCATTAGTCGCCTTTTATGACACGCAGGAGAGTGCCCCGGACCCTAAGCTGGTTCCAAGCCATCTGCTGCAATAGCTTACGCACTGTGCAAACAACCCGTAATGGGGTAATAAAAGTGCTCAACATTCTGCCCATGAGACTTGGTGAGACGTCACATGAGAGTTCCGGTGAAAAAAGGTAAAATGCACTTAATGTGCATGTCATGACTGTCGTGAGACAGCTTTGAATAATTTCAACACTATGTAAGGGTAAGAATGTTTGTGTTGTGTAATGTTATGTATAAAATAGTCTGATTCGTCTGACTGGCTGAGATAGCGATCAATGTAAGCCGTCAGTAGTAGAAAACACAAAAGTTCTGGATCAATCTACATTTTATTAAAATATTTTATTTTTATGAACATATTTTTTACGTGAAACAATACAAATAACAACGTAGGAGGCATTTTATATTAACAATTACGAACAACATTACAAACAGCACACTACATATTTATTCTAAATGGCTCAAACATATATCACTATATATAAATCATATATGAAGAAATAGAGATAAACAATTTTATCTCCTTTTAATATGCATAATTTATTAAACATTATAAACTGATAAATTATTGAACATTATAAATAACCTTAGACTTAGAACTTGTTAAATATGTCTGCCAATATCCAAATGGTGAATCAAATCTATATTTTTGTCTGTAAAATAGGTTCCATTTCCTTATATCCCTTTGCACAATGATTATACAATGTTTTCAATATTGTCATAATTTATAAAACTAAAGTTAAAATAATAAAAGTATAAACTTTTAAATATTTATATTATTATGATAAATTAATACCTAACAAAAAATAACTATATAAAGTAGTACACATTTTTAAGCTGTACAATACTTGTATATTTATATTATTGTCAATTTTATGTAGATAGGTAAATTTCATTATATATAAAGTACTATAGAAAAAAGAAATGACCTAATATTATGAACTTATTAATGAATTTCATATATAATCTTAGAATTTATACCTTTTGTATATATAGTATCTAGACGGTGAATCCAATATAAATGAAATCTCTTGTAAATTATGGAAGCTGACATTGAGTCTGATGAAGCAGTAAAGCGAAACCGGTCACAGATTTTAGGTGTTGTTGTTGTTTATTTTTTAATAATTTTTTGTATATAATTATATATAAATAATGGAGGGAGAAAACCAGATAGCATTAAAAAACTTGAAGTTAATTTAGGATATCAAAATAATATAAAAAAATTATTGAAACTCAATATATGTGCATTCACCATTTTAATGATGATTAAAGAGTTGGTGAATTAGGTCAATTACAATTTCAAATGAACATATTATTTAATTTAAAATATTTTATAAATATAGATAATAAAGTACTTGGTACTAAGCAACAAGTGAAAATATTAATAAAAATCATTTGTATTTAGACAGTAATAATATATCATACCTGAAAGACGTTTGTTTTCTGACAAAATTAAAAGTTTTATCAATTTCTTATAACAATATAAAAAATACCAAAAACATTTCTAAACTAATAAACCTTGAAACGTTTATATATGCCCGTAACAAAATAAGAATACTGCCATACGCTTTTGATAATTTAACACAAAATGAAACATATAAATATTAGCTACAATTATATCAAAAAAATACCAACGTTTTGTATTGTTTAAACATTCAAGTAGTATAGACTGGAACTGTGTGTTCGATTAGAATAATGTCCAAAAAATTAAGAAGAATTATATTTGATAAAAGTGAAACTAGTTCATTTATTTACGATGGTTTAAAAAGATTGAGATATAATGAATCTTTAAGTCGCCATCAAAAATGTATCTTTTTCAGTCAATGGTGACAAAGGATGTTAATAAAGGAAATATTATTTTAAAAGATGTTAATAATTAATATGCTTATTTATAATCATATGGATCATACACATTTATGTAAATAAAGTGGTATGGTGTGAAATATATTGATTATTGGTTATTTTGATAATATAATTTGTATTATAGTCTCGTTACTAATCCTATCATTATTATCGTATAAATCATCAAATTATTGTACTCTTTTCATCTCTTTTTATTAATAATTTGATTTTCATATACTACACGCCTAAATCTAGCATCATCAATAAGATCTATGAATTGTCCAAAATTTTCATACATATGTAATGGAATCTTTAAATTATCAAATAAATCCTGTACATTTTCCTCAAAATACAAATAATAATTACGAGGTAAACAAATACGCATTGATAAATCTTTTTAAAAACGGAAACAATTAAGTATAAAATAATTTCATAATAATATAAAAATAATTACTGAAAATAATCCAGTATAATTGTTGAGGATTTATCATTTAAAACAGATAGAGATGTGCAATTTAAAGAAGATAATATGAAACTACACGACTGTTGTGAAAAAAATATCATTTTAGACACTGATGATATGTATGTTTGTTTAAATTGTGCTAGACATCAAAGATATACATTATCATGTGAAGGTATTCTGAAAACAAATTCTTATTATTACCGCACAAATCAACAGATATCAGACAATAAATATCATATAGAAAAACAAGTTGTTTGATTATGAAATAAAAATAAGGTTAATTTAACCTCGATGAAGAAAAAAAATAACGCAGTTACACATTAATTAAACAAAATTGGAACCTAACAAAAATAATAAACTTTGATAATATTTTCAATTAAAATATTTAATTGTTATAATATCAACCTTTATATTCTTTTATAAGAAATTAAGAAAAACAACAAAACACAGACTAATATAAGGTGTTACGACTATGGGTAAATGTAACAAAAGAAAAGACTCAAACAAGCTTTCTAGATTTAAAACACAAATATTTAATTTCCTAAAATATTAACACATTTCAACAAACAATCAAAGTGAAAGAATTAAAAATAACTTACAGTATAGAATATCCTGACAAGTCCTAAATTGTTCTAAAGTTCACGGATCCGGAAGTTAATCCAAATTATTCCGAATGAAGAGTATTCCGAATGAAACCTCCAATGTGCTGAAGTGCCAACAATAATCAGTTATATCCAAGTGTTATTAATTCCAAGTAATCCTTCTGAATATGGAATATCACACAAGTTCTAAAAATGTTTCCGATAATTCCAACGGAGCTGAATAATTCTTAAAGTTGAAGTAGCAGTACTAAATCCAAAATGTACTGTATACTAATATATTCTGAAGCAGAATACCACACACAAAATGAACCAATCTCGTTTATGACCTCTCAAGCTGACGAACTATGAAAGAAGAATGACGAACGCTCTGATTACATCTATTTTATAGTTTCTGTACTGCGTCATTGAAATACAAATAAAACCCATTTCTTAATTCCGTCTTTAATCAACATCTCGATATTTACGAACTTATTCTACTTCTAGTCAGCAGAAAATGAATCATTCACTGAGCTACGAAATCCAGGTCAGAACATTGAATGCAGGTCAAAAGGACAAATCTCACGTGCTGAATCACGTGATATGACTCATGCTTTAACCGACAATATTTTCCCAAGGACCAATGTACTGGGTAACATTGAAATTACCGTATATGTGCACTCTGCAAAAGGACACCTGTTAGACTATTATACAGAGGTCATAAACTAATAAAACTAAACCATTATTTAAAGAAATGATACATAATTCCGTAAAAAAGGTATGATTTTTTATGGAGTGAAAGTGAGCCACAACCTTTGGAACTTTTATAATTTTTTTGTTTGTTATGTTTTTAGATGTTCTAATAAACTTTCAACATCAGTACAATAATGTAAGATAATGCAGCATAATGTAATATTATATAACATAATAATATATATATATGAGTAGTTTGGGAAAATTGAAAAATATTAACGAAAAAAACAACAAATTATTGACCAAACGTTTGCACAACCAGTTACAGAAACAGTAAGAAAAACTACAGTAAAATATAGATTGGAAAAAATCAGCTGATAAATAAATAAAAGAAAAACAAAACCAGATAATGACTGCATTATCACAAATAGGTTATGCTAAAGTTACAAACAATAATGCTACAAACTATACGAGATACACACGCTATTCTACGAGCTAGAGCAATCTCTGCTTCTCCAACAGATAATCAAGCAAATATTATGACTTGTGTAACTGAAGCTGATATTAAAATGTATAATAAACTGATAATAACAAATTACCAAAACTGACAAAATTATTTCATTTAAGCATTCTGGAATTAGAAGAGTTATACGCAGGGTTATCTAATGGAAATATTAGACTAGGAAGATTAGCATTAAATGGAAAAAAGAATGAAAATGGAAGAACAATTGCAAGAAAACAGAATAAAAATAACGGCATTTAAAAAATACAAAATAAAATTAATACTGTGAGAATATATATAAAACAAATTCCACTAGAGCCAGCCAACAAGAAAAGCAAAAGCAAAAGAAGCCGAGGATATACAAAATGTATAAAGAAGGTAAAGGATTAGACATAGAATATGAATCAGATCCTGAAATTACAATGTCAAAATCATACAAATGAACACCCCAATCATATTTTGGTATATTAAGTATTGACTCTCAACAATTATTACAATTACATCTTGATGCTTATCATGAAAATAAAAGAGCATTGTCTAGTAGATTGATAATGATCTGATTAATTGAATAGCAAAAACATATAATACTTAATAATACAGTAAAAAAAAACAATTAGTACTTTCGAAAAATTTATAAAGCTAGTTTGATATCAACCTACCGAAGGATAAAAAAAATTCAAAAATGTTTGCGATCATATTAAATATTACAAAACCCCAAATGATCTCGTGACATGATTACACATACTTTTTATAGTAATAAGAATGGAAAAAATCTATTGACTATGAGATTGTAGAAATACCTCAAAAATTGTAGAATAAAAGATAAATGCTAAATTTGAATACAAAATAATATATGAAAATACTATGTAATGATATAATATAAAGAGGATATTTGAAACAAAATTATTCTTTGATAGTTCAAATGCAACATATAGAAAATCACAATTATAACCAGCTGGTGTTTTAAATGAGTTTCTCAAAATAAATTACCAGCTGATATTTAAGATATACCAGATGGTAAGGAAAAGGTTATATTATTCAATGTGGTTTAGAATATCGTACAATTTTACACGATGCACATACTAGTTATCCATTAGCTGTAGAACAAATGCGGGATCAAAATGAATGGTTAAGTGAATAGCAACATACATTAGTTGAAAGATTAAACTGTATTTGTACCAATTGTGATAAATTTATACCTAACTTACCGAATAAGGATACATATTTGGTACATTGTCGTAATTTGAACTTGTATTTACAATTAGTTCTAAAATTTACAAATATCCATAGAGTATAGGAGTTTAACCAAAAAGCATGGATGGTAACATATCTTGAATTAAATACAAATCTTATAACACAAGCTAAAAATGAATCTGAAAAAGACTTTTTCAAATTAATGAATATAAGTGTGTTTAGAAAGTCTATGGAAAATGCGAGAAATATTTTTATATTGAATTAAGTAGTTTAAGCATAATCTATTTCATAAATTTGTAGTTGGAGATTACAAGATGTACAATATAGAAGGTAAAGGATTAGAACGAAAGCCAATGTATTCAGATAGAAGAAAAACAGGCAGTACAGTTAGGAACAATATATTAGAAAATATACAAATAAATAAAGCAAAAGGTATTTCAAAACCTATTGTAAAGAAACGATTTAAAACATCAACTTTACAAACGATCCATATTGGAGATATTATTATATTAAAAGTGAAACAACGAGATAGGTATATATATATAATAAATAAAGTTAGTTTGAGCCTATTTGATCCAAAAAGATATATTAACGAAAATCGTATAAATACATTGGCTTATGGTCATTATCAAATTAAAAATAAAAAATATTGTTTACAAACTGATTTTTTTTAATTTAGGGAAGAAAATAGCAATAACAATAAAAAGCAGAGTTTATTAAAAATGATACGCACAGTAATGTTTTTATTTATTATTTGCATTAAATTTTAAATAATTTTTATAATCCATATGATTAGAAGTAACCAAACATTATCCCGATTTTACCAAATAAATCACTTGTTTTTCATCAATTTTTACCTCCTAATTTTTTTAATTTATAGCAATTTGTTTTTTTATCATCTTGAATAACATTTTTAATAAAATATAAAATAACATTTTTAATAGCATCTTGATTAACATTATAAGTGATATATAGAATAACGTTCTTAATAATATATTGAATAACATTTTTAATAATATATAGAATAACATATTTTATAACATATAGAATAAACGTTTTAAATGATATATAAAATAACATTTTAATATCATCTTGAATAAAAATGTTACTAATATATGTAATACCATTTGTAATAATTTATAGAATAACATTTTTTAAATAACATCTAGAATAATATCTTTTAATATCATCTTGAATAACAGTTTTAATAATATTGTTACGACTCTAGGTCTTACAAATATGCAACAGAAAGAAAATGAGACCAACAATGTAAGTAATATGAACAAGCAATTTATTTCCCTATGATACAAAGTGAAATCCAAGAGATACTTAAAATGTTGTGAATAAAATTCCAAATAATCCTAAATGTCCTAATCACATGTCCAAAAATAAAGAATGTTCCGAATGAGTTCCAACAGTCTTGAATGTCCTGATATAACACAATGAATGAGTTCACAAAAGTCCAAAGTAATGTATTAATTTAAAAGTCAAGGAGCACTTTAGTAATTCCATTGAATATATATATATATATATATATATATATATATATATAATAAATAATCTATCTCGAAATACATCTGATTTTAAAGGCACAAACTATAAAATCTGATCTTAAATTGATTCCCGAAGACTGAACTTAAACAGGACTGAATTGTTTGTTTACCAAATTCCTATTTATACACATTTTCACTTGACTTACATCAACAGGATGCGAAGCAATAAAATGGGAAAACAACCCTGTCTAACTGTCAACAAGACTGACCTCGAACTCAAATGCTGGTAAACATTCTGTTTGGTTATGGCCAGAATCTAAAGTGCAACTTAAATTCATGGACAGGATTTTAACACACATTCTAGATTTAATATACATAACACCTCCACTCATAAAGAAAAAGAAAAATCTATGCAATAAAGCTTTATTTTATATATTTGTGAAATATGCATATGACACTATACTAATGAAACTTACAGATGTATTATGAATGACACTCAGCTGAATTGCACAAAATATACACAAAATAAAGCAATATGGTACGTCTATACACTTGAGAGTGCATCATTAATCACATCATAGTTTCCCCTGATGTGTCTGATGTCAATGCTGTATTCTTGCAGCGTTAAACTCCAACTCAACACTATTTGATTTTTAATTTTCATTTTGTTAATGAAAGTAAGGGGATTGTGATCACTGAACACAACAACCGGAAAAAGAGCTGAACTGACATACACTTCAAAATATTGCAAAGCCAATATCAAAACCCAACATTCCTTCTCAATTATGGAATACTTTTTTATGGTACTTGTATAGTTTCTTAGACAAATAGTACACTCGATGATCCACACCATTTGTATCTTCTTGAATCAATACTCCACCAACCCCTACATTACTTGCATCAACAGACATTTTTAAATAATTGGCTGAAATTTGGTGATGAAAGAACCGGTGAACTCTCAAGTATGGCCTTTAATTTGTCAAAAGATTCCTGAGATTTGTCAGACCAATGAAACTTGGATTTCTTACTGAACAAACACGTCAGAGGTTCAGTAATTATGCAACAATTGAGCTAAATTTCCGACGATATTCAATCATACCAAAGAATCGCATTAGTTAGTGTTTACTACCATGCACCGTGAATTCAGAGATATTCTTGACCTTAGCTTCTACAGGTTTACCTTCACCTTGTCACACACTACGTCCTATAAATGTGACACAAGCATGGTAAAACTCACTTTTACATAAATTAACCGTCAGGTATCTTCTGATTGGGTTTTCCTGCCATTTGACAAGTGTGACAAGATCTACAGTATTTAGAAACACCACTTTTAAGTTTCGGCCAATAAAAATGATTCAAGATCTTGTGATCAGTCTTATTAACTCCTGAATGTACAGCCAAGGGAGTTTCAGGGGCTAGACTAAAAATTGCCTGTCGATATGAGCTCGGAACGACAATTTGATAGCTCACTGACCACTCGTCACAAGCGGGTACCTCAGATGGTCTCTATTGTCTCATAAGGACCTAATTTTTCACAAAGTAACACTCAGGGACTTGTGTGGCTTCAGTTTCGCCAATAGCCCTCTAAAACAAACAGGAGATCTCGGGATCTTGTTCCTGTCCGAAAAATAGTGATTGTCTTTTGTCACCATGATTAGAATAGAGAGATTGAGTAGCAAAAAGATGATCACTGTGATCAATACCAGGAGTAAAGGTGACTTCACCAAAAGACTGACCAATACATTTGTCAGCTAAAGGAATACTTTTCTTATCAACATAATTCTCAAGAGCTCTGGTAACTGCACAAGCAGGATACAAATTCAGTGATTTAAATATCAATATGATCAACTCTTTGATCCAAACATGGCTTGTCAGCTACAAATGGATTCACCACGACGTTATATCCAGCTAGGTCATTGCCTAGTAACAAATGAATACCTTCTATAGGTAAAGAAGTCACTGCCCCAACAGTCACGGGTCCAGAAACTAAGTCTGATGCCAAATTGACACAATGGAGAGAAAAATTTATAAAGCCGCACTCTACTCCCTGAATAAGAACAATTTCACTAGAAGAAGACTTATCAGAAAAAGGCAAAGTACCTGATAACAAAAGACTATGAGAAGCTCCTGTGTCCCTTATTATTTTAATAGGGATAGGTTTGGCGGAATCACCAATTAGTGATATAAAACCTTCTGACATGAATGGTTCATAAGTCTCCAAAATAGAATCAGACTGGTGTTTGTTTGACCCCACAAATGTATTGCTTTCAATACAAGACCGTGACGTTGACCCCTTTGAAATAAGAGCATTTGGAATAGCTCTGTCTTTATTCAGTTACCAAGTATTCACCCTATAGCAATCAAACATGACGTACCCTTTATTTTTGCAATAAGTGCACGTGGGAAGAAAAAAGTATTTCTGATCAGTTTTATCAGATGTTTGATTTCTAAAAGTTGTACCGGATTGGAATTAGGAAGTACTCGTATGAGACTGAGATGTTTTTTTTTTACCAAAAACCTGCTGAGAGGACGACCTACTGACAAATGAAACTTTGTGACTTAAGGAATAATCATCATCTATGTAAGTATCATTTTCCAAAGTTTCCACTTTTTGCTCGTCAAGACAGGTCTTGACATCATTATGGATGCACTTCTTGAACTCTTCAATTAATACGAGCTGTCTCAGGTTATCTTAATCTTTATCAACCTTCTTGGCTGAGCACCATCTATCAAACAGTCATTCTTTTTCCCTTGCAAATTCGACATGGGTTTGTCCATTTTCTTGTCTACAATTCCTAAACTCCTGTCGATATGCCTCAGGTACCAACTCATAACCCTTCAAGATATATTCTGTAACCATATCATAACCATCACTCTATTCTACCAAAAGTGAAATGTAGACTTCACGGGCTTTGCCAATAAGTATACTTTGTATTAATAAAAGTCCAATGCTGTCTTGACCATTTCAAGTTTTCAGCAATTTTCTCAAAGCGAAGAAGGTATTTATCTACTTCTTTTTCCTAAAAAGGGGATACTAACCTAATATATTTGGTAAAATCAAAACCTGATATTGTGTATAAAGAGGGAGGGGGGGGAGTTCTCAGCTTTCCATTTCTAGTTCCTTTCTTCTATATTACATTTCCCTTTCTTCTCTCTGCATCTGTCTCTCCTATGTTCTCTCTCTCTCTCTCTCTCTCTCTCTCTCTCTCTCTCTCTCAGCAACTGCGTTTCTCTTTCTGTCTCGCTCTCAACATCTGCATTTCCGTTTCCTTTTTCTCTTTATGAATTTGCATTTCCCTCATTTCTCTCTGAAGCTGATGCTTTCTTAATTCCAATTTCATCTAGTGTTTTAGCTGTAATTCCCTTAATTTCATAAGAAAAACCAGATACGCACTTCCCAATTAAATCCATAGCACTGTTATTCGAAATTTCTTTTCCCACCAAATACTCAATCAAATTATTCCTTTTCTCTTGCTTTGTTAAAGACGCTTTCGCTTCAGAAAGAGCATATTGTCTGGCAAGCTCGAGAAACTCATCCTTTTTCACAGACTCTGACCCTACCTGGGTAGGATTTCAAACAAAATTCTCAACATTAGATGACATTGTAAATGCTTGCTGGTTTAACAAAAAAAATGTCAAATGTGTGAAATAAAATTCTTTACCAAAGACAATAAAAATTCCGAAACAAAGTTAATTTACATTTCAAAGTCAATTTTTAATATTTTTAATATATCTGAAATGTCTTTATGAAATTCAGATCCCGTACGAGCCCCGATTTCTGTTACGACTCTAGGTATTTAAAATATGTAACAGAAAAAAAGTGAAACCAACAATGTAAGTAATATGAACAAGCAATTTATTTCCATTTAATACAAAGTGAAATTCCAAATAATCCTAATAGTCCTAATCACAAGTCCAAAATTTAGATTGTTCCGAATGAGCTCCAGTGGTCTTGAATTCCCTGATATAATGTAATGATACGATCAGAATGTATTTGAATGAGGTCACCAAAGTCCAGATAATGTATTAATTTAATAAGTCGAGGAGCACTTTAGTAATTCCAATATATATATATATATATATATATATATATATATATATATATATATATATATACATATATATATATATATATATGTATAATAAATAATACCTCTCGAAATATATCTGATTTCAACGGCGCAAACAATATAATCTGATCTCAAATGGACTATCACACACTGACCTAAACAGGAATGAATGATTTGTTTACGATATCGCTATTTATACACATTTTTACTTTACCTATATCAACAGGACGTGAAACAATCAAATGGGAAAAACCCAGTCTAAGTCTTAACAAGACTGGCCTTGAACTCAAATGCAAGTAAACATTTTGTTTACTAGTGACCAGAATCTAAAGTGCAACTTACCTTCATGTACAAGACTAAAACAGACATTCTAGATTATATATATATATATATATATATATATATATATATATATATATATATATATATATAACAATCAATAGAATAACATTTTTACTATCATCGTTGAATAAGTTTTTAATAATGTATTAATTAACATTTTTATAACATATAGAATAACTATTTTTGATAATATATAGAATAATATTTTTCATAACAAATTGAATAACTATTTTTAACAACATACAAAGTAACTATTTTAATGACATGTAAGATAAACAAAGAAAACTATTTTCTGATTATTATTTGAAAAAATTAAAAATAAAATGTTTTGAAAACTATACAAACATTACAATATGTAAAAGTTACAAAAATAAATATTTTAATAAAATCAATAATAGTTCCAGAAATTGTTCTTTGCCTACTACTGTCGTTGCATTAGCCCATACCGGTTGTTTATGTAACGAGTGAGCGAGCCAGTACAGAAGATGACCTTGTACCAGTTTAATCGGGCCTATTTCACATCCTCAAGCCAACGGGGGATAAGGCTAACTTTAGGAGTGAGTACAATATTGATACAGGTGTTCCGCGGAATCCGGTTATTCACCTGCGTCCTAGAAGCAATATATCCCCTTCCCACCTTCCTCCTGTATCTGACTTCCAAAAACTGTAACATAAAACTTCAACGTCGACACCACCGCAGTTGTTTTCGCTTGAAAAGTGATAGCTTTGACTTACCATGGTAACGTAGGTGAGAGAAAAAGCTGTAATTTATTCAGTATAATCGAGACGGTCGAAAAAAGCCTAAAATAAACGGCAAAACTGAATTTAATTGAGCTGAGGATTGTAAATTAGTGCCTACTATATTGTAAATTATTATTTTTATTCAATTCTTTTTTTACTCAAATCATCTAAATAGTACTATATCCTCGTTTCCGATTGACCATAGAGTTTACGATCGCCAAGTGTAGGCAAAACATTGTACAGCCGCCGCGACAGTGCGTTCATACGCTATTGTCTGTTTCCGAAACTAGATAACATAAATAACTCTATTCAAACTCATTTCCTATAGTTGGGACGGTCTGAGTACTGTTTCTATCAATATTGCACTATATAGCTGACAGGCGTGGGTTGCCCAGGGTTGTGAATTTCACATCTAACATAGCAGTTACTGCTACGCTCAGTCAGAATTGATAGTAAAATGTAACATTATGAATCAAGTTTACTCGTTCCTTCAGTACAAAAATGCGTGTATTTGGAAACATATCCTCAAGAGTAAGACGCCCCTTGTTTTGGAATTCGATGTCATTGCAAATGCCTACGCATACTTTTTTTTTTTAAAATGAAAGCTCTGAAATTAACATCAACGTTTCTTAAATTATGATCAGTTTTCAAACATCGATAGAATGAGAATGATGAATTCTATCAAACTGAAACCAACGTGTTTTTCAACAAAATATTGGAAGATTGTAACGTTTTCCTTTTTCCTTGGTAAAACACGAAAATGCCACAAGTAGTTGTATACCAAAGAAGTCAGATCACCCTATCTTTATTCTTTCTTTTTCTCTACGCAGCTACTGTTTGTTTACCGTATGTGGAAATACAGTCCTCCCAAGGTTGAAAATGATATAGTCTTCCCCGAGTTTGCTCAGAGTATCGGTTGGGCTATTACCGCCTTTGTCATGTGTCCTATTCCACTCATGTTCCTCTACAAGCTGTTGTTTCAGTCGAAGGGTGATCTGTTACAGGTAAGCCAAGTGCCTAACCTCAGGGACTAACCACACGCACGCACGCACACACACACACACACATTTTAAGTACATGCATATTTCTGGAAAGTCTATATTCTTTACTTTCTGTGGCACCTCGTGCATTATTGTCAGAAATGTTGAGACATAAGTAAATGCATAAGTGTATATTTAAAGAGAATGATGACGCATCATTTAATAATATTAAGACAGATACATACAGATACAAAAGTGCAAATACTGCAGTTGCATAGTTACCGTGTGTCAATGAATTCGTGTCCGTGCCAGCTGGACTCACGAAACATACTCGCATACAAATATTCGTAAATAAATATTACGTCATATATTAACGAAATGTTTGTTAAAAAAAAACATTTACTGAATTTAAAAAAAAAGATTCTCTTTCTGCATCGGTGCATCGCAACTTAGAGACTTTTGAAATGTAAATACCACATTTGATGCACATTTTATATGTTTTGATATTATACGATTATGTGTATTGGGTTGGAGAATAGCTTCATGATTTAATATAGCGTCCGCGTGTGTATTCTTGTGATTGGCAGATTGTCCTATGAGGCTTCAGCCTCTCAAGTTGACGAAAGTTTCTTTCTTATCACACCCTATTACGGCTACAGAAATACACGAATGTCTCTGGGTACGCAGCTGATGATAAAATTCGATTAAAAGAAATTAATAAAATTCCGTGACGTGTTAGTAATGTTATTACTAATGTATACTTTTTTTACAGAGGCTGAAAACAATCACAACACCAACGTCAGAGTGGGGACCCAATGACGGATCAATGAAACGCGAGCTTCAAATGGATTTTACTGCAAATGATGTCAAATATGGCCATGATAATCCAATAATTGTTGTCGCTGATGAAGAAAACCATACATTCGAACTAATCCATGTCATTTCTTAGTGAGTGTGTGTGAAATTAGCGCTAGTGATATTTGATTGCCCGCAGCTAGTTATCCAGTTGCTTACCAGATGAATTTACAGTGTACCTTTTATATACTAGTCATTTCTGAGAGGTTCGTAAGTGTGGTTGCTATTTATAGTGAGCTCGTATTCTTACCTTTCTATGATTTACATGTTCACCTATCGTGCTGAACATCTAAAAATTTCTTCTTTTATTTTACAATTGCGATACCTCTCCTTTGAGTCTACATTTTGCACAAAAGATTTATTTTTAATCGCTAATTTCTCAGATATGTGTTGTGTTTCTGTTTTTCCATACTCAAATCGATATAGTCGTGGCCTCAACTGTTGATGTACCCGAAATCAACCTTTTGTTAATTGCTTGAAAGAACATGAATGGCTTCGTACTTATGGCGACTAAATAAAGATTATGGAATCCAAAAAAAAAAAAACAACAACTTGTGAATGAATCAACAAGTCCTCATACCAGTACATTATCAGAGAATTTATTGAAACCCGAAAGAGCAAGGTTTGCTTTTCAAGTGTTAGTTAATATCGTTAAATATGCCTTTAAGAGAGACCAAAAGTAATATTCAGCTTTGGGAATCAGAAATTGGTTTAATACTATTGTGCTTCAGTTTGAAAGGTCAAATCGTTCGAAGCCAAAAGAAGCCTGTAAGAGGACAAAGAGCATCGATCTATGTATGTACATTCATTGCAAATTCAACAATGTTGATGATATGTATATAAATTCTGCTGATAATAACATTTTCACTCTCGTTGATCAATAATGTTATTTGATGACTGTCTCGCGTATGATCATAGTGTACACTGTAAAATGTTTTGCTCTGTAAGGCCAAAAGTGAGCAAAAAATGTTGTGCTTGGTGTTTTCGGTCTCAAGAAATTGGTAATTTACAGAACACGTCATTCTTGTGTCCTTGACCGTTTTGTATTTACCAATGTTCAGCTATCTTGCAACAAGGTTATGACGTCCCTTGCGGACTTAAGGGTTGATTATGTATGCACAGTTATGAGGTGTTCAGTACATTATGCATATTTTCCGCGACAATATTTTGCGTGTTTTGTATCTTAGCAAAGGTGAAATGTCCATGGACAATATTTTGTTGTTATTGTTTTTTATTTGTAGAAAACCCTAGCGTTACAAAATTAGCTATGCTTTTTTGTACTAGTTTTTCGTCATTCCTAGCCAAATTTACAAACATTTCATCGTACTTTTTTCAGTTGACCATTGATCATAAAATTTTATATTTTATATTGAATATCCTTTAAGTATTTCATCCATATGATCATTATTTGATTATAGTCCTAAATTTTAATTGTTTATAAGCGAACATGTTGTTTTTATAAATTTCGGCATACTTATTCCCTTTGAAAATAAAGAAGAATAGTATTGAATAATATGCTTGTTTCTAAATTTTATGAATAAATATCTCCTTTTATCTCGTTTAAGTGCTATTGTTTTCCAAAGATTGGCTACTGCTACGTCCATTTACAATGTTTTTAATATTCCGAGAAAAAGTATAGAAACGCAGACTTCATAAGGATAGACTACCAACATTACCCTATTGAAACGATGATCAAAATTTTTCTTATATGTGTCATCCACAGACACTTAGGACAATTGCCCTTTAATACCTAATGGGAAAGCCTCAAATACAATTTTAAAGCAATGATCCTTAATTCAATACTAACATAAGACACTTTTTTAACAAAATTCATAATTGACGGAAAAAGGTAAAGAAAGTTATTTTCTTTCGAAAGCGTTGCCCGTTAAGTGTGTTGTATTAAAAATACCACTTTACTAGTTTGCTACTTCTTTTCCATTCATCCTCCTCGTCTTTTTGTAAAATACACGAAAGAGGGAAATGAGGGCATCGGTCGACATATTCTTGTCAAGAATAGTATACGTGGAAGATGTCTCCGTTACTTCATTTAGACCCCAAAAGAGCCTGATTGTCATCATACTGAAAGTAGGAAGGTCCTGGCATTCAGCTCTAAATAGAAACTGAGTATTGAAGAAGTGTACTATACAAGTTCTCCATGCACGTAAAACAAATTGAAAAAAGTGCAAAGAACCAAATATCATGCCGACTCTGGAGATGGTATTGGAAACCATAATCTCGTAAAAGAGTTCAGAGCTATGAATAGAGAAATCTAACAAATATATAACACAGCGTAAAGAGTAGTAACATAGTTTTTTATCCTTTCGGCTCAAAATGAATCAGTCGTGTCTTTAGTAGGATGATGCTGATCACTTCTTGACACAGCATTATGACATCAGTAGTTAATTCACAATATACTATCCTAGAGCCATCTGGATGCCAATAACATACGGTCCAGAAACTTTATGTGCACATATATAGTGCTTGAGGTTGACAATTCAGCTTTTCGAGACTCCAATGGAGAATTCAAAAATAAAATTTGTTTGGTAAAAAATACAACTTCAACTCTTGTTTTTAATCTTTTTATTCAATGCTACTGTTATTTGTATTTTCTACGAAACCCAATGTTTCTCAAGTTTAACTTTTTATCTTTTTATATAGTACAAAAATTCCAAAAGGTGGTTCAGAATTTGGTCTTTAGCATTTGTGAAGGGTCTCAAAAAGAAGCAATGCTTTCAGCTCATAGAGGATAAAGGAAAACTGATAAAATACATGGAAATCATACGTAAAGATCTGATCTCGGTAAATTACGAAGTTTGTTTCTCCCGATGAGTTTGGAAATCTAATCATTACTGCTTACGTGACAGCCAATACCCATTTAAAAGCGTACTCCGTGTTCAAGCCTTTAGAACATCATGTCCTTTACTTTGACACCGATTTGACGTTCAAGAGCGTGGACTGACGAACATCCGCAAGAGACTATTTTGAGTTTTGCCATTGTTGGACCTAAACATTAAGGCTACCAACACCTGGACAAGAAAGGACAGCTTCATACCAAATGTAACGTGAAAGGACTCACCTTGAACTATTGTTCGAGTCAAGAGGTAAACTTTGACGTATTGAAAGAAGCCTTAAAGTCAGGTCAAGATTAAGACTTTCGTGTTACCACGATCGACCCCCACAAGATTGTACGTTTATCTGATTTCAAATCGTCCGTCTACCCTTGAAAAAGTGTATCAGATAGTCTACGATAAACGCGTGCGACTTCCCAATCACAACACAGTACTTTGCCGGTCCGGTCATTCAGTATAAAATAGAACAGAGATCCAAGACAGAAAGATCATTTTGAGCAAAGATGTTCACCGAGAAAGATGAATTCGACACACTTACTACAAGCTGAATGAAGTCGAGTACGATGATATGCCTTGCAACCAGAGTGATGGTGTGCCCTGCGACAACAGCGATGCAGCACAATCTTATTCCATTATCAAAAAAGGTGCCGTCCGCGCGCCCATCTGTGGATGTCATTCATGCAGTCACACACAACTCTAGATACCACAGGCTCAGTGAGAATCAAAGAAGAATACACGGTTCATGTGGTTTTGAATGGCTATTGTGATTTTGCCAGTTGATTCCAGACATTCAAAGGGAAATGATCTAAATATTTGGAAGGACCCACACAGAAATCTTTGGCGAAAGCAGCATATGTGTACTTGGGACAAGGAGACCAAGTAGAGTGTTTCAGTTGTGTTATCAAACTTCACGAATGCGAGAATAAAAATACAGCTTACCTTGAATACGCCAGATGGTCCCAATGCTGTCACTACCTTCCCTTGGTATGTCCATATTATTATCCTTATGAATACTTTAGAAGAGGAGAAGATTTGTACCTTACCTTTGGGGCTACGATAACGCATTTACAGGGAGTTTGTACAGATTTGAGTGAAAGGCAAAGAACGCTTGTATCCAATACACCATACAATGAATAACCAGTGGTATCTGAATGCAATAAAAGAGACTGATTGAAGAAGACTGTAGCATTGTCGGAAAGATATGTTTTATGCCAACAGGTGCTAAGACTCTTCTGCAACACGTTATAAGACTCTCCGTGATAAGATCGATGTCATCAGTGTTACATAGAGTTACTTTGAAGGAGGACAATGACCTACTGGATTATCGAGTACTTCTAAAAGAACTGATTCCATAAGACGATACGACTCCTTTGAATTGGGGTGGACGTGGTGCGTGTGTGTGTGTGTGTGTATGTGTGTGTGTGTGTGTGTGTGTTAGTGACTTCATTTTTGTGGATTTCGTTTACCTCTTATTGCAAATTTATCACCAGTTCATGAAAAGACATGAAAGCCAAAACTTTATCTGTGCACGAAATACTCATTATGTTAAAAGTGTTGGGAATAGTGATGGATACGACTTCTCTACCGCCGTATGAAGAAGAAATTCGTCACACTTTATCTACTCTTCATACCTACCAAGCAGTATGTGTGGCTAGTTGGATACACCAACATATTTACGACTGGAAGTATATACGTGATTGGAAAAGTCTTGCATTGCACACTTGGAAACAAGAGGTCGCTGACTATGGTAAAGACGTTTGTGACTGATTAAATGATTTTTTGGAAATTTGAATTTTTTGTTCTACCTTGTAAAAGCAATATTTAAACATGTATAACAAGTCTCGTGTTCTTACTGTTTGTCTCAGATTTTTCCAAACTACTCTAGATTTATGGCTGCACCCTCTTTACAGCAAGTGATTGACGAAAGGTCAGATCGTCAAAGTTGGGAGGCACTGTATCTTCTCAATCCGTTTAGCATGCTCCTTGCATGGCCAAGTGGCTCAGGAAAAACCGAATTTGTCAAATGTGTGACCGAAGATCTGTTGGGAGATTTGCAAAAAGATTGGCCTTTCGTACCGTGTAACCAGTCTTAAAATCAATGGTGACTCGAGGATTGCATGCTTTGAAAGATGCTGCCTCGACGCAAGGTAAATACTTTCCCGATAATTTACTCATTGACCAAAAAAAGCCCAACCAAACGTTACTGAACGCAGGACAAATGTGTTAATCCAGACAGGAAATGAACTCCTCTGTCGCCGGGACATCATTGTTTAACCCATAAACCCTGGAATGAGTTTTGATCAAGATAGGATTTTATCATGTCTCAAAAAATACTTAAGACACAGTTATGTGTTAACATCAATATCATCTTCTGCAAAGAAAAATGGTGAAACAAAATTGGATTTTAACAGTACTGACCTTGTTTTCACTGTCATGTGTTCTTGTTTTAAAAACGAGGGAGCGGGTGTATGTCCAGCGATCTTAGTTGGATATTTGTCAAGTGTGACTGAAAACGTCTTTGTCATCAAGAGTATTTGAATACTATACAGGTACATTACTCTACTTTGGCTAAAGGTATTAGTATATCCGGTTTTGGGGTTTTTTTTACAGCAAGGGTGTAGTTTGACTATAAAACTCAATATGATGCTCGAAATGAATTGAAAAATGGTATATATTGTTTTTTTTATGATGCATAAAATCAAGCAATTATTCTTTTTTGCATAGGCCATTTTTTAATTGGTTTCACCAAATTTGCATTATGCATACAATTATAAGCACTCGCGGTTGATTTAGTCAAGTCTTGCAAGCAAAACATCACGTGAGTATGACGGATGAAAGAGACCGGAACTTTGGATGAACTGTATAGTAGATAAGGGCTAACGCTCCATTTGCAGTCAAATCGTATCCACGCATCGCATGATCTGCACATTTCGCGCATGCTGAAGGTGAAAATAAAGAAAACTGCGAAAATATTTTTATATTCATTGTAGTGGAAATTTATCTTAAATAAACATGCGAAAGTTTAAATATTTTTTTAGATACATATCTCTTCGAACGACCAATATTTTATAGTATTTCACACACACACACACACACACACAGACACACACAAATATATATATATATATATATATATATATATATATATATATATATATATATATATATATTGTACGTGTTGTAATTTGATAACTATCTCTTAACATTTCTAATTTTTAAATGTATATATATGGAGCTCTAGAAATTTTTAAATATGAATTCTTTTTCAAAATAAGAAAACATGTTTTTAGATACATAAATATATATATATATATATATATATATATATATATATATATATATATATATATATATATATATATATATATATCACAACTTCTAATCAGTGCATTTAGCCTTTGTGGTTCATGTTTTTATTTTAAAACAACTTATAATTGTCCACCACCACTAAGGCGAATCTTCAGCGTCATTCCATCTGTGCACAAGGTTGTGAATACTCTAGCATCAACATTTTTTAATTGATTTCAAACAGCATTTGCTGTGATGCTTCATTTCAGCAAGAGTCCAAATGTGTTGGACAATGTGCACATTTGGCTTGTATTTCTAAGAGTTTTTTTGGATCGACTTTGAATGCGTATTTGTATGGCTTGTGAATAGTGTGGCATTCACGCTTATTGTTTCATTACAATCAAATCTACAGGTAATCTTCAGCTTAGCAAGAGTTATAAGAGTTCAGTGAGGACTAGGCTTAAAATTTACAGAGTTATGGCACTTGCATAGGCATCCGAATGGCATTTGAGCGCGGTAGCATTCACATTAGGTGTTAGCGCACTGGCCGTAAGACCTAGTGAGCTTATGGTATGGCCCTTCCTCGCATTTCAGTCAACATTTGCTATTTTCAATTTTTTCTTAAAACCCGTTGGACCAGTTTCAGCCAAGTTTAACAGGACCATTCTGGCACAATACTAGGTCTTTCAAATTTGTTCATCTGATGCCGATTCGACTTAAAGTATTGCCGCCATGGATAAAAATATATACATCTTTAAATGTATTCTTCTCAGCAGAATGTTACCAAAATACACCGCAAACATTTTTGCGCAAAGGATATACAGATTTGCAGAAGTCATGCCGATCCGCTATCAAATATGGCCACCGTTATTAAAATTAGGAAAAACTTGAAACAACTTCTTCATTTTACTGATAGTATTTTTGTGTGAAAGCCTTTTAATACAAATTGCTTCTTTTCAAAACCCGCGCGACAAATTTTATCACATTTTGCAGAAGCATCCAGGTTTAATGGCCTTTGAATTTTATGACAATAATGCAAATATGTCATCAATTATGCCTGACGAAAATAGACAAACTTAAAAATATATTTTGTATCACCGGTAACAGAATTTGAATACATTTCGGCAGATTGACCCTATTAACCCAGATTGCATGACAAACTACTCATGCAGTTTGCGTCCAGGTAGATGTTAGCGAGGTATGCAATTGTAAGACTATTTTTGCCTCTTGTGTGATTTCAATGAAATGTGATGTTAGGCTTCACCTCATCAAGGTCTCATTCGAGTTTGATGATGAGTAGAGTTTGACTATTTCTTCCAGACTTATCATCCTTGATCAATATTGGATATGCATCATTATGGCTTGAAAACACTCTAGCTCTCACACTCTTATTTCAATCAAAGTTTCTATGAAGTTTCAGTTTAATACAACTCGATTATGATTAGATTTTGACAATATTGTACAAGATTATGGTCCTTAACTGACTTAATATATCATTCTAGTGGCCTAGTGGCTTGTGAACACATTTCATGTTTGACTTCAGCCAAATTTAGCTATGAAGCTTCACCACAACAAGGTACCAAACAAGTTCAGTGATGATTATATTTTGACAATATTTTACAGAGTTATGACCCTTGATCGAACTTGAATAGGCATTAAACATGCATGTAAAAGTTCTTGCATTCGAGAATTTTAATTGACTTCCAACAAATGTGGTAAAGATTTATCTTAACATCTTCTCACACTAGTTTGTTGATGATTACATTTTGATGATTTTTACTTAGTTATGACCCTTGAGCGCCTTGGCATATACATTTCACTGCCTTGTGAATCCTTTGGCATTCTCGTTGCTTCTTTGATTTCAGCCATATTATCCGCAAAGCTTTATCTTAACAAGATGTCGACATGTTGAAGATCAACATATTCTGATCCTATTTTACAACGTTCTAATATATGACTAATTTAGAATATCATACTTACATGTGAAAATTGCATTTGCATTTGTTTCTAAAAATCAAAAGATCTTGATATATACCCCAATTACCATGAAACGTTTGACCATATTATTGACTTAGTACATTTTCACAATAAACCTAGTTCTCGGTACTTTAGGTTTTGGTGGCGGTAGGCGACCTTAGAGAGCACAAGTTTTGTGATCAGGAAAGATGTTATTCTCATCATGCTTTTCCCAGTGTCTCAATAATATATAGATAAGTACACAACAAACAAGATTCGTTTAAACCACAACCAATGATAATTCTCAACATGTAAAATCCCGAAATCTACAAAATATAATAAAGGCACTTCAGTTTAGAAAAAGTTATTTAGTGAATAGGCAAGGGAAGTGAAATACCCTGAGTAGAGGTATACTGGCTATTTTAGACTTAATAGCTGGGATAAGTTAGCTCCTTCCATACCCCATGACTTTACCTTCGAATTACACATTCCAGTGTTTTTTATTACAACTATACTACTGCATAAATACGATTATTGATCGCCACTGACTGTGTATAGTATTTTTCTGATATTATTCTTTCTCCAACAGAGAATATTTTGTACTTGCAGAGTTAGTTTGATATTATTTACTTCGCATTTGAGTATTTTATATCTGCTTTAGTCTGAGAATTTGCCATACTGGCAGAAAATATTTTATACCAACTGCCGCAGAGAATATTTTTATATTAAAACTATTATTCTGGTATATACAAATATCGAAAAATCCACAGATCGATGCATATAGTATTTGAAAGAACTTATGAAGACATCCGAGTCTGGAATTAATATCCCAAACTAGTGGAGTGTGCGAAACGTCACAGAAAAGATTAAATTATTGTTTCGCGTAAACGCATGATACAGATTTGTTAAAGAGGCTCAAAAGATGTTATATGATTTTTCAAACACGTATCCGGAGCATCTTGGAAAAACAGCAATGCCTACTTGGAGCAAAAATATAACAAACAACCTCAAAAAACATTATTTGATACTGTGCAAGAAACAATAAAGTTACTAACGTTGACTAAACCATCTAGTACAGATAGCGAAACGAGCGAATACTATAATGACGATGACACTGAAATATCAAGCGAATATTGTAGCAATAGCGAAGATCACCAAGAACAAATAAATTAGAGAAATGCTTTTGGTATTATAATATAATAAAATGGATTACAAAAAATTACTGCGAGTTGCGAGAATCTGTCATGTTATGTGGTACAAGTACAATACAAGTACAAATCAATAGTAAAATGAAGAACGAAAAAAGCAAAATAAAATGGCTCAGTATGAAATGACTCTTATAAAGATGTCGCAAAATCCAGCTGATAAGAAAAAGAGAAGTGATTTCCACCAACAAGACGAGAGATTCACGAAACTAAAAATTCAAAAGATGAAGAGTCTAACCTAACGTCGCAATGTTAAGTTGTTTGGTGACAAGAGATTCTTTTGCAACGACACAGTAAATATGGAGTCAATATATATAAAAAAAACACACAGCAACATTTTATGTTATCGGATTTCATTGTACAAGCGGCGGTTATTTACGTGTTGGTATAGTATATCCGTGTACTGATCAGTATGCAGAAATTTGGCCAGATACCCAATTGAAGAAAATTATATTTCAACACAAAAATGTATTTGACTCTGATCCTCAGTTGCTGCAGCCTGGTGATTGAGTTCCTTTACAACGCACTGACAAGAATTTGGAAATTATTATTACAGGTGAAAAGTCTTTTACAGCAAATGGTTGTACAATCAAATGCTATCCACTGCGAGTATCTTTACAAACACTTATAGAAGTTGATGAGGAGCACAGACGCCTGAAGTTACGTACACTTTCAATCAAAAACATAGGTTACTATATCTATGAAAACGCCGATGAATAATTATATTAGAGAATACAATTAATAAATATATAAGACGTTCAATGGAATTAGGACGAAATGAATGCAAGGTATATGCCTTGGAAAACATTAACTCTGCAACAGAACATGAAATTACGAATACTGTAAATCACATTTGCTAGCGTTACGTGTTGGCCCGGGTGCTTGACCATGTCTCAAGTGTGGTATCGGAGTAAAGTCTCGTAATCGGCGTTGCCGACCATGCGGATCTATTCGCGAGTATTATTGTGAACGCCGTTAAAGATTTGCCCGTGCAACAAATATAAAACATATTGCTGCAGAAATACCCTACTCTGTTGAGGAAACACCCGACGATGCTGATGAAAACGATACCAAAATAAATGAAATAATAGCCAGGATTGAAGCGATTCAGTTTCCAAGCCCGGTAATGCAAAAATTCTTAAAACTTTATTTACGGAATTTGCAATTATACAACTTCTATAACAGTATGCCAACTCTGATTCAACAAAAACAACTCGCGCAACAGCATGAAACACGAATTCCAAGCCGTATGCGAAAAGCTGACATACTTGAATTATTCGGACCGTAACTGAACCACAACTGGTTGTGCAACAACCGCAACAACCAGTTACCCTGGCAGCAGCAACAGTACGACAACTGAGTCAATTCGCGAGCGTAATATACAAATACAAAGAGACTCAAGCTAACATACTTACGTTATGAGGTATTACAGTTGTACCGCGTCTGACTGTGAGGCAGCTTCGTGAAACAGCAGCACGATTAAATATTAGGATTTGTCCACGAGTCATGCGTGCCGAAATTACAAATATAGTCCAAGATGAAAAAAACCGTCGACGCGTCGCAGCTGAGGCAGTTGGATATGTTTGTGAAAAAGACCGCCGTGTGCTGCAGCTGCTGTCGTCGCTAAGGCTGCTGCGTATGTTCCTCAACAAGAAGTCCCCGAGTTTAAATTTCACAAGCGTAAGGGCGATTAATAAAATTCCCATGCGAGTATTCCAAACGCGTATGCACCAAGCAAAGACGTTATAAAACTTTCGTCGAATATGCGCCCGGAAATTGTATCACCTCCGGAGTTAAAGCGAATATCGTTGTCCATGCGTATTTGACTATGCCACTTAATCGCAAGTCATCATACAAGAAGGGATTTAAAACCCAAACCCACTTATAATCCAGAACTGCACATACGCCAAGGATATCAATGAAGCAATCGATAAAGGTATTGAAAACATTCCTCACAGGTCCGAAATAATCCACCAACACTGGTTTGGGATGGACTCTTGAGAGATATATGGAAGTTCAACTGCATACTTCCCCGTACATACCATTACCCGGATCGAGTCATATACCAACGCCAAGCTATGTTCCGCCGCGGTCAGTGATAACTATACAAAACGATGACAATGAATGCTCACATCCGCAATACATCCCGCGAGCGATCACACAGATAAGCCGCGGAAATACCAGCAATATATGAATGAATTCAATTTTGGTGACATTGAATTTCCGGTGCAGGTTACAAAAGTTTATACTGAACACGTTTGAAGATCTTAATCCGGGTATTGCTGTTAATGTGTTCGCTTGGAACAAAAGCTTTTATCCGTTTGCACTACCACCACATATACAAAACAAAGATCCGCACGGGCGGACCGAGATTGATCTGCTGTTGATAAGCGGCATGAATGTCTCAGAGTAGCTATATCATTATGTGTGGATAAAGAATATTTCCAGGTTGCTTTACCGACACAGCAAGCACCACGGTTAAAAGTTTCCATGCAGACGTCGCCTGCATTTATTTAGTATCCAACAGCTGCTTGAGGACCATGACTTATATTGTGGTGGAATCAGTGAAAAACCTCAGCGTACAATAACTCCCGAACCTGGCAAAAACATTTTGAAATTTACCGCTGTGCAGCGAAAGATGAAAGTTCCGTATGTGATTTAGGCGGATTTTGAATGCTTAAACGTTCCAGTGAACGACCAAGAATCCCCCCACCCCACCCCACCCCCAGTCCAATCAGACACAGTCCAATTTGCTGAACAAATTCCATGCTGTTTTGGTTTCATTGTTCGCAGATGTGAGGTGTTAATTAAGTTGCTTGAGGAGACCGCGAAATGGATCCGCCAACGGTTCTATTCGCCCGCAGACATGATTATGAGCGATGATGATATTAATGAGTTTTCCAAGAGAACTCATTGCTGGATTTGTGATGGTCCCTTTGAGACTGAACGTTTCAAAGGTCGCGATCACTGTCATATCACTGGTGCGTAGCCGCAGACAGCGCATGTAATTTTCAGCTGCGAATTTACCCAAATAAAACAAGAATTCCTGTGTCATTTCATAACCTCCGTGGATATCATAGCCATTTAATAATGCAGTCAGTAGCCACGGCATCACAGAGTGTTTTTATTCAACATTGACATGTGAAAATATAGGTGTAATAGATGATATGCATGCATTAAATGTTTGGTCAGCGTTTGGTTGTCGAAATCGATCTGTATTTGCTCACAGATGTACTTCTGCTCGCGGATGCCTTCGAGGCGTTTCGTGATACCGCCATGCGTGAGTACAAGCTTGACCCCGCGCACTATTTTACATCGCCGGGAACGGCCTGAGATTAATTGCTGTTAAAAACCAAGGTGGAGTTTGAATTTCTCACCGATATTGGCCAGCATTTGTTTATCGAGCGCTCACTTCGGGTGGGATTTCCATGGCAACCTATACACTTACACGAACAACCCGTGCGTGGATGGATATGTTCCCGCTGTCCCAAACAGTTACATCATGTATAATCATACTAACAACTTGTATGAATGGGCGATGATTCAACCCGTGCCTGTTTTATGAAAGCAACAGCAACCATGGACACTTCTTTGAAGTTGATCTGGAATATCCAGACGAGGTTTATCAACTCCACAAGGACTACCCGCTGACACCGGAAGCGCTGTCGGTGCCCAGCGAATTGCTGTCTCCATATCATTGTTTAATTGTAGATGAATCCAATCGTAAGTTTACGGCGTGCATCAACCTTATTCCGAATCTTTGAACTAAAACCAACAATGTAGTTCAATGTATATATGCGATTGGGAATGCGTATTAGTAAAATTCATCGGGTGCTTGGATTTCGCCAACATAGATCTTGGTGGTAGTTCCGTATTCGCCGAGACGACGCAATTCCTCTCACACAAATACTCTGCAAGGTGGCTTTGCTGATTGTTCATCCACAGGTGATAAATGTTAATGAGCTGGTTGCCTTGGAAAGTCAATCCGATCAGCGATTGCAAATACATGGACGGACCATACCTGGTCAGTAGCACGACGTTGTCTACCATCTAAATCCCGTTACATACATATACCTAGCAAAATTGTTTTCAAATGATTCGAATGGTGGTGGTTGTGAAATCATTTTATATATAACGTTGACAGTCTTCTGTCGAATCGCATCAGCGGGTTTTAATCCAATCGCGCGTGTGATTTCATTATTCAAGGCTGCTATGATTGATCGAAACCATGCTATTCACTCGTGTGATCGCGCTAGCACTCCGGATCTGAGACTGAGGTCTCATTAATAATTCTTGCGCGAACTGATGTCTGAATAATCGTTCCGCAAGTGTGGGGTTAAATCGTTCCACAATAACTTGGTCACAATGTATATTAACATGCCCAACACGAACCCGCACATGATGTTTTGTTAGCAACGCAGCAACGGATAAGTGAAATTCTTTACCGGATCGATTTGTAATAGCAGTGGCCATGCTAGTGGTCCGCGTGTGTAAATACGTTTAAGCGCATCTGCGACACTTGCTGAATCTTTGGACGTCAACGGGTCAGCTTCTTTGTATCTGCTGGCGATATCTACGACGGTTAACGTTTATTTATATGTGTCTCCACGTATCCAATCATGTGGAAAAAAATAAAAGATCAGCCTGGTGAACATTGCTAGGTGTTTGGATATCAACCAACCGCGGGAAATCTTCCTTGGTACGGTAGGTAAATTTGCCACAGCGCTTGTTTATTGAACCATGCTCGAGCAATACCAGGACTGACTTTTGCCGTGTTTGCTAACTTTTCAATAGCACCTTCACCTTTCCAATAACTGTAAGAGGACTGCAGCATATTTTTGATAATGCCCGTTCAGCAACTACGCTCAACTTATCTGTGTTAGGTTGTTTATTATATTAATATATTTTACCTCCAATGAGTGGAGTTATCAACCAATGAATGAACTTTGTTCACCACATAGTTGTTGAATATGATTTTACGATGGTTGAGGTGGGATCACCTGTACATGATTGCGCCGTCGGCTGATGATCAAGCGTGTTATAATGTACTCGGGGATTTTTCGGAATCGCTTTAGGCATCGTTGGGTGGCAAAACCACCGTTAATTTCTTTTCAACAATCGACGAAAAACCTACGATTGATGATCTTGGTTCGAGTGCGAATAATCTTGTCGTGTATTATGATGTAATGCTTGAACACCAAATCAATCCCGCGCGAAAATTTTCCCGAGGTCAGCATGAAAACACAGACGTGATCTATTTGACTCAACGATACCCACACGTGCCTAAAATAATCTGAAACAACTGTAACATGTCGATGATATTTCGTGGTATTGACGCGCATGGTCTCTCAAACGTTCATTGGACCTGGTGCGCTGGCGACCACTCGTGGGATGAATTTCGAAATATGTTTGCGGATGTCACACAGGAGCCGTATAGCTTTCTCACTATTGACTTGACTGGTGAACTGCAAAGTGGTCTCACTTTCAGACAATATCGTGCGGGTTTGGATAGACTAATTTAACAATCATACTAAATCTATAAAATGAAAAAAAATCGCCAAAGATGCTAGAGCAGAGGCTGCGGACCGATCAGCTGAAACTGCTACATAAATACGTGGATGATCGCAAACGTGGGCTCCGAACAAACATTTGCACCGCTTATCAAACCAACAAAAACGATTGCGGCCAAGACCGCGGAAACTGTGAAAACAGTGGAAAAAGTCGCGGAACAACTGCCGCGATGATGGGAACACAAGAACGACCTGGTCCGATCAGACGTGCGCCAGCACAATTAGCAAATTCAACAAAGGTTAGAGGACATGCAAGAGGATGTTGGAGTGACACTTGCGAATCTTCCACAACAACAACCACTCGGGTACAAATCAAATTGGAAACACCAGTTCAAAGAATTAAATGAATCAGCAAATGAACCAAAGTAATTAAAAGATTATATGTTAGAGTCTGAAATAGCCGCGGATACGCGCCCGAGTTACATCAACAAGTAATGGGCAATATGAGTATCGAAGGAGTCGACTGGACGTAAGAGACTATACAGTAATAATCATATATGGATCAATTTTCAAATGATCGCTGGACTCTATAATAGCAGAGATCCAGAAAGGCCAAACCATACTAGGATCATTTTCTCCGTAGGCACAAAAAATACTTGCAAAAAATCTATGGTGATGAGCCTCGAAAAAAGGATATGCCTACCGAAGAAGAAGAATATCTCTCCCCATCGGAGGGTCTCCCCCGGGAGCCACCCAAACATGGAAAACGTCTTGGTGGTCATGCACGCAAACGCGGACGTAAACGTGAAATAACTAAAGGTTCCATGACGACTAAAGGATTCAAACCCGCAGCCAAATGCATGTCTGTGGACCAACAACAAGTAAATGAACTCATGAATCGGTTGGAAACATTAGTGGGACCGGTTCGGGCTGGGAACAATGCACCAGATGTCATTAATGAGGCTGCATTGATTTTTCAGCGTTGCTCACCAATGACATCAATGACACGGGGATGTTTAGCGCGTAGATGTATGAACTTGTTGAAGATATTGATGATTTATACGCAAACACACCGATGTTGAGTTCTGAAGCACTTTCCGTTAAAGCCCTTCGCGTTTTACAAGAAATCTATGTCGCGATGCAGCGCGTTGTTGTAAATAAAATCCCGAGCGTTACCTTGATGATTACAATATCATCAACGAAACCGGAATTTGATGTGACTTTATCTCCACCATTTACCGTATGGGAATCCCGCACACTTGAGATTGCATTGGCATCAATGCTAGTTTATTACAGTTGGCCTAATATTGAATCACGACCGTTCGGTGGTCTTGGGGCAAATAACTCATTTGTGTTTTCGGCAGACAGTGGCGCCACCTGAAGTAATATTGAACTTTTCGCGGGCGCGTACGACATGGAATCGATCAATGAAGAGATTCGACGGAGAATCACATTTGTGACCGGCAAAGACTCTAAACTTTGTATATGTGAACACGAGCCCACACTCAGCTCTGTCATTTCAATCGAATCTGAACCGTACTCGGTTAACATCGCACGGTCTTTAATAAGAACAAGTTTAGGCTGGCCCAAAGATATTCCAGGGAACAAACGATTTTTACGCATGGGATACCATGTCGTGCCAGACATTGTCAATATTACCTCAACGATTCAAATTAATTTAACCTGTTACGCCATCAGTGGCAGTTACGAAAACGGAGCTCGCTCAAGCGTAGCTGCTCAGGGTTATACACTGTTGGGATTTTCACCAACTGTGGAACCGGGTGATTTGATATCAATTATTCCCGCGGCTCCTGTGTATCTTCCATGTCATAATCCTCGGTTGACACATATTCGTTTCACCTTTGTGGACCAGGACGGGCACATGTTGGACCTGCGTGGTGAGACCTTGATGATACAGCAGTACATTAGAGATCGACCTGACATTTAAATATAATGACAATCGTACGTAGACGTTTGATACCAGTGCGTGTTGTTAAAGCGGTAAAACATGTTTACATGACATATTACGGAAATGGTCTTGGTGATGTTGCTTCAAGGATTGTTTAGAGTTGCACCAAAGGTTCTACCGGCTTTGTCTTCGCGAGATACACCAATTGCTACACAATTTGCAATGCGAGTCGTTCATATTATTAAAAATGTTGCTGCGGATCAGTTGAAAAATCGGGGATTGCGAGCAGTTCAATCGATTCTAAATCGACTACGACGATTAGTAACTCGAGCACCACCAAAAGCAATTACACTTCCATCGACAGAAACAATGCCAGCAAAGGTCGGCAAAATCATCAATGAAGCTGCTCAACAACGTCCGTCTGATTCAGCAATTGCAAATCTAGCAATGGGAAGTGGATTACAGTTGCTTACTGGGCCTGGATGCGGACGGCAAATCTGTCTCGCAAAAAGGCTTGAAACGAACCAATTATTGCATAAGTAAAAACAATGGCAAAATCTGAGGAATTATCGATGGACGTATTTTTGAAGATAGATCGAAGCATCCCTAGATTTTCAGTATTAGTCGTACCTGGCTAAGAGGCCTAATCAAGGAAATCGAATAGATTTACGAGTGCATGATAGGTCTCGGTATTTTCTCCCGTGTGAGGCCTTCTTATAAATTGATGGAAAACTGATACAAAACGACAATATCGATTACCGCAACGGTGCCAGGATTGGATATGTCAACAATAGATATCATGGCGTTGTTTAGGAGAGCACTTTATTCCATCGATGGAAAGGCAATTGAAGCATGTTTGAGCAACATTGACATTGCCACAATAATTCTCGGACTCGCCAGATACAGTGATGATTATGCCAAGTCCGCTGGCCCGTCTATGATGTTTTAGAAGGATGGATCCAATCATGCAGATCAGTTCCAGTATACTATTGGAAACGTAAAAAGCTGGGTAGCAGATGCAGCAACTCCCGCTGTAGTTGCCATCAATGCCAATTACAACCTTGGATTCGCACAGCGTCGAAGTCAACTTCACGGAGGCTCATTGAGGTTTTCGTGTGAGATTCCTCTCAGTAATATATTTCGGTTTTGCAGAGATGTTCGCAAGGCTATTTTTAGAGCCAAACACATAGTCACAATATATTGAAAAATATACTGAAAATGATGCAATTCGGCGTCATGGAGGTAATCCTTGTAAAGTTGAGTTGTCGAAATTAATATTGCGGATGTCTGTAACAATCCCCTCAATAGCCGCAGAAACACGTTTGTTATCGTTTGTGAATTCTGGAGGTACATCGCCGCTGTCATTTCACACGCGTACCACAGACACGTATGAAGGCAATGTTCAACAATTATCATGGCAAATAACTACCAAACAAGGTATC
The DNA here is from genome assembly GCA_029931535.1 of Margaritifera margaritifera. Taxonomy (NCBI): domain Eukaryota; kingdom Metazoa; phylum Mollusca; class Bivalvia; order Unionida; family Margaritiferidae; genus Margaritifera; species Margaritifera margaritifera. The sequence continues at coordinate 1,231,163 of JAQPZY010001514.1, forward strand.
AGCGCACCAAGACGTGTTCGCTGCGTTTCAAACCGTAGTTCGGTCGCGCGGTGGACAGACCGTTAATCAAATGATATTTGACCGGCAATGAGTGTCTGAAGTTTCTTTGCAGTTAAACGGTCATCAGCAACCCTCAGAAGAAATTTTGCTTGACTGGACTCAAGACATTAACACAGGTCAGCAGATTTCCCAATTCGACTTTCGTACGTTGTATCGGATTTTTTACTTTTCATTGGAACATCTGGACCTGTACAGACAGTCTGTGGTCCATCTACATTTTCATGCACGTGTAACTAAGGTTCCGGCTTGCGATCCTGGCGTCGCTCCCCCCGTCCATGACGGTTATTTATACATTATTGTCATTCTTTCTGATAAGTGGTTGTTGTTGGAGGGCGCATGTGGTCGAATGAGGGTTATTGACGCGCCTGTGGAAAACCTGTAATTGATACAGTTGCTGTAATTGAACAGCATAATATAAAATAATGTCATTTCACGACGTTAAGGTAAGCCTTAGCCCAAAGCAGCGTGCGAAAATCAAAAAGCGCAATACGAAACGATTGCGGGGTCACATTGAAAATTTCGCTAGCAAAATTAACTGGAATTGTCTTTGTGCGTTTGACCCAAATGCAACTCGATCAGCTCAATGCAGGTAAACAAAAAAACACCTGGGTGATATTAAATTATCTAAGTCAGAGGGGACACAACTGCAAAAGACTGGTGGAATATTTCCATTCCTTGCGGCAATTCCAGCGATTTTGGGGGCTGTCGGAATTGCATCCGGAATGGCTTTGAAAAAGGTGGTCGGTGGAAACATCTATGAGTGGTCTCATAAACGACTGAAAAAAGGAAAAGGTCTTCCATGACCCGGAACAACACGCCGAATACCCTCAGGCAGTGGTCTTTGACTAACCAAGCTTGACTTACTCGCGATGGTAAAATCAGTCAAGCATTTTCGAGATGTCTTTATGCGGGATGAACTCGGAGCCAAAGGCTCTCCCCGCACAAGGGAGACCGGCATTGTTAACCTGGATTCATCAACAAGACCTGGGACTCATTGGGTTGCATACGCGGTGACACCTCGACATCTTTTGTATTTTGACTCGTACGGGCTTGCACCACCACCTGCAGTTGTTGATTAATTATTTAACCCGAGGCGGACGACAACCGCTGTTTTATTGAACGCTACCGTTACAAACTCGGCTGGATGCGGTCATCTTGTTGCTAAAGCGCTGCATGCACTTTAACGTTCACCAACCCCGCAATCCCGCAAATCCTTATTGATTTTACATTAAAGTGCACTTGATAGTATACAAAATGCATATTAACATTTACGGACGCTCAACCGCCTGACGACACATCGCCGATGCGAATCTGAGCAGGTTTTTCACCAAAGCAGATTTGACCGAATTTACCAGCCGGATTGTTGCTGTGATTTTTCAAGATAAAATGGAAAACTTAAAACGTCTAACGTGGACATTCAAAATATCGCTTTTAAAGCGGATTTGTCTGAGTGTATCAGCCTTGCTAACATCAATCCAGGCAAGCTTGTGATTTTCCAAAATCAAACTGGAAAACTTAAAATGTCTAACGTGGACATCAACGATGTTGTTTTGAGGCTGCGAGGCATTGTCACAAAAAACCTGGCTGAAATCACTGAAAACGGGGGAATCAGAGACTCAGAGACTCTAGCGTGTCGGTTGCTTTTATCAAAGACCACCACGCGTAGTAACTTTATGGAGCCAAATTCGAGAATCTTAATTAGCGAAACACAGAAACAAACTGACGAATTAACCTAGTAATTGGTCGACTTGCTTTCCATCCTCTTACAAATGGCTTTGATAAACCTAAACGTCACATCTTAAAGGTGCTCGAATCTGGATCATACTTGTTTATCATAACCGGAAATAAAGGTACATGGGGTAGAACGGGAATATTAATGAATGATCAAAAGCATATTGGTCTTGTACCACTATAATCGAGTATCGACAAACCGGACACTGCTACTTACGATTTTTACACATATACAATATCAACATCATTAGTCGCCGGAGATGAAATTCAGTTTGAAGGACTCAAATATTTATCAGGACGGGTACTTAACCGTCTGTGGCTTTTGTGTTTAAGATTAAATTGATCATTACATATAAGTAATGGATTCTGACCGCGGTCCTGAGGTTGCGGAATTTACCGACTCGGTGTTGGATCGGCTAGTCAGTGATGCTAACATTGATAGTGATTTCGTTTTACTTGTCGACGAATATTTGCTTCAAAATGGTTTTACCACACTTTCGTATACGCTGAAATATAACTTTGTTAAGGGTCAAACAGACATTAACCGTTGGGACCACCTTGGTGTAGTCATACCAAATCCAAGTCAGCTTGGAATCATTGCATTGGCACGTGGAAATCCCCGATCGTTGACTGCACCACCAGGTGTAAAATTATCTGGAGATTTGTTTCATTAACAATGAAGTAATATTTACCGCTAAATTCACCCTGGTTACATCCCCCGACAAATTTGTTAAACCGACACTAACTATAGCGAGGAGAGAAAGAGCTCGACTCTTGTTTAACAAGGACGTACTTGTCCGTATAACAGTTTTTGGGCGAAGACGATTAAAATCGTTTCAGACACCAACCAAGGGTGTAATCAATATGATTCTATATAAAGGTAGTGCCCACCATCAGGAACGCACAATTGCCGGAGATTTATGTATTCCACATGAAGATATTTCTATGATTGTATGGCAGTTGTGCCAGTAAAAAAGAGTACTAGTAATTGGTTAAAAGGGCGTATGCGTGTTGCACCTGAACAAAGTCTACCTGTCGAGCAATTGTACTTCGCAATTACATTATTAATAGAAGAATTATAATGGACCCTCAAACTTAATAGCGTGAAAAAATAATCGAATCGGAACTGCAACTGCGAGATGAAATCGTCAAGAGAACCGCGCTACTTGTAAAATAGAAACGCGTGTGTGTGGTCGTTGTTTTTGCCACGGCAGCAGCTGTTGTCCTTGGTGTGGCGGGAATCACGACGACGGCGACTATTATAGGTGCATCAATCGGAATTTGCGTTGGAGCCATATCAATAGTAACGGGTCTCGCGGGCGGTGCTAGTAAAAAAAATCTCGTTACGGATGCATTCGTGAATCTGTATCTATTCGGAACTTCTTGTGGCAGCACAAAGTAGTCGTAATACAATTAGAAAATTATACTCATAGATAAAATCATTAGCGCGGCCGAGTTCGAGACCGTGTTGGCGGAAATGGAAAGCCACCTTCGACTCTGAGCACTGATACGAAACCGAGGCAACCGAAAACAGGTAGCGGATTTACAGGTATTGGTAAGTAACCCTCTAACACATCGCAGTGATCCCTAAGCTAGCGGGGAAATTCCCAAAGAGACCTTGTTAGTATAAATCCCAGTGATCACTAGTTGGAAAATTTTGCTGCGTGAAATTTCCGTAGCGGCCTTGATAGTATACATTAGGTTCTCATAAATATTGTAATTGCGCGTACTTCGAATGTAAAGTCATGGGGTATAGAAGGCGGTGACTTATCCCTACTATAAAGTCTAAAATTTCCAGTATACGTCTACTGCGTGCCCGACACAGCGTAACAGGTGACATGGCCTGTCAAAGAAGGATTACAATCCGCGATCAACTGACGGTATGTCCAGCATGCTAATTGATGAAATATCACTGCACCCTTAAACAATAAGAACTTTTTATTAAAAGATTCTTCACCCCACCGCTGTCAAAAACTTTTGGGTGTGATTATTGACAGACAGTTATCGTTGTAAAATCAAATAAAATTCGTGTGTTCTGCAGTATCCTCATGAATAACCTTAGTTAACAGACTGTTTTCGTATGTGCCAGAATCTGTGCTAAAAATGTTTTATAATGGATATATATTGCCTTTGTTTGATTATGGTTGCACCATATAGGTGAATTGCAATGCTACTAATCTTAGTCAGATTATTAAAATCCAAAAACGAGCTGCTAGAATTATTACAAGAAAGACCATCCATCCGTATTCCTTCATTTACAGTGTTACCTTTCAATTATAGAGTAAAATACTTTAAAGCTATTTTGACATATAAATCTTTTCATAACATGGCTCCACAATATATCAGTGATCTAATTCCAGCTTCCAATATTCACACAATCTACGGTCTATTTCGAACTCTAATCTTAATTTTGCCTAAATTTAAAACGACTCTGTACAAAACATATATTACGTATTCCGCAGCAGTGTCGTAGAATATCAATCCCAATGATATTACACAAACACCACCATTCTTTTCTTTTAAAAACGCGCTTCAAAAATTTCTTCTTTCTGATTATGCCATAACTCAAACCAATTGATATAAATAACTTGGATATCCCCACTATCTTCCCATCTTCCAAACCTACACATATATCTTATGTATGTTTTAATCTAACATGTGTATGTATGTATGTGTATGTATATTTTATGATTACACGTGAGTGTCAGACACTGTAATAAGTAAGAGTTTTATTTGTACATATACGTTGCATTTATAGTTTTAATATTCTGTTATTGAGGACTACATATAAGATTGGTTGATTAAAACCAAATACAATATCCTGAAAAAATAAAGTTATTATTATTATTGTTTCCAAAAGCTTAATGATACATTTTTCAATGTGACAGTCTGCATTCCTGTTCCCATTAAAATCATATTTCAAAAGGTTAATGTGACTTTTACCTCAAAATTTCGATCCCCACCTAGCAGGAAGTAAGAGGTACTGAGGCATAAGAAACGTTAACAGCATTCTCCTCTTTATGTGATATGATAATAATTATTGAATTTAAAAATATAATAATATAATATAATATTATATAATATATCTATAAGTTAAAAGTGCTGAAACTTTAAAATCTTGGTCGTTTTCTTTGTGGGTTTATTCTTACATATGTTACTCAAAGCTTTCTCAAACTATTTATAATTTGCTTTTCTGATTTAATTTCATATTTTGTCACTTGTATTTCTGGGGAACTGTAGTCGTAAATGTGTTGATACTGTATCATGTGAATCGGTTTTCCCTACGCCTTGTAAAGAGTCCGTAATTCAAAATATTTGTTTGGAAACATCAAATCTAGGCATATATTTGGTCAACAACCGGAGAGACTTGGCTGTTTTACCTGTCATTTTAAAGTTTATGTCCGTGACCTCTCACTCTGGCAGAGGTTTAACATCCAGCGGTGGCCAGTTGTATATGATCATAGCATTATGGCTTCTACCACCTCTCTTTTTTGTGTTGTTTGTTTTCGGTTTATTAATTCTGATACACGACCTACAGGGATCGAAAATGACATTTTTATCGTGTCTGATTTAAATACATCAAGTTATGTATGCTTAATCACGCAGGAAACACGAATGAATATATATTCAATTGATTTTTATACGTTGACTAGGAAGACTGACTCCCATTCCAGCATATTTCTAGATTCAAATTTTAAGGAAAAACCCTTTCTGTGACAAAAAAAAAAACAGTTAAAAGCATTTAATTACCAGATGGGTTTCCTCAGATTATAACTGACATAACGAACGTGTTGTTCGCAGTTCCTAACTAATTAAATTATAGTCTTACCTACGAAATCCGTAAAAGGTATCTAGTTCGGTCTTTTTAAGGGGGGGGGGAGTGAGGGGGATGGGTGTGCAACTCATGTGTTGAGAACTGAAATTGCATATAAACAGATTACAGATAACAGAAACACACATTTCTTTTCTTCAGGCTAGAGGTTACAGTTCCAGGTCAATGACCTCCCCGGTGAATTACACTTAAATTTCTGCTCTAGCGCTAAATACACAAACGGAGGTAGGTTCTAAATTTTAAGAGGAACACGTAGGATAAATAAAGAAAAAAGAGAATGGGAAAAAGGAATAAGATAAGTGACACATAACAATGCAGAAAGATAAAGAAATATATCCTATTTTTTACAAATGGAAATAAACAATATTTTTATATACAGTTTGACGAAATAGCTCTTGATTACTTTCAAGGTTTTGAGGAAGCAGAAGGAAAGACTGACACAATGTTCTTTCATATCGATTCTTTCTGTGAGAAAGATTTGATGACTTGGTACCGGTATATCACATTACGATAAAATGAGAAATAATTTTGCGCTGTTTAAAATTCAAAGCCTGGGTGTCAGAAAAGAATTTTATATATATATATATATATATATATATATATATATTATATATATATATATATATATATATATATATATATATATATATAATATATATATTACACTGCTAACGCAGTAAGCGATAAAGAAGAAAAACCCAAATTTTACTATTTAAGAGTTGCCAGAAATCTCAAGTAACTAAAGTATGGCTGACTGTGTAGTGGAATTAAATCGTGGATCACAGATTATAATCACTGAGAAATATCTATGTCATTTTCCACATTATGTCCAGTATTTATAACTAAGTTGTTCCAGAAATGATAGTCTATGATATTAGCAATTTTTTTTTTTTTTTTTTTTTTTTTTGAAGAGGGGGGGGGGGGATAAATTACAAGCGTTTGACAACCATTCAGGAGTACCCTCCAACAGTAGAACAAACCTTTTATAACTTTGCAAACGGACGGGGACACACGCGTGCTTTCCTGTAAATACTTATCCCGACTGCTACTTTGATACATAGATAGACTGTGACCTAGCTAGCTAATTGCATCCATCTATCCAAGCATTCTTTATAATGCATATACAGTAACTCTTCTATATGCATGCATCCATTCTATTGGTCATATACACATTTAAATTTTGACTAATTCATTTTGCCCCACATAGTACGCATTGTTTCGGTCATTCTATGTATTTGGCATCTGTCGAGAAGACTGCATCTGTATACTTGTACCCGTCCGTCTGCTTCGCTCGCTTACTCGTTACACAAACAACCGGAAAGGGGTAATACAAGTCGTCAGCTCTCTTGAGTCACATGAGAGTCCAGTTCAAAACAAACAATTTAAAGGAAAATTGCATACAATAGAGATCTCATATACATGTCCTTACTGTCGTGATTGAGGTAACTTTGAACAATGTCAGCACCACGTAAGGTTAAGAATGTATGTGTTGGATTAAACATTGGTATCCTTCAGTCAAATCTAGATGAGGATGAACAGAATATGGTTTGTGCAAAGGTAAGTGATCGAATCTACAAAGGTAAGTGGATCGAATCAGATGTATATAGAAACTGATATAGTATATACGCACACAAGCAAAATCTTGTGCTTGTATTTTAGGAATATTTTATTACCATAAACTATTATATTGACAATAGAATAGGAAAGAAGATTATAGGAACAAACAAGTTCCTCTCCACCATGCAATACAATACAATACAATACAATACAATACAATACAATACAATACAATACAACACAATACAACACAATACAGTCGAATGGAGGTTTGTTCACATAGGCGAAAGAGATAATAGAAGACACTATAAAAACAAAGCAAGAAAATATTTAGAATTTGGGGTTTTGTTGCTTTTGTTTCTTTATTTGTTTATTTTTTTATTATTATTAAAAGCATGACTCTACTCATCACTAAGGCGTAACATTTTATCCAGAACTGTAATGGAATGAATTACATTCACTTTACATTCTTCAAAACACGGACTCGGTTCAGTTTTTTTATTGACAAAGGCAGGGTGTTTGTGCTCAACTGCAGTACGTAGTTATTGATTTTTTTCGCCTTCGAACCTACTGTTCCTTGGACAACCGTTTACAATTGTTGATGTATTATGTGTCAAAACGTGTTGTAATGCCAAACTAGATTACCATATAAGATTGTGAATATCAAATATGGATTGAAAGAGTAACTTTTTATGTCAGCTGGTAGGAGTGTATCGGGATAAAACCTGCAAATATATATATATAGCGCGTAAAGGCAAGATAACATTCCGGTATCATGCGATATCGATGTGCAACTTTGCTGAAAAGCGAGAGCTTGCCAGCTCTGTTTATTGCCAATTTCCCGGAGAATGTTGCAAAAAAAAAAATCTGTGGTACCTACTTGGTCTAAATTCTTGTTTATACCCTTCAATTTCATTCTATTCTAAAAATAAAAGAGCATTTTTACAAAAAGTAATGTGCCTTTAAAGGAAGACGTTACATGGTGCACCATCCTGAGTTTAGGTACAACTTCGATCTTTGATCAATTACAGAATGTGTGTGTGTGTGTGTGTGTGTGTGTGAGAGAGAGAGAGTGCGAGAAATGTTAATGACTCCGATATAAAACAATTTCCCAATGTTTCGAGCTAATCAACCAATCAAGCTCTTCGTCAGGGGAAGAAACAACTTACAAGAACGAAACAAATATGTAACCCAAAAGCATAGACTATTTACGTGCTTGGATGATGGAAGAAATATGCAAAAAACTAATTTTTTTTTAAATGAACGGGGAAATCAGATGAAAAACTATAAAAATGCGTAAACAAATACTGGGGCGATCCTACAAACTGGTATACTGGTATATCTATGTTGTCTTAATGACATGTTGCCACAATGTAATAACTTAAGTATGTAAATTTGTCATCATATCTACATAATCATGTCAACAAATTGCAGCTGATGCCGTCCGGAGTTTTTTTTTTTTTTTTTTTTTTACCAATTGCGCCCCCATCTAAGCCCCCGGTTTCAGGGCTTATACGTGGGGGGGGGATGGGTTGGAGGTTGGCAACTGACACAAAAACTGTTCTCTGTGGCAAAGTAGGGGCGCCACTAAATAGCACTGCTCCCGTGCGCCTCAAACCCTAGCGCCGCCACTGAGCTGGTAACTCGTTTCGAGAATTTAGTGAATATCTCCGGTCTCTTCTTTCGTTTTCAGAAAATTTCGAAATAAGTTTACATATCTTCAATTTGTTTTAGCAGTGTTTTGATTTTCCTGGTCGTGAATGAACTGAGGAACATCATCAAAAACTTCCAATTTCATAAATTGATTTGACGTACCTTGTGGTTCATTATTTGCGTTGCTTTGTTTACTGCCCTTGTTCGAATTTTAGGCCGAAATTTGCATCTCCAACTGTACAGTTGCATCCGTTAGACTTCCATCATAATCATAAACTTCATCACCATGAAGTTCAGACATAGCTACATTCACGACATTACCTTAATGCTTAATGAAACAATGTTCTTTTAACTCATTTTCTATTTAATTGCTAACAGAATGTCATAATCTAGATTGCAGTTGGTACATTCAGTACCTTCACCGATCATTTCTCACAGGATCAAGAACTGCCTTCTTTCTCGGCTTTCTCTACTCGTTCTAATCGTTTGTCAACAATTGCAGACGAATGACATATATCCCTACGTCTTTTCGGCTTCATTATCCCTTTGGTTATATTAAAATACTTTTTTTTTTACTTTGCTGTTATAGAAAATGATTATCTTTCTTGAATATTTATATTTTTAAAAATCTATAAGCTTTCCGAAAATATAAACAGGTATTTTATGTCTAATTACTAAGATTTTACGGTAATTACGACAAATATAACAGGTTTGTTTACCTGTCAGAAAAGGGGGTCAAAATGTGCACTGTTAAAATAGTGCGAGGTCATTACAGGCTGAGGTCGCGCGTGACTTTATCGGGATACTAACCCAATACAGCCTCGGTTTATTGCGTACTTTGTATCGAGGGAACGCAGCTTATAGTTGCAGGACGAAATAGCAAAAACTAAGCGTATAATGACGAATCTACTATGTATAACAAAGAAATCACAACATATAACAAAGAAAGCACCGAATATAAATACAAAACCACCGGATATAAGAAGGAAAGAACACACAAGACAACCATGTGTTACATAAATCATCCTGATGATTTGTTAAATTATGACACTAGCTTTTCTCGTGTTTATTAACCTAAAAAGTCATATACTTCTGCAGAAATAGTATATCTATTTTATAACGATGTGGTGATATGTTATTTTCGAGAGAAAAAGCAGTTATGATTTAAATTAATTTAAAGCTATTTGGTGGTGTTGGTAGTAGCAGCAACAGTAGTAGTAGTAGCAGTAAAAGTAGTAATATTTGTTGTAGTAATGCCGCTCATGATAACTAAGATAATGATAATGATGCTGCTACTACTAAAATACACTAAATACTTATCTAGGGCCGATTTTTTTATATCTATTTTGTTACTTTTAACACATTATGGGGTATATAATGCCAAGAAAATGGGAGCTAAGTGACTTTCTCAAGCACACACAGAGGCAGCAGACATGGGCTGGAATGGGCAGGTATGGAACCTGCGACCCCTGGATTACGCTCTACCAACTGAGCTACCGCGGTTCCCCAATCAAGGGCTGAAGAAAAGAAAGAAATATATATTGATTAATAGAAAGAAATAAAAATAAATACTACCATTGCAGTGCAAACAAGAAATGCTTCATAGATAGCCTAATAACTTTACCGTGCTTTCTATACAACGTTTAACATGCCGATATTTACTTGTTAAGAACCTCTGTATTTTACAAAATAGGGACGGAAAGTTATTAAGATATATGGAAAAAGCCCTTTACTGACAACTATTAACGGAGAAATTTGTTCAAAGTTTCATCTTTCACCATTTTAATAATCAGTACCTCTTCCGAACTGATGCGGAAATCACAATATTTAATTGACACACGGTTTTGACCTAAATTGCTCACCTGTTTTACCTTTTTGTACAAGGTACACTCCGTGTGTGTTTGTGTGTGTATGTGTGTGTGTGTGTGTCTAGAGATCAATGGACCGGATTATGTGTATTTACTTGTTAGAATACAAATCGGTACACATTTAGATGACGGGGTGTTTTAAATGAGTCAATGGGAAATGACCTTGGGCCGGTACAAAATCAGAACGGTCTAGTTGACTATTCTTATTGTGCGGTGATGCATTAAATTCCCTACTTCAAAATTTTATTAAACCTCTTTTGATGCTATTTTTCACATCACGGATATCTAGCATCAAATCGAGTCCTTTGATCTATCATGCTTTGTACAGCCGCATCGTGATGTTTAAAATGGCTCGTACCTGAAAAGACTAGACGTAATTTTGATTTTGATAGGCGAAAGGTGCATTTTGAACAAAAGAAGGATTTTTTAAAAAGCCGTAAAACTTAGTTTGGAGAAAATAGGTAATATAAAATTAAGTAATGAACAGTAGATGGAAAAATTCAAGATAAAGCTAGTCCCAGCGATAAGTAATTGATTTCTTGCTTATTTTAAGATTGTCTGCATGGTATGTAAGCGAATCTTTTGAGTTATTTTCGAGGTTGAGAGAGAGAGAGAGAGAGAGAGAGAGAGAGAGAGAGAGAGAATGTGCTGTAACACCCATCCCCGCGGTTTCCTTATTATTTCGCACTGTAAGTCAATCTGTACAACATCATTTATGACAATGCAACATTTAATGTGTGTACGTGTAATAGACCCATCCCCTCCCCACCAGTTTCCAGCCAATATGTAGCTTGGATTAATGTCTCCCCAAAATGTAACGCTCACATGTTACATCCGTTAGTTTACACGGTTCTATATACTAATTTCTGTTTGGAAAAAGAGCGAAGGTCTCTGAAATCGAAATCCTGGTTTAGACCTTTGACACCCCCCAAACCCCTCCCCCCCCCCCCCCGGTTAACGGAACCAAACAACCCTCTCGACTCTTGAAACCATATTCCGTACGTCCCCCCTGAAAAGTTTGTTAACAAGATTGCGCAAAAAAACACTCGACGTAGACAAACTAAATATAAACTGAAATCCTGATTCAAATTGCACAATTAATTATATTTTGCTGTTACCAATAGAGCTAAAAGTTTGAACGTCAGGCTCACTGCAATTTAAATGCAGTTCTCCTGCCTCTTTTAAAACATGGAAGAATGTTTTTCTTGATGTAAGAACTGGGAGGATTAATATGTATGAATTCATTATATTAGTTTTTGAGACACTGTCTTAGACCGACATTTCTTTTATATTACTCATCGTTGCCTTACTGCAAAAATCGGGATATGTATCTAACAAAATATCTTAGGCGGTGTTGGTTTTTGAGAAACTATTTTTGGCTCGTCTATACTACCCCCTGTAGAAAAGCATGCAAATAATCACAATTATACTTCATCCATGCTTTTGAATGAGTTTGATGTTTTACGGCACAGCAACAGAAGAAGGTTAGTTAGGACCGAGGCAATTGGAGTTAAGTTCCTTGCCCAAGAATACACAATGGTAGCCGACCCGTTCTGATCCGATGGTAGGATTATAACCCACACCCTTTCGGTCGCGACTACGGATGCTAAGTACAGAGCCACCGCAGCTCCCTCACGCGCTTGCAATTGTTTTTGGCCACAATTTTCATAGAAACATACAATCCTGAAATTCATTCACTTTTCTCAAATCTACTCATTTCTAATTTTCTTCTTGTTTGTGTGTGTTTGGCCAATCTTTTCATACTTAATACTCTGAAGTATATTGGTCTCCAAAATCTCCTCATTTTCTATTTTTATGACTCCACTACTTGCTTGGTTCTATCCGTTTGTACGTTTGTAGTCCGTCCGTCCCTCCTGAAAAGTTTGTTAATAAGATTGCGCAAAAAACACTGGACGTAGACAAATTAAATTGGGCTAGTATATTGGTATACATATATAGATGGTCTGATTAGATTTGCAGAGCATTACAGCAATTTTTTAAATTGTTTGTGTTCATATTTGAACTTTTCGACTTTGACTTTTTTCGTTACAAATACCTTGTTAGCACGATTAAGCAAAAACTGTGTTAGACAAATAACATTTTACAGGCATATTTGTATTCATACGCAGCTGATCGGATTAGATTTTCAGGCAGTTATTGCATTTTTTTAGTTCTTGCGTATTTCTTAATTTTTTTTGGATGTGGACCTTTTTGACAAAAACTTTGTTAGTACATTAAGCAAAATTCACTTGAGGTAGACAATTGAAACTTGGAAAACACGTATGTATTCAGACGATGATGACTTGATTATATTTTCAGGTCATTACATATATGTTTCAGTTTCTTAAGCATTGGTTAATATTTTGGACAGTTACTTTCTTGACGAAAATCTTTTCACTTCAACTGAGAAAGAACCACTTACGTAAGACAAAATTTAATTTGGGATGCATGTTTGCATGCATCTAATTATAGCGATATTTCCAATTCTAAATTTAAATTTGTTTGGGGGACTTAGACTTACTGACTTTCAGTTCATGCATACGTTTTTAACAAACACAGACCTAGTTGTATCTGTATCCCTCATTACAAAATATGTAAGTTAATCGAGAAAATGGACAAAAGTTTATCATTTTTTTATATAATCAAATATTATACAAGAATGCCCCCCACCGCAACCCACCACCACCCCATCGGCACCCCACAAAAATATACATGTGTAGAAGGTATGTCAAATGATCATTAGGATATTTCAAAATCTTACACCCGTTTTGAAAACTGAAGTGTCGTAAGAGATATTTACAGAGGGGTGGTGGTAACGATCATGGGTGACATCAAATATTGGTACTGGACATCAAATCCATCTTTTGAATCGCTCCAAAAGAAAGTCACCTCTATAATTATTATAACCTCATGTCTTCTTTGAATTCATGATCTATGATGTTGACACCCCTCCCCCCTCCCATCCCCCCATCCACTAAAGCTTATTTCTTTAGAACCCTTAGTGTGATCGCCAGTAAGCTTGATCTTACACGAAATGTCCAGGCAGGTTGGAGATCGAACCAAGCTGTGTGGGCTGCAAAACAAGCGTTCTACTCCAACACCATAAATGCATTCCATTTAGATCTTTGCACACTGAACACGCACTATTCGATTACAAAACGACGGCAAGGTAACATGTCAAATGGAGGAGCCACTTTTAAAGGTATATGCAAATTTTGCTTGTTTGGGTATCATATTTTCGATCCAGATTTGTTTATTTAGCAGCACGCTCAAGTGTTTGTTGGGAGAATAATAAATAGGTTAATGCAGGGCACTTCTGTAATGTATTACTCGTTACATGCGTCACGTCAAGGACATTGCTCACCTGAATGCACGTTAAACTCGCCTCATTAACATTTTACTTCGCCTTGGACAGTTAACGTGCGAAGGCAGAGGGGAAAACAAACAAACAAAAAAGTACATATACATACTTAGTTGTAAAACTTCATCACGCATAATCCTCCGATCCTCTTAAAAATTGTTCTAAGTTCTAACCAGTGTTTATCTGTAACTTTATGATTATACAGTAACTTAGCTGAAAAAATCCCGTGCAACCAAAATGGATGTAAAACAATTTGGTAAAACATGTAATATACAAATAAAAAACATTTTTCTTCTGTATTCTACAAAGGAAAACACATTATATATATATATATATATATATATATATATATATATATATATATATATATATATATATATATACTATTTTATTTTATTTAAGATATATCTGGCCTACAGTGTATAAAAGGACGCAAACACCGAAGAGCCAAGGAGATTTTATATTGACGCTCAAGGCAATGTCTCGATTTTGCTCCCTTGGTTTACGTGTCAGAATATTTGAATTGGCATACATGACTCTTTCATATATTAGGGCACGCGGTTTATGCGTGATCTATTATTGCGAGCAGATGCAATCTTACTACACACACACACACACACACACGCATATATATATATATATATATATATATATATATATATATATATATATATATATATATATATATATATATATATATATGATATTTTCTTTTCATACGTTAATACCGGATTTATTTCATCGTGTGGTACAAAAAATGTGATATTTTAACGAGGGGCGCAGCCACGATTTAAAATAGGTTTTTTGTATCATAAGGTGAACTATATCCGATATTCAATTAGGAAAAGAAAACTTTCGTTTTATTATATACTAAACTTGCTCCTGTATCGAAGCTTAGAATATTAAACTCACTCTTCAGCACACCATCCCAATACCCCTACCCCTTTGCGTCAATTCACCTCGCTTTCATTGGCTGATCATTATAATGTGAACGACTTAAGAGAGCGATAGGATTTGGACAACCTAATATGTTGCAGTAAATGACATTTTTGACATTTTGTAAACTGTTTGACCCAATCTGACCACAAAGAAGGTCCGATTCAGCAATGAATCACAGCGGGGTTATCTCTGTTGTCTAGGTAGTAAGGGGAAATAACTTCATAGAGACGACTATGGCGTCGAGTCAAATTTCTTCAGCAAAAAAATAATTTCCATGTCTGAAAGGTAATGCAGTTTCCATTTATTTTGTTGTAGCTCACACAGTGCTCGTTTTTTCTTGCTGCATGTATAACTTTTGTAGACACAGAGAATCAAGCGTCGCATAGCATGATGGGAAATCGTGCATGTTCACATGTGAAAATATAAGGATATTTTATTCACATGTGAAGATATAGTAATGAAGAGACTATGAAAATATTTTCACCAATAATTTTCTATGTTTTACACACACACACACACACACACTATATATATATATATATATATATATATATATATAGAGAGAGAGAGAGAGAGAGAGAGAGAGAGAGAGAGAGAGAGAGAGAGAGAGACCCATGGGACCAAGTACAAGTGTTGCGGTTTTGAGGGTTTTTCGATTTACTGATGTGTACTGAATTTCACCTAAAATGAGATGCAATCAGTTAATTTTAACATAATGTGTATATTATGCTTTGCACAGACGCTGGTTCTTAAGGCTGCAACGTGTACACGTGTAAACGGTTTAATTGAGTTTCCTGTCTGTAAAAATAGGTAACCGATTACACGAACATGCACGTGTATGTGAGTGATGCAGGAACTACCCGTTCCAATTAAATTATATATTTCCACATTTCTACTTAGGACGACTATTTTAGTAAGATTTTTCTGTTCATTATTTTCTAAAAGTGTGAAAGATATTCATATCGAATGTGGCATCGGTAGGAAAAAGTCGAGGTTGACGAGGATTGGTTGTGCCGCACATTAACAAACATTACACATCAGATTGATTTACTGATTTTGGTGACCACTATATATGTAAACTACATTATTTACCTTTAAAAACAACATGTTCGTTACTAGATCCTTTGATTTTGTTTTCAAGAAACACCGTTTGGAGAGAATAAGTCACTGCAGTTTCTTATAGTCATTGCAGATTCTACAAAAACATCATGTGTACATGTGCAGGCAGTACGTCCGGTTGCATTATCGATATTGTCATCATGTGAATATTTCTAGCAGTACTAAACAACATCACGACGATCCTAAAGCCTCTTTAACTTAATTGTCAGATAGATTAAACAAGTATATGTCATGATTAGAGACTTACATGTCATGATTAGAGACTTACATGTCATGATTAGAGACTTACATGTCGTGATTAGAGACTTACATGTCATGATTATGTCTTAAAAACTGCATTCTGTCATAATAAGAGGTAAACTACGTTGAGCAAATGAAACAAATGCATGGTGAGCGAGGTTTGACATGCACATTATCAATGGTTTACATATAAGTAACCGTCAGCTGTAAGCCTAATCATTAATGTGTTGAAGTGGAGGTATAGGTCAAGTTTCGAATACTTTACGACTTCCAATCAAAGACTCCCTGTTGAAACCGGTCGTTGGGTTCAGAACACATTTTGAGGAGAGAAAAGGTAATCATTGTGATAAAATTGACATCGAGGACGATTTTCATTATTAATTAATTTGTCCAAAATTTCACAAAGAAAGAAGTAAGTTTCTAAAACCATTTTATTACCGCAAAAACTGTATTGAAATTACAAAACGTATTTGGCAGCAATAATTGAACAATTTTCCACAATCTTGCCAAATTAGTTACTATAATAATTAATAAAATCTTATAAACTGTATGGTATTTGTTGAATTGAAAGTTTCTCATACTTCATAACGATATACCATTTCTTCTCTTTTGTAACTTTTGTACACTCTAGGATAGTTATCATATCCGTTACTGTATCATTATATATTCTGTCCTAAAATTGTTATATTTGTGTATCTAACTGTTCTCTCATTTTCTCCGATTTTTTTTTATACCCCTGCTCTGATTGTAAACGTAGACCAGTGATGTCAGGCGTTTCACCATAGGTTTGTGATGTCACTTTATAAAATTGTAGCAGTTGTGGAAGTCTCATATGCTACATGTGTGTGGCCTGAGATTTACTTTCAATAATAAAAGTTTAGTTCTGTTCTTTTCTCTTCTGTTTCGATTAAACATGTGTGTGTGTGTGTGTGTGTGTGTGTGTGTGTGTGTGTGTGTGTGTGTGTGTGTGTGTGTGTGTACTGTTTACACGTTTAGGAATGTTGGTAAACGTTGCAGCCTTACTGACCCTATATTATCACTCTACACCAAAGCCGCTAAAGTCTTTGTACTATCTAGTGGCACCCTTTTCACATGCAATGAGGGTTCCGACATGGTGAGTGTCCAGGTAAGGGGCCGTTTATTTGAGCGGGGCGGCTAACGAGTAAGGGATGTAAACTCCCGGTAACTGTATGTACCATAGAAAACAGGTGATGACACTTTCACCTTTTGTTTTAAGAGCGACAATTTTGACAGTAATGCGTTTTTATAAATCAAGAATATGTGTCGACATTTCAACAGTAATATAAAGCCAGCTGATAAAGATTTTTGAGGATACATTGCGGCACTGTTTCACACAGCTGCACCCTATTTCATTATCATCAGATAGCAAAAGTTCCGGCGGCGAGTTGCCAATCTCTGTGTTATGTATGTCTATGCTCTAACATGGTGGAACTTGATCTCAGATTCGTTTTTTCCTCAAGTCATTTCCCGCTGATTGGGGAATAGGCTCTGCAGCACTGTGTCAAGTGATAATACTGGCCCGTGCCTGACATGTAACTACATTTGTAGGTGTTGGCCGTACATGTATAGTTAGACTATTTGTTGATACCCATAAGGCCTGATCTCATACTCATGAAACTGGCATCATACTCATACTGACCTCATACTCATGAAGCTGGCATCATACTCATACTGACCTCATACTCATGAAATTAGCATCATACTCATACTGATCTCATACTCATGAAACTGGCATCATACTCATATTTACATCATACTCATGAAATTGGAATCATACTTATACTGACCTCATACTCATGAAGCTGAGCGTAAAATTTGCACTCAGACTCGTAACTACAAAATGAAAGAATTTTTTTTCTTGTTTCTCAATATCGTTGACATTTGTCAAGGTTTTAGAGAAACAAACAATAAGACCACACTCGAAATGGATGTAATTATAACCTAAATGCTAGCGAAGTTATAAAAGATCATAATTGTGAAATTTGAGAGTGAATGAAATCTGCGGTCAGACAGTTTTATGTTTGCTATACGAAGCGAGAAATGCTGGATTATGGGTACGTGTCGTGTTTCATTTCAGATAGGTATGAGGTAATAAAGAACGCCCATTAACTGTTACCGTGTGCATTTAAAGAAGTGATGCATGATGACTACTAATGTGTATTTTAGACTTAATCTCTTTAAATCATGATTAATAAATAAAATGAATAATACCGAGGGCGTATATGTTTATTACGGAAATGCGGGGTTAAAGTTCAACAGGAACATGCTGACAAGCGCACCTACCCTTATATACTCGCGTATAATTCGATACCATCTGCAACCTGCATAGACCCAGATCTACCGTCGCATAATGTGCCGGCAGATCTGGGTCTATGCAGTTTGTAAGGACTAATCAGTAGAACAAACATCATAGACCCTGATCTGCCAGCGCATTATGCAACGGCCGATCAGGGTCTATGTTGTTTGGATTTGGGCACAAATTATACGCGAGTATATACGGTACGTGTTCACAGAATTCACCAAGGAGGTTTATATAAACGAGAAGTTGTGTCAGCTGACATATAAAAACAAGTTAAGAACCATTTTCTTTTACTTTATATGAGTATTAGGTATATGACGCAGGCACTATTTATGGATCTAACCCTAAATGTTTGGTCGGTCCACATAGGTATCGTCCAACGGCCAGTTGTCGTTGGCCTCCTTCAATCGTGCGCCATGTTTCTCGCGATCTAACGCGCTTGTTGCGAGATAATGACATCATCAGTCATCAGCTGTGTCACCAGCGTTCTTAAAGAGCGACAGAATTTAATTATATAATAAAATCAAACAAAATGAGATTCAAAAAAGTATTTTCATGTAATTTAAAAAAATCATAATGAAAATCTATGTTTTCACTAATGCCCTTTTTGTGTCAGACATTTTGACATTGAATTTTCTATTATATGCTAAAGATAGCGCCGCCGATCACATGATGACTTTGTTTACATATTTTGAACAGGAAAACCAACTTTTGAAATTAATACAACTAGATAGTCAATCTAAATATTTGGTTTTAATCATGTGGGATTCTTTTACAACGTAAGAAAAATTTACACTCGAAATGTATATTCACTACGGACTTTTTCGTTTCAGTATCATAATAAACATATATTCTACATCAATAGACATTGAATATATTAAAATAAAATGTGTATCCATTCGCCAGTGTCTATTTTTTAATTTCTCTCTCCCTCTGTCTCTCTCTCTCTCTCTCTCTCTCTCTCTCTCTCTCTCTCTCTCTCTCTCTCTCTCACTCTCTCTCTCTCTCTCTCTCTCTCAGTCTATTGAGTCATGTATCTATATGGTAAAGAACAAGCAAGCAGTAATGTAAGTGCACACATTGCATATAGAATTAACGGAAAACATTATTCATTTTTAAATTAAATTTTTTTTAATTTCAAAAACACGGAGACTCTATAAACTAATAATATCCATACCTTGGTCTAACTGGCACGGTCCGGTCATATGCCACGTGACTTTTTAGTCAGTGTCACGAACCATGGATGTCATTTCCGGAAATAATTAAACATACGCACGCTCGGAAAAACGGTAATTATGAACTAATGTACATGAATGCCAAATTTTTGTTCACGCTGATTAAATGAAGTAGATATAGTTGAACACTTTTATGGTTTATTTGAATAGATTATCATAATATTATAACGAACGCGTTACAATTCACGTTAAGTGAACGAAAGGTGGTCACTCGAGGCTACATCCAGGTATATTTATGTTCAGGACCATGGGCATATAGTCACATAGGTACATCCAGGTATATTTAAGTTCAGGACCATGGGCATATAGTCACCTAGGTACATCCAGGTATATGTATGTTCAGGACCATGGGCATATAGTCACATAAGTACATCCAGGTATATTTATGTTCAGGACCATGGGCATATAGTCACATAAGTACATCCAGG
The DNA here is from genome assembly GCA_029931535.1 of Margaritifera margaritifera. Classification (NCBI taxonomy): domain Eukaryota; kingdom Metazoa; phylum Mollusca; class Bivalvia; order Unionida; family Margaritiferidae; genus Margaritifera; species Margaritifera margaritifera. The sequence continues at coordinate 1,251,506 of JAQPZY010001514.1, forward strand.
TATATTTAATTCAGACCATGGGCATATAGTCAGAATACTGTTGTATTCGTGAACAAAGGCACACTCTTGCGGATTGATTACTTTAATACAGACCCTTTTATCGGATTATATTACACATTACTCTGATTTTTTGTTTCTTACAGTCATTCAAATCAAACAGTAACTAAATGTTCATCGTCCATAATCGAAACAAATAAAATAAAACCTTTAAACTCCTGATATTCTTCAATATTTTAAAATTGTGCAGACTTTCTGTACTGATATTATCCATTTTTTAAAAATTTCAAATTAAAGTCTAATTTATTGAAAACAGTCCATAACAGACCAAGGGAATAGACAAGCTTTAAGTGGGATTTCTACACCATAAAAACATATGTTTTATACATAGCCTTTAAGGCTCTATCTACTTCCTATTTAATGGGGAAGAAGGGCAGATTCTGAAAGGAAAAAAAAAACAACCTTTGCGCTCTCCGTTGCTAGGAGAATTATATTTCCAATAAACTGCTCCATCTTTATAATATTCCCATATACAATGTCTATCCTGAAAAAGAAATCAAGAAAATATTCCTAATAAAAAGCCCCCCCCCCCCCCCCCTCTCCAAGTCGAAAATGGAATTGTCGATGCCTTTCGTCAAAGTTTAAAGGCACTAATATTGGCAGTAATATTACTCTATGACTCAAACAAAAGACAGAATATTTGATATTCTGTATACTTTTTATGAAATAAATCGTATGTAAGATTCTCCTATCAATACTTCTCTTACGTGCTAGATGTACTTGAAATAAATACACGAAACGTTTACATTATGAATTTTCATACCCATGAACTTGGTGAGTTTTGATCAAGACAACCCCACGAGTTTATCATGTCTCAGAAGATACTGAAGACAGTTAAATGTTCACGTCAGCACAATTATTTAAACAAATTCAAATACCATATTTGATGCTTTTGATTAAATATAAAAACAAGAAGTTATTCTTTTTTACATAGGTTGTTAATAAATTATTTTGACTAATTGTATGTATATAATTGTGTGTAATCGCATTTCATTTGGGCAATTTAGTCGACTTTTAAGTAATGAGGGATGATGCTATTAAACTTATACTGTGTGATCTTCAACAACGGCTGAAGACAATAAAGACACTAACTTTAGAGTGGAAACACATTGACGGACTAGAGACAGGAAATTCAAAGGTAATGGGTGACGTCAAACACGGCATTTGTAGCCCAGTTGTACCCACACATTGTCTCACGGTATTTGTAGCCCTGTCGTATCCCCACATTGTATCACGGTATTTGTAGCCCTGTCGTACTCAGGAATTGTATGTACATCTGCACAAACCCTCTTAAAGTTCACCTCATATACGGTGAAAGTGAAAAAAAAGGAAAATGTGTAAAATATCTTGATATTCATTTGAACGACTGAAAGGTTTATATTTTTGTTTATGGACTTTTATTTATTTTGCATTTGATAGTTATATCTTTAAAATTTTAATATTTAATATGTAAATATGTGGAGTTGGATAAATTTTAGAATTTTTCAAAATTATAGGAAAAATAAACCTCTTTTTGATATATTTTTTCTAGAACTTATAAAATAATTTGCCTTTGGCCTTCATGTAATGCCTCGCCAGGAAGCTTGAGCGAGAAATAAGGGTGACTTTTCAGACGGCGTGATCGTATTTGTCAACATACAGCATTTCGTGGAATTTTTGTTCATTTACAAGGCTGACCCTAAAAAGCAGTTTCATGATCAGGGAGAATTAATCTTTCTCATTAGACGTGCTGTCAAGATGCATCTAGCTCTGTTAGTACTGAGCTGCTAATACCAAAGTGGGACACGTTGACCTATTTGATGGCTCACTGACGTTGATTGTTTAATTCAGTTTTTGAAAATTTCCCTAAAACGATCACTGTAGAGACCACACATTTGTTATGTTTTATAGAGGTGGCCAGTTTAGTGAGGTTCGATTGATGCTAAAATGCCTCAGTTGGGATCACAATATATAGTCAATCTGCAGAGAATGCCGGTTTACAAAGGGTCCGGTTTGTGTAGCTTTTACTGTATAATCTGTTTGATGCACCTTGATTGACCAAAAAAACTGAAAACGTGAACAGTACAGGACAATTTCTAAACTTTTTAAAACTAGCTTGAGTTGATTGTAAGTACATACTCAGGCAAGTACATTTTACAATTTTTAGATTTAAATTTGTTCCTTGTTATCATCATTTTCATGTACATCTAAATCAGTTGGTTGTCCATACGAAAGGGACAGCTACTAACAGGTATTACCCTCTCTAAAAATAGTACCCATGTGGTTTATGTGGCTGAATTGGTGAAATGGCTAAGTGTTATGTATATTAAATTTATAATATGTGTCCATGAAGTAAGTTGTACTTTAGTGGTCATTTTGTAAACATAGTTACTGCATTTGAGCTCAAGGTCAGTCTTTGTTACATAGCATTTAACAATTAGATTGGAATTTTCCATTTCTTGATGTGAAAAAAGTCAGGCACGCAGAGGAAATTTCCATTAGAGTTACTCATATTCTAGAATATTCTGTCAGGTGACTTATCCTTATCTTTATACAGGTTTGTTAAACATAATTTCATTCCTATGCTAAACTTCATGTCATTAAGATCAGCCTATTAAGGAATTTGTTTTAGTAATCAGATGTTACAGTTGTGAAAATCAGAGCAAATTCAGAGAGAGTTATTATTTATTTGAAATATTCATTGGAATTACTAAAAGTGCACATCCTCATATTGGATTAATACTTGACTTTGGGAAATATGTGAATTTATTCAAAGATGTTCTGGACTACATCATTCAGGCATATCAGAACATTCAAGACTACTGACACATCAGGACATTCAAGGCTACTGGAATTAATTCGGAGCATTCTATATTTAGGACATGTGATAGGACACTTGGGATTATTGGCTTATTTGAGTTTGAATTCACGTTACTGTAAGTGTCTTTTGAATTTTCACTTTGATTGTATAGAAATAAATTGCTTGTTTATTTTACTTACATTGTTCGTTTCACTTTCTTTCTGTTACATTATTTTAAAACCCAGAGTCGTAACACTAAGCCACAGTACAATTCCAAGCATGTGATTACAGTGTAACCTCGGGTGGCAGCCATTGCAACTTCTCCTTGTGCTGTTTTATCTACTAAGTAGCATCTGTGTAGTAATTCCATAAAGGTGTTTGTTCGCGAACTATTAAAATATAGGGCAGAAATTTTAATAGAGCCTTATAAGGACTGAAAATGTTAAGCAGGAGTCAGCAAAAGACTATATTAAAAATCGGGTGGGGTCATAAGTGTCTAGACATTAAAAATTTGTAGAACATTGAGTTTTATGGCCAATCAACGGGCTGTAAATGAACTAGTCAGTCACTTCATACAGTACACGAAGGCAATGATTAAAGACAGCAGCTGACCTCATATAGTTAATTCTTAAAAAAGGAAAAGAAAAAAGTCCATATGCAGGCAGATGTGCATATAGGGATCAACATCACTTGCTTCCCTTCGAATCCGATAGTTAGCGCCAACAGAAAGCCATGCCCGACACATCTTCTACCATGCGTTTTGGTACGTCTCTCTCTCTTTGTTTCAAGCATGTTTTCCTTACTTTACCGCAATAATATCTTCTAGGGAGAAAACATATTAGTATAAACTTAAGTCACAAACATAGAAAAAGTTTTCCAGCGAAAATCAGCATGTATATATATATACAGAAGTGTACTGGGTAAGCAACTCGGCCCTGGACTTATATGCCGGGACAGGCCCGGGGTTTTGCTCAAACCAGTAAAACACCGGTAAAAAAGGATTTTTTTGACGGCCCACCGATGCGGCGGTCTGCCGGGACAGGCCCAGGGTTTTGCTCACACCAGTAAAACACCGGTAAAAACGGATATTTTGCGGCGGGCGGGATTTGTCCCGGTATGCCCAATGGCCAGTACACCACTGTATATATATATATATATATATATATATATATATATATATATATATATATATATATATATATATATATATATATATATATATACATATATATATATATATATATATATATATATATATATATATATATATATATATATATATACATACACACACATAATATTCTCGTTCTGTGATACTCATTTGTGAGAAGGAATATTTTTTATTTTGCTTCTAATAGACCCAATATTTATGTTTTACATCAAATATTAAGTTTAATAAAAATATATTAGAATGTTTATATCCATTGATGATGATGATTGATATTATCGTTGTTAAATGATGATGCTGAAATTTACTAAATGCCAATTTTAATTACCTACCATGTCACAAAATTGCACGAGAGCTTTGAAAATGAAAACAGTATTTGTTCAATGTGTCTTGGACAAGTATTTTTTATTGAGATCGAAACTAACGTTTCAAAATCATTCTTGAATTTGTCTCGAGACTTTCTTTTTTCTTTTGTTTTCGAAATTAATATGAAAGTATCTACTTACGAATTATTTACTGTTAAGCAATAGTTTTAAAATATTTTCTTAATAATAAATAAATAAATAAATAAATAAAATAAATATGTAAATAAATAAGTACAACTGTACAAACAAATGCTCCAAGATTGTCCCATGAAATGGTAGTTGTCAGAAACTTATTAAGGAACCAAGTATTTTAAAGTGAAATATTTGATACCATAATTAAAACAAAGCTAATTTGAAAATTTTAAAATAAAGGAAAGATATGAATCAGTGAGACTACAACATCATTAGACTGATACGAAAACGTCAAAAAGCATATCAGTAGTATAGGGGGCAATTGTGGAGTGAAATGGGCCGTATAACATTGGAATACCAGGTTATCCAATAACATTAGTCTATCGGTTGAACATGAGTATGGCATATATTGTACTGATGCTTTAAATAACGGCTATTTATTATAGCAGTCAAATCAAGAGACTCAACTCGTAATAGCATTAAAATGTCTGTGACTAAAACTAATGCTAACATTGGGAAACGGTCATGGAATTTAGCGGAGACTAGAAACAAACCGGAACATTATCTTAAAATGGCCAAAACTAAAAGAAATATTAAAATTCCGAAACTAATACGGGGTTTTGCGAAAACTGAATAAAATTCGAAAAAAATGTAAAAATTATGGCTTTAACTAAAAGTAGTACTAAAATTCCGAAACTTAAACGAAATTTGACAAATTTGTTAAATATGCTAAAAATAATTTTCACAAATTATAAAATACTGTAAAAAGAAGTTACAGATTTTTTTTTAAAAAAAAAAGATGGACAAGCAAACAGTTTAAAACTTAAACAAATATATCACCCATTCTCTGCCCTTATCTATTTCGTTTGTAAAGGTTCGTTTTGGATGATAAAAATATGCATTTGTTTGTAAGGATGAGTGTTAGTGATCCTACCCATCACATATCCTACATTCCCTTTGTCATGACTTTGTCTGTAAGTGTATGGGTGTTGGTTGGTAAATAACGTTTGTTGGATAGTAAATAACGTGTGTTGGATTGCAATTATGTGCGATAGTACTACTTAGCTATATAATCTATATCCATTTTCACATAGGTTTATATGTGCGTTGTGTTTGATAGTAAATAACCTGTTTTTGATTGTAATTATGTTTGATAGTTACTACATACCCTTTCAAATACATTTGTATGCATGTGTGTGGGTGTTGGATATTAAGGGGGCGTGTTTGTTTGTTCATAGGTTGGTGCGACTGGCCCTTACCTATCACCGTTTCTCTGCTGTTTTTTGTATGTATGGTGTTGGATAGTACGGGTGTGTGTATTTGTTTGTCCATAAGTAGGTGTGAGTGACCCTCAACTATCCCCGTCCCATCATCGGTTTTATTTGTAAGGATGGGTGCTGGATTCGAAGTATGTGTATTAGTGACAATCACAAAGCTCCACTTTCCTTCCTTTTGTTTGACCGTGTGGGTGCTGGGTAATCAAGGTGAGTGATAGCTGGTCATGAGGTGTTAGAACTCATCACTATAAAAGTTGCATCAAAAGAATGTAGCATGTGTTAGTAGCCTAACACTTTGTTAACCCAAACGGCCTATTCAGGGCCACAGGGACTTCTCCAAATAGAAATAATATTCAATATTACCAACCCAAAAATAATTTTGGGATTTTTTGTGGTTTAATTTTTTTCAATTGAATTTTTTAAATATATTTACAGAAGTTAAATTGTTAATGTTTACAATTTGTAAAACTATGTTTATAAAATCAATTTTTTATGTTAAATTTTTTTAAAATTTTTCGGGATTTTTTCAGTCTTTGCTAAATTCGCTATAATTTGTTTAAGCTTCTAATCTTTTAATTGAAATTGTTTGGGGGAAAATGTAAATTTGCATATTTTGTAATGTTTTAAATTTTGTTTGACGCTTTGTGAAAAATGCTTTTCATTTTTTACAATATTTTTTGAATTACCTTTCAGTCTTCACTAAATTCCGTATTCGTTTCCGAATTTAATATTGCATTTTGTCTCGATCATATTTGTATATATTTGGTGATTTTCGTCTCTGCTGAATTCCGTATAAGTTTCAAAATTTTAGTATTACTTTTAATTTGGGCCACATTTTTTTCATTTCAAGATTTATTTCAGTCTCCTCTAAATTCCATATTAGTTTCGGAACTATAGTATTATTTTTAGTTTCGGTCATATTTTAAAATGTTTGCGGACGTTCTTTTTAGTCTCTGCCAAATTCCGTTTCAGTTTCATATTTCTTACTACTTTATCCTAAGCCAAAAGTTTTACATTTTTTCGGATGTTTGCAGTCTCCGCTAAAGTCCGTAATACTTTTAAATTTTCGTATTACTTTTAGACTCGGTCATTTTAATCTACTGTTCTGTTTTTTTCTAGTCTCAGCTAAATTCAGTGATAGTATCTTAATTTTAGTATTATTTTCAGTCACGGTCAATTTAGTGTTAGTATGAGTTGGCTCTGTCGACTTGCAGATATTTATTACATCAGTACAATATATGAAAATTTCTGAGACCGCCAACATAATCTAAGGTATATATATATATATATATATATATATATATATATATATATATATATATATATATATATATATATATATATATATATATCGGATATATGTATGTGTATATATATATATATATATATATATATATATATATATATATATATATATATATACACATGTAGCCACTGGGCAGTATTCTGTCTACAAGGGACTTCTCTTCCTCCGTTTAGTTTTTAAAAAGGGTGAGTATATGTGCTAAACTTAGGAGCTTTAGTCCTCAAGTCTTGGAAGAAAACTAATCACATAAAAAAAAAATAATTGATAACAGCAAAACTCAGCTGCATTCCGAATATCTACTTCCAATTGCTGGAAAAATTTTGAAAATAAAAGCGGTGTTTGGTATTTCAAACTTACATTAGGGTAGAACAAAAGCAAATTCGAATGATATGGACAAAGTTTTTATGTGGCGCCCTTTGATCGGAAGATACCCGACTAATGAAGGCCAAACTTGCCTCTGAGGTTAATAGAGTAAGAGGCAGACCACGACATTGAGGTGATAAGCATGAGGTGTTCAATTAAAGACTTCTTTGATATACTGTATTTAGATTCTGAGATAAAGACCCAAACCGTACCTACAATTGAAGACGTCACCAATATAACACATGATATACAGTGTGTAGGATTGACTGATTGATTAATTAGTGTCGAATGGCACATCAGTACATGAACAACTTTGAGCAGAGACAATGGGAGTAAAGTGATTTGCCCGGTCAAACATCATGGCTGCCGATCTGCGCTGGTCTGGACAGGATTCAAGCCCGCAACCCACTGATTATGTGCCCAGCTTTCTAACACTGAAATAACGCAGCGGCCTTAAAACAGTTTTGATCTAAAATTTCCGCATCTCCCCCCCCCCCTTCTCAGGTTTTCCTTGAACTTTATATAATACAGTTTTTAATGTGACAGGATGCATCATTGCTAGCATTGAAATCGCATTTTAATTCGTTACTCTGTCTTCCATCTAAACATTTTGAGAAAAAAATTATATCATTCTACATTTCGTTTTATTTTCTTTCAGGCTTTCCTACATCTCCGCTTTGAATGAATTGAAAAGCATGTATGTATGTATGTATGTATGTATGTATGTATGTATGTATGTATGTATGTATGTATGTATGTATGTATGTATGTATGTATGTATGTATGTATGTATGTATCTATGTATGTATGCATGTATGTATCTATGTATGTATGTATGTATGTATGTATGTATGTATGTATGTATGTATCTATGTATCTATGTATCTATGTATCTATGTATCTATGTATGTATGTATGTATGTATGTATGTATGTATGTATGTATGTATGTATTATATATGTATGTATGTATTTATGTATGTGGTCAAATGGCACGCCAGCACAACCCCGGCCATATAGGTCCGATTAAAAGTTAAGTTCTAAATATGTAAAGGCGAAATTTAAAAAAGTAAGGAAGATAAACCTTTCCAAATAAACGTAGATATTTAGTCCTACTAGATTAAAGATAAAATGTAACGATATTAGGGCTTAAGGTTTGATGTAACAAACGTTAATAGCTTTTTCATCAATACTAGATATGATACAAATTTTGTATTAAAAATATAACAGAACACACACAAACGCAAAAACAAGAACAAACAAACAAAAAGACTAATACGGGTGGTGGCAAATTTCTTAATTTATCTGCCTTTTATTGGTTAAGATATGATAGTATTGAAATTTCAAAATCTTGCTCGTTTCTTTGTGTTTCAGTTTTCGTATTTTTTAATTTTAATTTTCTGTGCTAAACGTTTTTTATACTGCATCATGCCCTTTTTCCCTACGCCTTGTAAAGGGTCCATACTGCACAATATTTGTTTGGAAAATAAAACCTACTTACATTAACCAGAGCGGCATAGCTAGCTGACCTGTAATTTAAAAGTTTAAACCCGAAACTGGTCACTCTGGTTGAAGTAAATTTAGTTTTCTTTTTCAATCACGAGGTCTGAGTTCGATATCAGATCAACCAATAGTACATTAGTGCATGCTACTATTAGTATATTAATCTCTACTTGAGTTTCTCGCGCCCACCTACCCCCATCCCCTTAAAACTATGTTTTTACATTCTGATGTTTACTACTAACTAAAACAGTATTAATAAATTAAATAAGGCAGATATGCAGTCTAAATGAAGTCTTTTTTAAAATTTACTCACCCAGGTAAATTTCTCACTTGTTGCGCTCCTAGAGTAACCAATGAGGTTGCCTAGATATAAAACCGTGACCGTTTATTAATTCCTTTTGTTACGGCTCATTATCCTGACACAGATGGATGCCGTGACCCGCGGACCCAGGTTCGAATCTCCGTAGAGTACGAATTAAAAATTCTCTAACCTGTATGATAATGTTATTTATTCGTATTCAAGTATTCTCTTGTAGGATCCAGGGATATCACTTTCGCTCTGTTTGGCGTGTGTGTGTGTGTGTGTCTGTATATATATATATATATATATATATATATATATATATATATATATATATATATATATATATATAGATATATATATATATTCTACAACTTTTGCATCATCGTCAAGGTATTTGAAGAGCGTGCATGACGAAGATAATTCTTTGTATGACCTTATATTCTGTATATGACATATGTAGAGATGACATGATCCCTTACCTGAGCTTACCTGGATGACCTCTTTCGCCCTTATTTACGCTACTCGTTCAGTACATCTGTAATATGTTTAGAAAGTTTGATAACCTGGATCTTATCTTGCATCGCATATGTTGGATTCAACATTGGTTTCCTTCGGTGAAATCTAGACATGGGCAAAAAGTATACCGTCAGCGCTAAGGTAAGTGAATCGATCCAACCGTTTTCCTCTTTTTGTTTTAAACATAGTAAACACGGATAGTTTACTTTTTGTATACAGCTGTTGCATTGTAAATAGCGCTTGATATGCCATTACTTATGTATGAATTTTCTTGTAGTGTGTAAAACATACACGCATAAAGGCATGTGTTTGGACAAGCCTAATTTAATGTGAGGCGGATACAAAGCCGGTCTGACTCTTTGTATGTATGTATGTATGTATGTATGTATGTATGTATGTATGTATGTATGTATGTATGTATGTATGTATGTATGTATGTATGTATGTATGTATGTATGTATGTATGTATGTATGTATGTATGTATGTATGTATGCATAACTGACTGACACGAGTCAAGCAAACAAACATGAATACCTACCTACCTACCAACCTACCAACATACATATATATATATATATATATATATATATATATATATATATATATATATATATATATATATATATATATCTTATAATACTGATTCATAAGTTATAACTGCCTGGTCTCGATTGTAGCAAAGTCAATATTGTACGTATGCTCAAGGGCCAATCGGTTAATTGCAATAGTAAAATTCACATATATTTCTTTGCGTACAAGCTTGCAATGTTACTGTACTGTACTTTACTGTACTGTACTGTACGGTTCGGTACGGTACGGTACGGTACGGTATTGTATTGTATTGTATTGTATTGTATTGTATTGTATTGTATTGTATTGTATTGTATTGTATTGTGTAGTGAAGATTTACCTGTTAGTTCACATGATCTAGTTTCCTCTCCTGTTGCAAATACACTCCTTTATGACAATCAAATATGTTTAAAGTAGCAGAGGTGGATTTAACTGGAAGTGGGGTGGGGGGGGTCTCTGGGGCTTGGAAGACATTAACTCGAAATGTATTTAAAACGGACCGAAGATCTAATCATTGAAATAAATTTCGGGGCTACACGGGGTTGTAGAGTAAAACTGCATTCCCTTGCAAAATAATCCAAAACCGAGATAATAGCATGAAACATAATTAACTCCATTTTTTTATCTTTACATTTTTAGAATTTAACTTGTAATCTGCACCATATAGCCAGTATTTTGCTGACGTGTTATTAAACCCTTTACATACATGCACACATACATACATAAATGCACACATACATACATACATACATACATACATACATACATACATACATACATACATACATACATACATACATACATACATACATACATACATACATACATACATACATGCATGCATGCATGCATGCATGCATGCATGCATGCATACATACATACATACATACATACATACATACATACATACATACATACATACATACATACATACATACGAGGCCAAACCATATTTCTAGTCACTAGTGCCAAAATGTATCCCACGACACAATGCAGGTTTACAATATACGGTTTGTAGTTTTGTGGGTTTAATGCCATCTTTCAACACATGATACATGGCGGCCAGTATATTGGGTGGAGGAAGACCTCGGGAAAACCCCTGGAAGAATTACCAACCTACGGGAAGCTACTGGCAAGCTTTCTCACATGCCCACCTTGGCCGAGACTCGAACCCACATGAGCGCCTTAGACCACTACAATTTAAGAAAAGCGAGCGAGTCTCGATATCAAAACCCTTTCGTCACTACCTATTCACAGGTAGTTTACATAAAATATTAATATTCCTTCTTTAAAACAGACAGTGCAAATACAAAACATATCTCAGCTGATGAATAGACATTAGTGTATCTTGTTATATAGTCTTTCATTAAAGTTATTACAATTGTCAATATAGAATGTTATATAGTCTTTCATTAACGTTATTACAATTGTCAATATAGAATGTTATATAGTCTTTCATTAAAGTTATTACAATTGTCAATATAGAATGTTATATAGTCTTTCATTAAAGTTATTACAATTGTCAATATAGAATGTTATATAGTCTTTCATTAAAGTTATTACAATTGTCAATATAGAATGTTATATAGTCTTTCATTAACGTTATTACAATTGTCAATATAGAATGTTATATAGTCTTTCATTAAAGTTATTACAATTGTCAATATAGAATGTTCATTGTTTGATGTAATGTATCAGTCTAGGCAGATAACTGAAGTAAAGCATTATTTTTCAATTGATAAGCTTTATAAATATACTTCACTTCCAGGCAAGACATGCATTAGAACTAGATAATAAAGTGACACATTTTGAACATGTTAGGTTTTCTCCAATAGTACATAGGCATATGCTTCTTGTTAAGTTCCAGATACAAAGGACATTTCACTAGAAAATTATATTCATCTTCTAGAATTGAACAAAATTAACATATTCTATTTTATATGTGAGTCTTAATTGGTCTGTTCCATCTTTCAGGTTCTATTTTCAATCTATCTGATGATACTCTGAATTTAGTTAATTCATTATTATATTTTCGGATTCTAATATCTTCTAAATATGAATGATGGTCAGCATTAGCAAAAGTTCTTTAGAAAATAGCTCTTGATGCATTCGCCAACATAGCATTCCAATTTTGAATAAAGTTATCGGACAGCCTTTGTTTTATAATAGCTATAAAATAAATTATATCACCAACACTTTTGAAAAGCCAAGCTTCATAAACCCAAGGGCAGCCTATTTTGCTTTCCTGGTAAAACAGTACTATCATTCAACATCATATTGTACACAGTCTTTTTATATTTTTTTAATCTAGCTGAATAATGTTTAAAGAAATGTTTAAATATCATACAATATTTTACAGTAATGCATGACATTTTGCCTACTTCGCCATATATAAATCATTTCGTGTACACTGTCTTACGCCGAGTAATTTCAGCATGAATTATAATTGTACCCTTTCAACAAAGTTAGCTTTTGCAAAGCCCCATACTTCAGAAGAAAGAAATAAATGGAATACACTATGAAAAGCAAAACAAGATAACATGTTGAAATTTGTGATTTTAAATTGTGTTTATTTATGTATTTATTGCTTTGATTTGATGTTTTACGGCACAGCAACAGAAGTAGGTAATTTAATGCCGAGGCAACTGAAGTAAAGTGCCTTGCCAAGGTCACATGACGGTAGCTAACCCGAGCTGATCCAATGGTAAGAATCAAACCAGCGCCCATTCTTTCGCGAGACAGGCCCGCTAACCACTGAGCTACCGTGACTTTTACCGCTATTCGTCGCCTTTTGCAACATGGAGGAGAGCGCATGGGAACTATTCTATATCCCCTCTCCCGATGGGAATTGTATTATTATTTTTAAAAGCATGACTCTACTTATTACTAAGACTAACACTTTATCCAGAACTCTATAATGGAACGAATTACTCTTGCTATATATAATCAAAGTACTGGGAGTACTGTAGAATTTGTGTCTTTGGTGAATCGCAGGATATGGTTGATTGAATTTATTGACCCCAGGGTATGTTCACTATGCTATTTGTCATCTCTGGAATATTTTGGAGGAATGATTTAGTCTACTGTTTGAAAGAAAAAAAAACTAGTCTGCTAGTCTGGAAATAGGTTATTGTATATGAGTGCGCTGTGGATGCTGTAGAAACGTACTATTTTGCATCGACATATCAGAGTCAAATGTTACGGTCAATACGAATTGGTAGTATAACGAATTAAGGCAATGTACGCTTTATTTGCAGCTTATATTCAATATTCAACAAGGTCAAATGGAGAAGACATTTGCATGATAAGAAATATCAGCAACTTTATAATAATTTCAATAATGATTATGTAAAGTAAAAATCACAATGATTATTATGTGTCTTTTATTTTCTAATATTTTGCCATATATATTTTTTTAAGATCATTTTTTGAATGATTCTAAAAGGTGATCGGCTATTGCATGTCTGCCGTTATGCTCAGCCATTCCATTATAATTCTTAGAGAGAGAAACAATGCTGCTTATGTGAAGCCATGTTTGGACAAGACCACCAACACTGGATGTTCCGGATTACGTCGCGCGCTGTTCCGTGTGCTTATATTGTAACGTATGCGCTCGGTATTAAATATGTTTTTTCATATGACTTATGCTCATGCGTTTTGACGTCAAGGCTAACTTGTACAACCCCGCGCTCAAAGTCTGGGTACGCAATTGTCAGAAGTTGGCTGCCATGTTGGTTCCTAAATATATTTTTTTGGTTTCGTTAGGACTCAGTCGGTCAAGCGTCGTAGAGTCACAGCTATTTCAAGACTTATTTAAAGAGCACTTGAAATTACTTACAAAATAAATCCATGAATCAAAATGGTAATGTTTCTTAGTCTATTCTTAGTTCTGTAGGTAAAACAGTTAAGAAAACAAAAATATAAACGATGCTTGTAATTCAAAGACAAATACTTAAACCTTAGTACGTACACATTTATTCTCCATGTTCCATGCTTGTACTCTACTGTAGACTAGACCAGTTTTACTTTGTAGCAAAACAATCATTGCAAGGTTTGAGAAAATATATTATTTCTTAGAATCGAATTCTTTCCTAGTGTGATGCAATACTTTTTTAAATGAAAGGAATAAGTAGTATGTGGGTTTTTAAAACAAATACTGATTATCAATTATTTCCTCAGACGGGTATTTTGAAACCTGCGTTAGTTCATCTGTCTGCCTGTGTGTACGTACGCTTGCTGGTGCGTACATCCATCTTGCCTTCTTCTACATAAAATATAATTTTTCGGCCGCTAAACATACCATCCACAAAACTAATTGTTTTTCTTGTTGTTGTGTTATTCGTAAACAAAACCCAACCACCCAAGAAAATACTTTTCCAAAAATGTTCCCGGCCGTTGATCATATGCTATTGCACCCTCAGAAATAAACATGTTAAGAAAACAACAACTAAACTATTACCACCAAAATTTACGAAATTTTCCCGGCCACAGAATCTATTAAAAATTGCACCCACGAAAGTATTTGTTCCAAAATTTTCCAGCCAACAACCATATACTATTCCAACAAATTTAAACAAAAATGTAAAAAAAAAAATAAATAAATAAAAAACGACCTATTCTATTGCTCATAATTTTACAGAATTCCCGTCGAATATATATATATATATATATATATATATATATATATATATATATATATATATATATATATATATATGACTTTATGTTATTTCGTTATTATCCCAAATATCAGACACTGAAAATTACTGATATATATGCACGGTCCTATTCAAAACTGCAATATAAGTTGATTATGATTTAGACTTCAGGTTTAAAAAAAAACAAAGAGCGCACATTATCCTTGTCCAGCAACTCACTTTTAAGTATTACATAAATATTTAAAGAGAAAAATATAATAAACAGAAAATAACTATTTCACATACAAGCCATTAAACATTTTTTTTAAAATACACGTAAACATTTACAGGCCACAGTGTGATATGAAGTTCTCTCAGAATCATTGAAACTGTGTGCGAAATATTTTATTAGCATTTATCAGATAAAAGTATAATGGAGTTAGTATCGATATACAAGTTTCAGGTTGTTTTAGATACGAAAACTGTTGTCGAAATCTTCAGTAACATTACCTGATGATTAATCTTTTAATCCAACAAACAACAACATAGCTCTAAAACAAATGAACATAATCTGCAATTATTTTAACTTTCCCCCCAAATCATAACAGGAGATACATCAATATAAACAAATAAATGTCAGAAACAAATATATTATTGGATATTGACCAGAAAAACATAAAGATGTACATCAGGGTTTTGAAAAACCTACTGGCTGATGTTGTAAGTGCATACAAGGTACATTATATTTATGGCGCGGGAACTGTTGAATACTAGAAAAGAATGCCTGCTACGGAAACAAGAACATTGCTGACAAGCAATGAAAAATTGGATGGTTTTATTTCTTTCTTCTACAAGATAGCAAAAGCCTTGCAGAAGAAGGAATATATAAATTAAAGCAAAGTACTAAGTCTTATGTGATATATATTTTAGGTTTTAGGTGTTCAAGTTCAAAGTAGATCACCTATTACGCATCTGTTCCCACTGATCAATACACTGTAAAGAAAAAGTTGTTTGAAAAATTAATATTGGACGAACAAGGCTATGACTCAGTTTACAATATCACAATAAGGTTTCAACAATATATGTTAGATTCAAAAGTTAATCTAAACTATGTTATTGGCGGTGAATGTATATTTTTGTTACCTATTGAGGTGGTGATGAAAAATGGCAGCATTATTATATACAACAGCTATTTAAAAATGTCATTAGATACATTTCTAGGAATGAATACTGCTGCAAGTCCCAACGATGTAAAAAAAAAATGTCATACCAACAGCTCATAAGCAGTTTTTATCAATTAGTCAAAAGACAGACAATGAAATAAAAGAGAACGTAAATAAGAATTATGGTGAAAAGAAGGACAAAAATGGTGAAATTTTTGTAATTACGACGGCATACAAGCTAACCAGCTCACAATTTAAAATACATATATCACGAACTTGTTCACTTCTCTTATGAAATACGAAACCAATAAACAAGGATTAAAGTTAGGTCTGTTGTTGCAGAAACTGGTTTAATTTACTTTCTGAAATAAGTTATTATTATTTTTTTACCCTTATTGCCCTTTTTTTACTCTTTTGTTGCTAACTATATAATTTAGTTGACAAATGTAATAATTTTTCCTTTCAACAATTTTTTTCTTTTTATTCTTTTGTTGCTAACTATATAACTTGGTTGACAAATGTAATCATTTTTCCTTTCAACAGTTTTTCGTTTTCTTCTTTTGTTGCTAACTATATACCTTGGTTGACAAATGTAATCATTTTTCCATTCAGCAATTTTCCTTTTTGCTATCCAGTCTTTATTACACATTTGTAAATATATCTTCTTCCTTAACGAATTGATAGAAAATCTATGTTTCTCGCAGCAAACACCACTGATTTTTATTTAACCTTATTCCAATGTCCTCACTACTAATAAGCCAAAGCGCTGATGAAAGTTACATTAAAGAAAGAATGTCCCTTCTGTAAAATGACTGTCTTAAAATTCTAGGGTATGTCAAAGTAATCATTCAGAGATTTCAAAATCTTCCAATATTTCTTAACACTTTACATATTGTAAGACACAACAGTTGTTATATAATTAAAGGAGCGTTGCGGGTAACGATCATGGTCTACATCAATTGAGATTACTGGGACTCCAATCCGGGCTTTTGAGTCGCTCTATCATTGCTAATTCAACCGTTATTATAATCTCATCTCTTTCTTGAGATTTAGGATCTCGTGTCACTCATCACGGCTCCTTAGCGTCTACCCTCCTCCCAAGCTAAACCATTTAACCCAATGCGATCGCCACTGAAGTTTATTTTCATGGAGTGTCCAGGATAAGGATTTTACCCCGCTATGTGGGCCTCAAAACAAACGCTCTTCCACCGTCTGATTAGTGCATTCCACATACCTAGAATACTACACCTGTATTTACGTTAATTTGGAAAGTATTTGCTATTTTTCTCCTTGTTTTGTACGAAATACACTTTTTAATCAGCACTGTATATCCAGGATTGTGTTCATATTCGTTTAACCGCTATACCAATTTTCTCTCTACCACATAGCCTTTGTGTGATGCTGTACCATACAACACAAAGCAAACAAATACAGTACATACATTAGGTCACCACTCACGTGAAAGAGTCCGTTTTGTTGGCCGCAGATTTTACTAGCTTAGGTTTCATATTTCAGATCCAGATTTTGTTTATTTAGTAGCACTCCCAAGTGTTTGTAGTGGCAAAATACATAATTTAATAAAGAGCACTTTTTTTGTGATTACACGTTTCATGCGTTAGGTCAAGGACAAATGAATTCTTTGCACACTTAAATATGCACGTTTGATATTTTACTTCGCTATAGCTAACATGTAAACACTGGGAAATATTTAAAAACAAAAACTGAATTTACAGAGAGCTACGTAAAGATTCTGTACACATAGGCCTTCGATATGCTCAGACATACACTTCTAACCAGTTTATATGTCAAACTGAAATAATGCAAAAAGAAAAGTCGGTAAGAGTTTTAATAAAATAGTTTAGCTGCCAACATGTCGTGCAACCAAAATACATATAAATAAATTATTTAAGTAAAACAGTTATACAAATAAATGCGTATGCAATGAAGAACAAAATTCCTAGTATACAATAAACCCCATCATGTTTTATTTTGTTTTATCGAAGGTAGACGTGACTTACAACACAGAAAGCAAAGTAAATACACCAAAGAGCGATGGAGACAAAATATTGACGCACGAGGAGATGTCTCAATGTTTACTTTGTTGAATTGTGTGTCAGAAACTTTGAACTGGCAGTCATGCCCTTAATAAACTGGGGCAAGAGTTTTATGCATATACAATTACACTGATATTTTTTGGTCTGCATTAAGATTGCAAAATCTGTATATTAGTAGCACAGTTGGAAGCGTATCAGGCGTATTTTTTGTACAGTGTTAATAGGTAATATTCTAGTGTTTGAGAGAAAACAAGAATAAATCTTTATTTCCACTCACACTGCCGATAGACTTTTATTAAAATCTCATGATGAAACAAATACAATTATTTCTTTAAATAGTGCAGGAACAAGAAGAAGACTAGATTATATTTTCCTTCTTGACGATTCGTCGGAATTATATTATTACAGATTCTAAATGTATTCAATCTAATAATAAAATTTTCGATGATATAAGTTTGCAGTTGGCATTATATTATACGCGAGTATATACCGTATCTTGCAATGGACCGTAAAGAATGTTATGCTTATAAGGGCTGACCATGTAAGGATGGTCAGCCCATATATCATACATGGTGCTTTCTGATTCCAACTACTTTCGAGGCCCCGTAGTCACGAAACTGAGCACAACAATCAAATTCACGCTCAAAACGTCAAAATAGCAAAATAACAAATTGTCTCTAAATATCGTTTTAGTCTCCGGATATTATTTCATATTTAATCATTGTACACTTATTTTCTGTACCAATATCATTAAATATTTGTATTCACCAATTAAGCCTAATGTATTGAAAGCAGCCCATACCATACCAAAGGAAAACAAAGGGTTTTATTCTGAGCTTTGTGCACGGTAAAAATTGCGATACATACGCTCGATCTAATTCCTGTCAAAATGGAAAGGGATCTGTGTGTAGCAGATTCATAACGGGAAACAAATTGTGCACCTTTATTGGCTAGGAAAATGATTTATATGCTCCACCTTTATTCATATTTTTTAGAACAAATGTCTGTCCAAAATAAGAAACAAAGAAAATAGTCCCCAATCTAAAGCACACCCCTCCCCCACCCCACCCCAGGCCTGGTCGCCAAAAATGGAATGGTCTTTGTCTTGGTCAAAATTTGAGAGGCACACATAAATTGTGTTGGAACTATGTAGAGAAAATAAATTGTACATGTATGGTATATGTTTGATATATCCATTGCAAACACTAGCGTTGTTGTCAAAGCATGCCACACTCGTACGGTTCAAGTGACTAAAAGTAAAGAAGTTTTAATCGCTTTTTATGTACGGTTTATATTATTTAATTCGGTTAATGTTTTTTGAAGCTTTGACGCTTAGCTTCAACAATTTTATGAACTGTTTCATGAGGCAAGTTTATTGGATCTTTTACCATTCCACACCACTAAAAATGGATTTAAAATCTTTATTTGTTTTTCAGAACTCCTGTACCTACCACGTGAACATGTTATGGCCAATTAGCCTCGAACGTAATATTTGCTACCGACTATCGATATGTCAGAAAACACAATAACGTACCTGGCGATGAATGAATGTTTACATTGCGACTGATCATTAATAACAAGCGCAGCGAGAACGAGCTCTTATGGTAACGCGTATCATCTTCACAGTGGTCCAAATGAAACAAATTTTTTGTTGCCGGTTTTTTAATATCTGTTTCTTTCAAGATTTTACTACTTGCGTATGAGTGGAAATGCTGAAACAATAAAATCAAAGAAATCAGAGCAGTCGAATTTTCATCACACAACTTAAAAATTTAAAATGTAAAGCCTTAAGACGAGTGCAGCTGACTAACTTCTCGCGAGATGTGTCGCAATGCGAGAAGTGAGCGTTCCTAGCTTTAGCAAAGGAAACTATGCTAAATTGCATGGCATGTATATTTGTATCTTATTTCGATTTTGTACATTATTTGTACGTAAGCACATGTTTTTTCTTATAACAAACTATTATAACTGTTTTGCAACAGCCTCTAAAGTATTGATTTACTAACGAGTAGAGGTCGAAGTCAATTAATATTTAATAAAAAAACAAAATAAACATTTTTATACAATTTTAATAATCTTAAGAACGATGTTGTGAAAGAAAATGATACATCCAACAAAAAATTATACGATACCTTGGTAAATCACTAGCGATTTACGACCTGCCGTAAATCGGTTTCGCGTGCTATCTATGTCGGAATTCGATGTGAGTTCAATAATTGTATCATAGTGAAGAACTTCACTAACCAGGATATATATATATATATATATATATATATATATATATATATATATATATATATATATATTTCTCAATGCATATATTAAGAGCAATTTGTGATATTTAACCAGTGTAAATTTCATGAATTTTTAGACATTCTACTATTATTTTATGGACAGTTGGTGATAGACCACTGTTTCATATATTTTTCTATGCAATGACTCATAGAAGGGGATGGGTATTGAACTATGTATAATGCGGGATGATGCACATCAACCTGTACATTCTTTCTTTGTTATGGAATGCGTGGAGCATTACTTATGTAAAAGTATCAATTTTAAAAACAGTTAAATACTCTAACATTTCACAAGCGATAATCCTTAATAACCGAACAGCTTTCAATGGCCCTGTTTTTGCTTTATTTGTGTATTCAGTATGTGTCGGTTACATACTCTAAGTTGTACGGGACAGAAACCTCGATAGAAGATAAAAAGAAAGATTTAGTTTAACAAATAAAATCAAATAAATAAAAATATCGAATAAAATTACTGTGCGCGATAAATACTTGTGAATTCATAAACAGAGATTTTAATATGGACCGATATACTTTCGGTGAATGGATTTTAGGTCCTTTCAGGCAATAGTGACGAACAACTGGCTAAAATGTGTTTTTATTTACTTTTTCTACCCTGCTTTGAAGAAAAAAAAGATACAAAATAGCAATGGTACCGTTTCTTCTTTTGACGAATTGAAAACGAGATATGGATGAAAAAGAACATATTTTGATTACTTGTCAATATTCATAATATACCTCCAAGATGGATGGAGTTAATCGAAGAGGAAACGAATGATCCTGAGCAATTTAAACAAGATGAAGTTGCAAGTTTTAATGTTCATGTATAATTGTTTCTTAGGAATAGAACAGGATGTATAACATTTTAATATATATTAGTTAAAGAAGAGAAGTAAGCCTGCATGAAAAATGGATAACAGAGTTTGAAAATTGTAATGAAAACCTTATGAAGCTATATTTCTCATTGCTAGGACATACTAATACGATCAAATTAAAATAATTTTAATTCAAAGTATTAAACAAGACAGTATCCACAGGAGCCTTTCTACATAAAGTGAAAATGTTAGATGATGATAAATGTAGCTACAATCGGTATGAAAAAGAATCAATTATACATTTATTTTTTGAATGTGAAAAGAGTGAATTATATTTAGATTAAGTTCAAAGGATGTTTAATGGAACATTTCAACATTAGACATTTGTTTAATAAAAACATTAAACAGCAGACAATACTAATCTGTTTCGAACGCAAGATCAAACATGAAAGATTAAATGGGTATGTAATAAAAGAATTAAACAACAGACAATAGTAAACTGATTTAGTTTTCAACTATATTGGCAAAATAAAAATCCAAGTTTTCAAAATCAATCATCGTTAAATTTTGATGCATTGATGAAGCAGTTTTGAAGATATTTTAAACTGGAGAACTAGAGTGTTGAATTAAACACATACATTGATGATTTCTATCATGAATACATTTCAAATATCAATCGTTTGAATACAATGTGTGTGTTTAAATAGTCAGAAATGTATGCATATGTTTATAGTTTCTGAATATATATATATATATATATATATATATATGTGTGTGTGTGTGTGTGTGTGTGTGTGTGTGTGAATGAAGCAGAGAGAGAGACTAGTAGATTATTCGGTTTCATCTTAGTTTATTGAAATTCTTGACCATTCACCAGATGAAAAACATTTTATTATATTTAGCCAGCAGTATGTCAAAGTTAAATAAGCATATTTTGTACCTTCACGTTTTTTTTATGAAACAGGCGAATGCAATCCCGCATCCAGTCTCTAACGGGTTATAAGTAGCTCAAAGGTCAACTAGGTGCATATGCACTGTAAAATGAGATTTCAAAAGAACAAGATATAGCATTGTTTATTATAGACAAACATTCATCTGAGCAAAACGTTTAAGATCCTTATGTTTGAGACAATCCCATAATCCTTTTTATACTTGTAGTCCAGTAAAACAATACAGATTCGTACGGGTACCTTTCTGGTCACATGACCGACACGCTATTAACTGACTCACCATGGCTCTTCACTCTTCGTAATATATATATATATATATATATATATATATATATATATATATATATATATATATATATATATATATATATATGCCCACGTAATGTATAGTTTTGTTATGTACATACACGTCTCTTAACGCGAAATTTAACGGGGGAAGAAAGTGTCTTCACAGCAGGTCGTCAGCCCTTAGTGTTGTATAAGGAACGGGAGTAAAAGAAAGTGTCATAGAATTTAAGTAATAACATTTGCAAAAAGTGTTGTCGGATAAGTGATAAAACGTATCAAAATCTACTTACGCAGAAATATACATAGGTTAGACTAATGAAATTCCCACTGAAAACTCTTCTGTTGTATGATGAAGAAAGCAATCGATATTATTTTATTAAGAAATACCTTTAATCTATGCAAATTTTGTAAAACATGCCGACATAATTCATTAAAAACTCAAGGACCTCGAAAAAAGTTGTAAACGGTTTCTTAAAAGTTGTGGAATTTTGTCTAAGACAAAAATGTGTATAGCTTAAACATTCCCCAATTTCCCACAAAAAAAGCTGATCGACATGTTCAGGTTGGATATCTCACAATCAAGGGCCTGTCCTCAGACAAAACAATGCGAATAGTAATTTGTATGGTCAACGTAACAAAAAGTTGAGCTTCAATGAGCATATTGTCAACAACATAAAGATCTTACGGTTTTTGCTCAGATGTAACGTTTGCCGATAATAAATATTGATATATAATATGAACACTACACATTGGTATTTCCACTATTATTTATTATGGTTACGAAGGTGAAAAGCTGGTGCTTAAGTTGGTAAATAAAACTGATGCAGAACTGAGTAAAGCTGATATTAAAGGATCTTACAGCCCTACGACTGATAATTGTGTACCAATGCCGCATTGTGCTCGCACTATACATTGTTTTTCATGTGTATTGTTGGGAAGACCATCAGTTGAACATTTTTGACACTCTACGGCAGATATGGCTTTGAATATTCATCACCAGCTAGCAAAGTAGAACTGAAAATCCGTCACTTTTTGTACCGAAAAAAACAAAAACAATCTTGAAATCAAGTAGTTAAACAAGGTTTTCCCCAGTATAGGATCAGAACTAATGACAAGTTTGTATTTTACATTTATAAAGTATGAACAAAGTTACATGTCATGTACAATTTTAAGACAGGATCTTGTTTGAAATTTGACTTACATGTTTGAATGACACTGATTATTTATGGGATTGATTGCAATTGATCTTACATTGTACCAATAGGCAAATAACATAGAAATACAGCCTAAAAATATATGAAACTCACGATTTATATATGAGTCAAGAACGTAAACCTGCAAAGGCAAACACGATTAATTCAGTCCTGATGGATTACGAATTTTCCTTTAGATTTACTTTTAGTAGCAAGAAATTTTCTTTAGGGTTATTTTGATAAATATTGTTGCTCAACTAGGTAAGTCATCTTCCACTCTGCCATTTTGACTGTAAACCATTACATAACATTCTCTGCAATTAAAAAGCATAATTTTACTTTTAATAGTACTATATCATGTTAAAAAAAGAATAAGAAGAATATATCGGTAGAGCTGCTAATATTCAAAATGTATAAATATTTCTTCCGCCCCTTTTATGGACAATACAAACTGAGTTTCATTATGTTCACTTTATTCCGGAAATATAGACTGGGTCTTCATCTTTCGATAAACGCATTTGACTCAAGAGATCATAGAATCATAACCTAATTATTAATTTGAATATTCACACATGAGCCTAATACATGATCATGAATGTATGCATGTTATGCACATTGATGACTTTGCCTTTTAAAGAATGATAACATAAAGTTACTCAGTTGCTACTATAGACGCAGTTTTAAGAACAAGACAAGCACGATTAACTGATCAACTATATTAATTTTTCTTTTGTTACAGAATGGTGACGTGTTCCAAAATGGTAGCATATCACAGGTGAGCAAGGGTTCTAACGAAGAGGACTGGCCCGCTGATAAGAGAGAGGTGGTGGAGAGAGGAGAATGGGGTAACAAGTGGGAGTTTATTCTCTCCTGTATCGGATACTCGGTGGGGTTGGGCAACGTCTGGAGATTCCCCTACCTTGCATATGAAAATGGAGGAGGTACGTCACCTATCTGCCCCAAAACCCGTTTTATCCTTGGATTGCTGACAACAATTAAGACGTATGCAACGATTACTTTGGAATCAGACGACTAAAACATGGTCGTTAAATAGATCTATGATGCTTAATATTATTTAAAGAATATCACTAGCTAGGTTTATGTCACGCTACCGAGGTGATCACTAAAAGTTCATTGCTATGTTTATCGATGGTGGGATCTTGGTGGGAACTTTATAGTAACTGTAGCCACCATCATGCTGCAGAGAATGGTAAAATATTGCAACAAACGTGAGCATACCGTTGAGATGAAAACAATCACCACTTTGGATTTTGCAGCTAACAATAAAACAGGGCCATCACACAAAATGTTTGATACCTTTAATTCTTTCCAAAGAATATTCCTGTGTTTCCGTTATGCTGAAAAGCGTGGTAAGGACACATATTTGCAAAATTTAAGGAAGACTACGGACTGCATTTTTTATTTATTAACCTCACAAGATAGAATCCAGATAAACCAGGAAGTTTAGAGAAATAATTTCATTGTTCCTGCCATGGCTCTAAGAATTTCAGATACTTTTATTTATACTAAAAATCATAAAGTAAAACGAACAAGAAAAAATATTCTTGCGTCCTAAAAACATTACTTTACAATATAAACTTTAGGGATGTGGAATTATTCAGTGCTGCCATAAGCACAATCCGGACATAAATGGAGTAAACATTAATAATTCCGTATCATCAATATGTCGATGATTCTACTCTCATACTAGCTAGTGATGATGATTACATCTCATTCTTTTTCTCCTGCTTCAGCTGTAGTAGAAACCTTCTAAAATCAAACTTTGGAAAGATACAAATGACATGAATTTGTTAAGAAAGGGTGTGTGATGAAGAATAAGGACATCACTGAGTCTGGAATCATGCAGGCATTTCTAAAACTCTTTTAATAATTACATTATATCATAGTAACGATCATGCAACTAACAATTCACACATATAAACATATAAAAAAGAAACAATTGGAAAATTATTAGCTAATCGGTCATTCAAAATGATGTCCTTAATTAGTAGACTTACAGTAATTGTATGTTTAGCTCCGCTTATACAAAATATATTGTTTCCAATATTACCTGACCCTGGAATGGAATTCGTGCCAAACCATCACACTAATTTTATTCAATTTTTCTCGGAGTTTAAAGTTGACAAGGTAACCAATGCATTATTATCAAAGATAATCAAAACTATTATAAACAATGCTAATCATGATGATTTAGATCATGTTTAGGCGATAAAGGGAGTGTGCATTAAGAAATATGTCCGCACTTTAATAAACCACATACCTAACTTTTATCCTTGCATTAAAAATGTCAAAAATGCGTAAAGATATGGAACTCTGTAACATATAACTGCATTCTTCATCATAAACAATAAAAAGGAATCAAAAGCAGCAACGACTAAAGAATTTCAAATTTGTAGAATAAATTGTTGAATATATGATTACAAAACGATCAATATCTTTATTATTTCACATCAGCCATTGTATGTATAAACGCATCTTATCAGTACAAATATTTCTCAGCATATCACTGTTAAGTCATCGCGACGAACACACAAGCACATTCATTATACAATTCCAAGTTCTAACGGGAAAAAGGTGGTGCACCATTCATCGGATTTTATAAATGATGGACAACAACGTAGAAATAGTAATGACCTTAGGCGTCTACTATGGAAAATAAAAATCGATTTATTTTTATGGTTTCCACGATAGCGATCAAAGTAATTTGACATCTATCTTGCTAATGCTTTGTATTTTGCTGTACATTAGACTGATCTGTATTGCAAGCTTTATGTACAGTGAGACTCAATGTTCTCATAGTAAATTGTAAGTTATAGAAGTACAGTATCAACATTTAGATAAACGAAAAAGTAATCAGTAGGCAACTTCAAAATATAACGGTTCTTGAGCACATCGGTTTTGTTTATTGGTAGCTT
This sequence comes from Margaritifera margaritifera, assembly GCA_029931535.1. Lineage (NCBI taxonomy): Eukaryota > Metazoa > Mollusca > Bivalvia > Unionida > Margaritiferidae > Margaritifera > Margaritifera margaritifera. The sequence continues at coordinate 1,278,173 of JAQPZY010001514.1, forward strand.
CTTATAGCGAATAAAAATGATCATCTCAAACTATTATTGACCAAGAGAAAATGTCAAGAGTGCTGCAATATCTTGAATTTATAGTTTAATTCTTGCATCAATGCAATTAAAAGGTGTGTTAGTTTTGATTGTAAAGAAGTTCCCATATCTGTACATTTTATGCAAAATATCTTTTGAACATAAAGGATTGACATCAATCCATTTACTTGTTTTCAACCTCACAGAGCCCTATTTAAACACTTTAATAGTGTGTTATATTTGGCTAGAGTGAACAAGAGGAATAATAGCGCGTACATTTAATTTTGTCTGTGAGCTGCATTCAAGGTTTGTGACAATACAATTATAGATATTCAGAACTTCCTTAGTTGAATTTGTTTGATTCTTCCTGAAGATCGGAATAGAGATCATAATCTAATTAATGACTGAAATAAACATGTGTATTGTAGCTGCTTTTTTGATCGCCTACATCATCCTACAGTTCCTCATAGGCAAGCCGATGTACTTCATGGAACTGGTTTTAGGACAGTATTCTGGCAAGGGTCCAACATCAGTATGGGCTCTGAACCCCTGCGCCAAGGGTAAGTCACAAGGGCTGAAATGAGGCATTCATTCACTATTCATTCCATGTTCCTTTTTTTTTTTTTTTTTTTGATACAATTATTGAAAATTGTACAAAATACAATCACATGGTCGTGTATAATAAGTTAAACTTGTACATTTCTAGGCATTGATGAAAACATGTTTCACTTGCTCATAAGACAAATTTTTTAGAGTTTCCATTTCCTTATTTTTTATTTTAATATATCTAAGCTGGATTCAGTAACCTCGAATCATCCCTCATATAACTTTTTACAATTGTTAATATACTGGAACACAATCCAATAAGTATCACAAGGTATACTTATTTTTAAAATTTAATATGTCCTCATTTAATATTTCTTGAAGTTAAAAGTGCAAATGTTACGTTATTAATCGGATAATCATCTCTGGAGTACAATTCACTTCTGTGGCTAGCTTATTACTGTTAGACGTCCGGGTGTGGGATTATGGTTCCCCAACAGGATTACAGTAGTTTGCTACGATACCTTCCATTTTCTCCTGGGGAAATCCTTCCTGTAGACTCCGTTTCAACTGAGGCCTTTTCAGCAGAGGTGATACTAGTATTAACTATGGCATATGACCCGTCGTAGCATATAGTTGTAATTAGTGAATTAGTAAAAAAAATAATATTATTATTATTATTATTATCATATATATATATATATATATATATATATATATATATATATATATATATATATATATATATATATATATATATATATATATATATAATCATAGCCGTCGATATTATTATTATTCTTCTTGTTATTATTACAGGTATCGGCATTTCCCAGGCTTTGATATCCCTCATAGTAACCATTTACTACAACGTCATTATAGCTTACATTTTGTACTACTTTTTCGCATCTATGCAGGGAACTCTTCCTTGGATGGTGTGTAAAGAGGTAAGAACATTTAAGTTTTTGCATCTTTTATCAAAATTTGTTGAGAAGCAATACTATCGTCTGCTGTATATGATTTCGGGTTTTCATGAATATATTCAAATGAAAGGAATACATTTATTATATAATTTGGGTACGTGATGCTTAAACAAATTGGTTAAGGTATATTCAACACTCAACGGCAGTTGTAGTTATAAGAAAGCTATAAAGTTCGCCTGTCTCATATCAACTGTTCGAAATAACCTACCGCTTATCACCACATTCATGACAAAATTAGATCCTATTCAGTAGAAAATATTATGGTGAAACTGAATAAATTCAGACCTTGTGAAAACGATATCTTCTGTCCATACCGGCTATAATATTAAGTATATTTTAGTAAAGTATAGCATCAAGAAGCAGGGCACTTATAAAATTAAGTTGAAATTTACGGCCTGTTGAGCAATTTGCCATTAAATTATCACGGAAATACTGGTCTGTCTGTCTAAGTGCGTCCGATTGCTGTCATGGACTCAGTGTTCATTGTCTCTAACCAGAAGATTTCTTTAGTGCTGTACTGTTGCAAAATATATATTTTAGATTGTATTATTTATGAGTCACCCATAAGAGATATCTGTTTTTCATCAATTATCTTACATTCATGATGAAATCAATGGTTATGCCTCATGTGCATATGAGAACAAAACATTTGTGAATTGTCTTCATTTTTTCTTAGCTTGATAAAAAAAAACTTAAATTATTAATTATTGATTAGTGCAAAAAAACTAAACACTATCAAATTGCACTATTCACTTCACACAGATGATGCTCTTCTCCATCTTATGATAACTTCTGACACGAGAATGCTACGAGATGCTGACAATTTGAAAACAATGCCTGGCTGTGATCACTCGTTTTATTCATAGGTCTTTGTCATTGCTTTTTAAGTTCTTCTGAAAAGTCAAAGCCTAATGTGATTTGAGATATAATTTTTTTATGGATTAATAATTTCAATTGCTATGAATTGACTGCTTCCAGCCATGCGATTGGCTGTAAACGGTCACGTGATAATGATCTGGAATTGTGTACACATCAGTAAATTCTAAGACCTGGTGGACGAGTGGTCTAAGGAACTCGCCTTGACAGATCACTCACACATTTTACCTCTGTCCGCGTTAGTTCGAGTCTGGGATTCACCAAGGTGGGTATGTATTAAAGCTTCCCAGTAGCTTCCTGTGGTTCTTCCCAGGGTCCTCTCGGGTTCTTCCTCCCCCAAAATAAATACAGGTCGCCATTTATAGCCTATCATGTGCTAAAAATAGCGTTAAACCCCACAAAAAAACCAAACCAGTATCAACTTCTTTATTGATAAAGAACATATATGCCTTGTGGGTGACTCATATATAATACACAACACAATAACAACAACTCTCCCCCTCCACGGTGACTTCAGATCAAATTTGGCAAGGGAAGACAAAATCTCCGATTAGAAGGTCAAGCATTATAATCACAAGTCCTTCCAGCACCGAAATACTCATCGATGTTGGTAAACCAAATATTGCAAGCTTTAAAAGCAAATGTACCGTCATAAAGTACTGCATTTTTGCTTGACATCGTGTTCTCAGCTGTTATTTAGGGTCATGGTCAGGTGACGTAAGAGCAGCAGATTTCATTAAAAATGGAATCGATTTTTTGGTGGGTGGGGGTGGGGGTGGGTTGGGGGTTGAGGTTGGGGACACGATTAGTCTGCGTTGAAACCGAAAACAATATATGCTGAACATATAAAGTATATTTGCTCAGTACATACAATCATGGAGACGCTAATGTGTTATCCCCTTCGAACACACAAAATAAAAATTTTACAAAGCAGTTTTGCAAATAATTAGCCCTCTTCCCTCCGTTTGCCCATTTATGATCCATTCTGTCAAAACTTGAGCATGTAATTTAACTCATCGACATGATTATAGAATATATGCAGGCGTGACAAAGGTCGCTTCATTTTCTTTGCTTTTATATAAAAAACATACTACATACAGTTGGTCCAAAATGGTCTTTATTCTTCAGGAGTGGAAGCAATATGGATGTGTAGAACAGACGACGAGGCGGTTGAAATACTGTAATAATTCAGATGTCATTACGAAGAACATCACTGACTGTCGCTGTACTTTGAATGTTACCTTTGACTCCAGTCTGCCCTTCAGCTGTGCTAATACCACCTATACCGGGGAACCAACCGGAGTGGCTGAGTTATACTTCTAGTGAGTTTGTAAAGATAATGTTGTATGTACATGAGTGTTCATTGGATATGAGAAATATTGACTGATTAGGATAATTCTAGTTTTATATATTTTTGTTCTCTTCAGTCTGGCAATTAATAGCAGCAATATTTCACATATGTACAAGTCTTCAAGGGTCCAACTTTGCAGAATTTGTCACGGTTCATGTGATAGTGCATAAAACAAAAATGAAACACCATCCAATTTAAGCAAGTCTTAAAGGGCTCAGCTTTGTAGAATTTTTCAAGGTTCGTGTGATAGTGTATAAAACGAAAAAGGAACCCCATCCTATTTTCAGAACTTTGAGTTTAAAATATTTGTTCGCATAACATAGATAGGATGCCTTTCATCCAGCTATAAAACTGTACATTAACAATAATGTGCCAATATCAGGCATACTTTTGTGGACAGACTCCTCGCAATATATTTGTACTGGCAATAGTTCAGCTAAACAAGAGCTAAGGAGAGTGGGAATGACCTCAACAGTTGCCTTTAAGCGGTAATGCATTTGACATCCTCCATTAAATTCACTAGTCGTGTTTAAAATGTCAGTTGCTCTCGTTTAATAAAAAAAGCATCACGGCTATTATGATAAATTCGTTCTGTCCATTCGTGTGTCATATCATTAGTCAATCTCGTCCTTAATCGTTAGGTACAAATTCACAAGTATAGGAAGCAAACTTGTTTACATGATATCAACTTGTAAGATGATTATAATGTGTGGCTCTTTCTCGTGGAATACCTGAGAAAGACCAACAAGATCACTGTACTAAAATTTGCATTAAAGTCAAGAGTATCAAATGTAGGGTGTTTTTGGCGGTTTAGGGAGCAAATGATTAAAAGTTATAATTGTTCGAATTAGGCTATATCGTATTTGGAAATCGTTAGCATGAAGGGCTGAGAAAATTCCATTAGTTCTATTTCTAATAATCGTTTCGCAGATTCTATATGCAAGACACAGAGAACAATTAGTATATTTTTCATGATGGCCCCAAACAAACGCGTCCAGCTGTGATATCATTTAAGTAAACATAGTGCAACAGTTTTATTAACAAAGCACAAAGTCCAACAGAGTTTTGCGAATGAGAATTCTGATATACGAGTGTGAAGTAGAGTAACAATATAAGTGACACAAATAGAAATGTTGAAGTTTAAAATTACCGTTTTTACATGTATTTATCACCAACCACGTCTTCAACTTAGAAATAGGCACAGAATAAAAAAATTTAAAAAAAAACAAAAAACAAAAAATAAACAATCAGAAAAAAAATATTCATCTTAAAATAAAAGATAGCAAGCTGGACAGAGATAAATCAAACAAGAGTTAACTTTACCTGTTAATGAACGCACACTAACATATAAATGAAAGCCAGCTCACGCAACATGACTGGATCATGACATTAACACTGTGATACAGAAAAATATATGTGAGCAAAAGCCTTTCTAATGCGCCGGATGTGTGCAGATGCAGATGAATGTTTTTTATATAGGATTTTTTATAGCTAATATTATTTTAAGTTAATAATTGGTGCGAAACTTTATATTTCCTCAATTCTCAACGCATTTGAACTTATCACAAATCATATGGTAAGAAGTACTTTTGGACCATGAAATCTCACGGAGTCGGATTTCCTAAGCAAGATCAAACTGGTAGTTAGGAACTCCAAAATATATAGTGCTAATGCATACTTAAAAACTATGACTGAACGTCACACGGCGATACCATTTTTAAATGTCGTGAAGGGCGAGATTTCTATCTGTTTTGAGAATAAGAACACTTTATATCGGAAGTCTACGTGAAAATTATGTCATTGAGCAGCGTGTCTTCCGTTCCAAAATTTCGTTGTGGTCCCGTCTTATCCAAAATATAGATACTTGGTCACAATCCAATAAGATAATATAGCTTTTTTATTTTTTAGACTCCACCATTTGAACATTGAAGACAACAAATTTCAGCCTCTTGAAAACAAATTACGTTTTGCCCCGTATAATATATCCGAGGAATAACTTGCATTGCATTCTTCATTATTACATGCATCTTCACATATACGGTACATTATCAAAGTTTTATTGTTGGCAGTGTATTTTTGTTTACAAAGATTTATGAAATGTTAATAAGACAGTGTCATCTGTCAGGATAACATATTTGCGTTGTTTCTTTCATGCATATATAAATGTGCTTTTATGGACTGGTATTTTTACTCAACATGATTACATGACTGTCCCTTTTTGCCGTCTTGCAGCTAAATATCTTTGTCTTTTCTTGAGTTTTTAATCGGTAGAGACAGGAATTTCGGCTTTTCAGTAGTCAGTTTCTCTACCTTTTTTGCGACGGCACGTCACAATCATATCTTAGAGCAATACTCGAGAATTCTGACATTGAATCGTGAAGTTTTCAACATTTCACTTATCCAATACCGCTTGTGGACATGTTTGCTTTGAGTCAAATCAAAGAAAACATTGTCATTTTCCTGTTTGCATTTTGCCAAGTAAAGGCTGCGCTAAAATAACCGAAAATGGTAATACTCTTTGAAATCTTAAGTTGATATTCTAAACACGAAAAGCAAATTAACATTATGGATGGTGGAACGGACAATTGCGAGGATATCACCACGTGTTATGTCTTGCTTTGAACTACAAATTGGCCAAAGAATTGTCACGGGTCTTATGTCCTTACAAAGATCAAGGTTGCACCTAAGTCCTTTGAAGCACACCAAATTGATTGCTACTTTATCGATAAAGCTGTTAATGACTTGACACCCCCATTTTGAAATTTGTAAATTAATGGGCTTCTTCATTTTACAATAATTTGATATTCCACTATATATATATATATATATATATATATATATATATATATATATATATATATATATATATATATATATATATATATATATATATATATATATACATGAATACATGATTATCAAAGATGTCTAAGACACGCTGAAAAGCAGAATCAATAAAAAATGGATGGGTTTTATAATGTTTTTATGTGTTTCACGTTCATAATATTCTATCGTGTTAGTAAGGAGGTTATCCACAAGGCGACAAACATGTATCCTGAAGATGTGGGGCCTCCTTTGTGGAAACTTGCTTTGTGTCTGCTTCTGGCCTGGATTCTTGTTGTCGTCTGCCTCATCAAGGGGATTAAATCCTCAGGAAAGGTAAACTTCAACGTGCAATTAGTTACTTAAAGTGTTCTTTTAGAGAATTACAATAACATGAGTTACTTTAATGCACTACTGTAGATAATTACAATCAAATAAATTACTTTAATGTGTTATGTTGGACAAATTACAATAAAATAAGATACCTTTTTGCGTTAGTTTAGAGAATTATAATCGAATGAGTTACTTTAATGCATTACATTAGTGAATTACAATCAAGTGAGTTATTTTAATGCATTACATTGGGGAATTACAATCAAATGAGTTACTTTAATGCGTGACATTGGAGAATTACAAAAAATTACTTACTTTAATGCATTATATTATTGAATTACAATTAAATGAGATACTTTAATGCGTTAATTTTGAGAATTACAATCAAATGATATACTTTAAAGTGTTACGTTAGAGAATTGCAATCAAATGAGATACTTTAAAGTGTTACTTTAGAGAATTTGCGATCAAGTGATTTATTTTAAGGCGTTACTTTAGTGAGCTACAATCAAATGATTTTTAATGCATACATAAGTGATAAATTCCTTGGAGAGTTCCATCGGTTTATCTTCAGAGCTAACCACCCGCAAAAAGTTTGCATGAATATAAGATCAACTTAAATACATAGGATGAGGCTTTCTTGCATAGATTCTATATATTTTTTCTACATCCTCTTTTTCTTTACCCCTCAATATATTGACTATAAAACATACTACCAAGGGTAAATGTTCATTGCATTTATAGTCTGGTCATCCTTTTTTCATCAATTGCTGCAATGCATTATATTTCGGCTTCCTTTCTTGACAGGTTGTGTATTTTACTGCTACATTTCCCTATTTAATACTACTCATCCTGCTAATTCGTGGTGCTACTCTGGATGGAGCTATAGATGGAGTGATTTTTTTCGTGGTTCCCAAATGGGAAAAACTACTGGACATTAAGGTTGGCCTACAATTGTAATGTTTGTCACCATCATGCTATTAATATTTTGTGTTCGTTTGAAAATATTTAAGCTAGCTACAGATTTTAAATCATGAATAAGTTCAGTATAAATCAATGATATAATTTTTATAGTGTTTGCTTCAAGAGAACAGTAAGAGGCGCGGGTTCAAATCCCACCATCGGATCACCCTAAGTCGGCTACTGTGATGTGTCTTGGGCAAGGTGCATTACTCCAATTGACTTGGTACTAAATAACATACTTGTGTTACTGTGCCGTAAAACACCAACAAAACCAAACCAATGTGAACATGTTAGAAAGTAATATTTATCACATGACTACTGTGTTATTTATGTTAATATGCACATATCCTAATTTTCATATATTTAACAGGTGTAATAACACCTACTGATGTCACAAATGACGTTATAACGTCATGTGAAGGAAAGGGGTAAAGACCGAGACATTCGATTGTATTTCAAAGTCATTTCACTGCATTATTCTGCCGTTTGGTAAACTAAAATCAGCATTTTTCGTCATGCGATAAATATAACCTTACATTTGTGTTCATTTCAATGAAATTTGTGAAACTCGCAAATAATTTTAAACGTTTGCTCGCCAAGGCTGCAAAAAATAGAAGTTATTCGACTCGTTTCATAAATTTCATTTGAAATGAGCATCCATGTAATATCCCCTATTTATTGCATAGATTGAAATAACTCGTAATAATACAGTCGTAACACTAAAGACTAGACCTAATATCAAATACATGTATAATCATTTAATCATAAAATTATAAAAACATAGATGTCTATCTTTATTAATTGCTTTAGTGAAAATGTTGCTTGAGCAAAAGCATGTGATTCTTCTCGTCATCAAATCTAAGTTGAATATCTTCAGCTTTGCTCATCGTACCGCCACATTTAGAATATCATGTGATACACATCAATACAAAAATGCCCTTCAACTTTGATATAAGTTTGTTTTTAGATTTGGGTCGCCGCCGCGGGTCAGATGTTTTTCTCTCTTGGTATATCTTTTGGCAGCATCATGATGTTTGGAAGCTACAACAAGTTCAAAAATAATGTATACGGGTAAGTATTTGCGATATATATTCGTAAATATTTAGCAGTAATTGCACATAGGTCGTGGAAACCATTGGCACATCTTTCTTTTTAATGATATATGTTATTATCGCCTACACAAAATATGTCTTTCCTTAGCGACTGATATATACATTAGTTGTACTTTCTTGGTTAAGATTTTGCTTGTAGCTCAGTGTTTTCTGCACCCAGTATAGATAATGTTAGTCCTGCAATCATGAAATTTGGTCAGAGGATGCATCGTGACAAGAATTACATCCTCATCACAAACGTAGGTCAGTATGACTCATACTTCACTGACTTTGGTTAAAGTTTGGGTTTGTAGTTTATTTCTCAAGTTCTGTTCATGCTGCAATCATAGAACCAGATGATTATATGCATCTCTGTTAATTCTATACCCTTGCATCAACAGAATGTTGCTGTAACCTGTATTTCACATTTTACTGCCTTAGGTTAAGATTTTGCGATTAGCTCATGACCACATAGAACCAATATTTCACATTTCACTGACTTAGGTTCTATTTTGTGTTTCAAGTATCAAGCTCTGTTCATTCTAGAATCATCAAACTTGAGTATTGTATGCATTTCCATTAGTACCATACCATTACAACAAAAGAAGGTCACTGTGACCTACAGTTCACACTTTACTAGCTTAGGTTACATTTTTCCGTTTTCGTATTGACCACAGTTGTTTTGTTTTTTTGTATTATGTATACATAGTGTTTTAAATGGAATCATGAAACATAGTGAGAAGATGAATCTTGACATGTGCTACACCCTCATGACAAAAGTAGATTATTGTGACCCTTATTTTACGCATCACTGACTTAGGCTAAATTTAGTTTTTTATGTTAATTTCTAAGGCACTGTTCATCCCACAATCATGAAATTGATGATTATATGCATCGCTGTTTGTACCACATCCTTACAACAAAAGAAGCTCATTGTGACCTATATTTTATCTTTTACTTGCTTTGATTAAATGTTTGCGATTGTTTTTTTTGGGGGGGGGGGGGGTTGTGGGTTTTTTTTGTTTTTTTTTGTTTTTTGCATAATATTCTTCCCAGCATCACGCAACTTGGCGAGGGAATGCATCTTGATAATTACTATACCCTTATTGCACAACGAAGTATATATAGCCCATAATGTATGCTTCAATGACTTTGTTGAAATTGTGTCACACAACTTGTTACTGACGCCTCTATTAGTACTACATTCTTAAAATCAGGACAGGTCACTGTGATCTACGTTTGCCATTTTAATAACATAGGTTTAGTATTTGGATTTAGCTCATGACCAGATTTATTTCATGCTATATACACCCTGACTTACAGAGAAAGCTCTTTTTGAGCAGGGAATTTGGAAGTAGGAATAACTGTTTATATTCAGTGGTAAACTTTCCGTATTTATGGCTATACAATGTATATTGTGATACGTTACCATTACCAAGTACACTGTGCATTGTACATGTGAACGAGTATAGGATTTAGATGTGTGGACTGTGTACTTTCAATACGAGTCTTCAGCTGTAGTGGCTAATCAAGATAATTGATAATGCATGAACTATGCTTCTGATACTGGCTTTCCCTCTAAGGTTACTCAAAGCCTACTACATTCACCAAGTAAATTATATGATTGGAAAATGACAATAATTTCTGAAGCAGATTTCAAGAATAATGATTTAAAAAAAGAAAAACAAAATTAATATCTAGTTCTTATGAACTCATTAGAGTTTCCGTACTTTGATATCATATAAAAGTATGTTCCTTTTTATTGTTTTGTCTGTTATGCCTTGTCACAGTATGCATATATATGGTGCAACCGCATGCCAGCACAATACTGGTTATATAATGCCAATGAAATGTTAAGTTCGATACATTTAAAGATAGAAACTTCCCAAAAGACACCAAAAAAGGATTTATTAGAAAAGGGGCTAACATTTAGTTGTCAAGATTGTTTTAGTCTCAACTTATTTTCTGCATGACAATTAATGTTTAGAAAGGCTTTTGAAGACAACTGAACATTTCGTATAGGCGAGCAATGCAATTGGTGATTACAATCTGGTTTAACCTGCAGTCTCTGCCTCTTGTTTAACTTGAACCTTCAGCTATTTTGCGGAGAGTTTCGAAAGCTAATTTTGCATCGAAATGTAATTCCATGGTCTATTTATTGGTGGGCATCATCGACGCACACCAATATTTTAGTTTGATTGTTCTAAGCTGCTTTAAGTTTTATATGCACTGTCCCCAGACTGTCGTGAGTTAGACAAAATAAAAAGTGGCCTTTTTCTAACCTACCTTCCATATCAATAAATGCAGAATAAGTTTGTTTTGAACTGCAACTGGACGTATTTATCTCAAATACATGTGTAACCTGTGCACTATAGTTGGGGGATTTATCTCAGATACACGTATAACCTGTGATCTATAGTTTGTGGGTATTTAATCCATTTCAATCATGCATCATACACGCGTTGATGTTTTATTGTAAATTTTCTGTATGAGGATTAACGAGAAATCTTATTAATCTATTAGTACAGTATTTATCAACTGTGTCAACAACCCTGTCCATTATATTTTGAATACTGTGAGTCATCTCTTTTAACCGGATCGCAACATAAATACATTCGTCGGAAATTTCGAGGACGACTCGTCGTGCCTGCAGGAGGCTCGTGAGGCATCCACGAGTTTACTCCAACCCTGGCGGTCTGCAGCTTGGCGGCCTACTGTTGTCCATGTCAGACTGATTTGTCTGAGCTCTTTTTCCCGAAGTCGATAGATAAGATCTTGATGATATTTACCATTTTCTGGGGGATTCCATAGATATGAAGACTGTTCCAGGGAGTATCCCTATGCAAACTGTCAAATACCTTTTCGAAATCGATGAACATCACAAAGAGGGCGCTATTCCATTCTGTCGTTTACTCCATTATTATCTGTCGAAGGGTAAATATGTGATCAGTGCAAGAGCGAACTTTGCGGAATCCTGCTTGCTCTCTCCTGATGATTCTCTGCAACACAGGTGCGATGCGATCTAGGATAGTCCGGCTGAATATTTTACTAGACAGAGAGAGCAGTGTAATGCCCCCCCCCCTCCATACATACACTAATTAGAAGCTCAATTAGGCATATCAAAACTAAGAATATATTGTTAACTTAAAGTAGTTTTTAAATCCAATTTTGTAATAAATTACTACTTTTGTTTTATATACAGAGTCACGTTTTTACGACTCTAGGTCTTTAAAAGTATCTAGCAGAAAGAAAGTGAAACCAACAATGTAAATAATATCAACAAGCAATTTATTTCTCTATAATACAAAGTGAAATTCAAGAGATACTTACAATATTGTGAATCAAATTACAAATAATCCTAAATGTCCCAATCACAAGTCCAAAAATATAGAAAGATCCGAATGAGTTACAATAATCTTGAATGTCCTGATATAACAAAATGATATAATCCAGAATGTCTTTGAATGAGTTCACAGAAGTCCAAAGTAATGCATTAATTTAAAAGTCAATGAGCAATTTAGTAATTTGAATGAATATATTAAGTAAATAAATCCTCTCGAATTATATCTGATTTCAACGGCACAATACAAATTCTGACCACAAATGGATTCCCACAGACTGATCTAAAACGGGAATTAATTATTTGTTTACCAAATCTCCATTTATACATATTTTCACTTGATCTATATCAACAGGATGTGAAGCAATACAATAGGGGAAACAAACAGTCTAACTGTCTTTAAGACTGGCCTTGAAGTCAAATTCTGGTAAACATTATGTTTACTGATGCCCAGAATCTAAAGTGCAACTTACCTTCATGGACAAGATTTAAACACACATCATAGATTAAATATATATAACACTACCACCAACCCCGCATAAAGAAAACGAAAGATTTATGCAATAAAGCTTTCTGCTACATATTTGTCAAATATGCATAGGATACAATAATAATCACAATTATATAGGGAGATGTTTTATGAATGGCACTCAGCTGAATTACACAAAATATGTGAATGGTTTTCGAGTGTTCTTCCCAGGCGTCGTTTCATATAATAACGTCATCTATGTGCGCATCACAATCATCTAGACCAGATTGTAACATGTTTATACGACGTTGGTATGTTGCCAGAGAATTTATCTTTCCTATAGGCATCACTTGATGCTGATAATGCCCATCTGGTGTTGCAAATCCCGAATTTTTTTTGCTCTTACCGTGAGTGGAATTTGCCAGAATCCTTTTAAAGGGTCAAACTTGGTGACATATTTCGCAGTTCCAATTTTGTCGATGCAATCACCTATTCTTGGCATTGGAAATGAAACCGTTTTGGTGACACTGTTGACTTTTCTATCGTCAATATTCATGCGGAATGTATTATCTTGTTTAGGCACAAGAATACATGGTGAACTCCTGTTAATTTTATTTGGTTCTATAAAATCATTCTCCAGTAAATACTGAATTGTTTCTTCAAATATTCCTGCTTGAGAGGATTCATGCTGTAAGGATGCTGTATCACTACTGTAGAATCTGCAATATAAACGTCATGATGAATTTTATTTGTTCGTGTTGGAACATAAGGAAACAAGTGCTCATACTCATGTAATAGCTGTTATAGTTCATTTCTTTCCTGCTGTTGTAGATGTGAAAGTTTCTGGTACAGATTCTTTAATATTTCCGACGTCTGAAGTTTGGTTAAACCAAAATCACTACAGTCAGATTGCATTCCATCGTTTACATCCTCACTGTGTGGGACAGGTACAACTAAATTGACTGAATAACTAACGGTCCTACCTCTGTCACAATACTCCTTTAACATATTTATTTGACAAAGTTGTTTCTGTTTCAGCCTCCCAGGAGTGTTAATGATATAATTTAAGTCATTACTTCTTTTCAACTGTATAAGGACCATAACATTTAGCCCGAAGAGGATTTTGAGGTATGGGGAAGAGAGCCGGAACTTTATCACAAAGCGGAAAACTCCTTTCCTGTGTATTTCTGTCATACCTTAATTTCATTTTTGACTGAGTAGAGTGAAGATTAGTTCTTGCCACTTCACAAGCCTTTGACAACATATATTTGAAATCAGAGACTAGTCAAGACGATTAATCTTTGAATCTTCATTCGAAAGAAGTTTCTCTTTCAATAACTTCAATGATTCACGGACATTATGTCCAAAAACCAGTTCAAAAGGACTAAAACCCAATGATTCTTGAACTGATTCTCTAACAGCTAACATCAGCAAATGAACACCCGCATCCTAATCCTTTCCTGTATCAAAGCAATATGACCGAATCATATTCTTTAAAGTTTAATAAAATCTTTCCAAAGCCCCTTGACTTTCAGGCAGAGGATTTAAACTGTTGGATGCCTAATTCATGCATAGCTTGTTGGAAAATTCCAGACATAAAATTGGTCCCTTGATTAGACTTGACAGATGAGTACTTTAGTAATTCCAATCAATATATTAAGTAAATAATTCCTCTCGAATTATATCTGATTTCAACGGAACAATGTAAAATCTGATCACAAATGGATTCGCAAAGACAGATCTAAAACAAGAATGAATTATTTGTTTTCCAAATCCTATTTATACACATTTTCACTTGACCTATATCAACAGGATGTGAAGCAATAAAACGGGGAAAAAAACAGTCGAAATGTCCACAAGACTTGCATTGAACTCAAATGCTAGTAAACATCCTGTTTACTAGTGACGAGATTCTAAATTGCAACTTACATTCATGGACAAGATTTAAGCACACATCATATATTAAATATACATAACAACGTAGTGTTTCATCACGTTATTCCGTCATGTAATAGATTCGTTTTCTTGAATGAAATTCTAAAGGAATGCCTCCGCTACACATCAGAATTTTTGTCACTAAAATGAGGATGATACGAATGATAATTACTAGAGCATTATAGATCATATACAGAGAGTGCAGCATGATTCTGCTACATGTATTAGCCTTAAAAATGTTTCCATGAATGATGTTTTATGAAGCGTACATTATCTACATGATTATGCAAAGCGGACGATAAAGTTTTCAAATGTTTAATGCGTATGTACAATCATTTTTAAAAGTGGAGCGTAAATGTTTAGTCACACTTTTATATATTGTGAATCAAATTAATACAAATTAATACCAATTAAATTAATTCCAATCAAATTAATACAAATTGCACAAATTTATCGGCGCTTGTGTTGTTTCTTTATTTCAAATAGTCACACTTTTTAAATTTCTACTAACTATCCTTTTATCCATCCTCAGAGATGCCATGTTGATTGCCATAATGGACATGGTAACAAGTATTATCGCTGGATTTGTTATTTTTATGACGCTGGGTGGAATGGCCAAGGCCATGGGTGTTGCTGTAGAGGATGTAGCAAAGGGAGGTAAGTCGGGAATACAGTCTTCATTTGGAATCGAATGATAGAACAAACTAATTGAAATTCAAAATAAATAAACTGTTTATCTCTGCATGAATATCTAACTTTGAAAAAACAAAAACAACAACAACCCCAAAACAATACAGTGATGATCAAGGGTCCTAAAATGATCCGCTAAGCTTTATGGTGTGTTGCACGGGTATCCGTCAGGTAATTATTGTTGGCGGTAATGTATTCTATATACAGTAATGAAATTGTAAGAGTGACGAAGGTTGCATTTTGAATGATTTGGAGGTGTACAAATATTCCGCTTTGGTATGGTTATATTTGTATGTATGTTCCCATTATTTTGATATTGTTTTTTGGTATGTATGTTCCCTCTATTTTGATATGGTTATTGTTGTATGTATTTTCCTTTTATTTTCCTATCTTTTATTTGGGAAAGTCCAGTTTTTTTCACCCACTCTTTCCTCTCCTTCACGTTTGTGAGCGTGTCTGTGTGTGGTTTAATGAAAATGTTTATAAGTGTTAACCAGTGTGAATATGTATTGACTCTTTGTAATCATACCATAGAAGATCATGAGAT
The DNA here is from genome assembly GCA_029931535.1 of Margaritifera margaritifera. Classification (NCBI taxonomy): domain Eukaryota; kingdom Metazoa; phylum Mollusca; class Bivalvia; order Unionida; family Margaritiferidae; genus Margaritifera; species Margaritifera margaritifera. The sequence continues at coordinate 1,294,135 of JAQPZY010001514.1, forward strand.
GTTGAAGCAATTGCAAAACAATCTGATGTATCATTTCATACATCATACCCCAGGAATAAGTGACCTCTCTGGAATATTCGCTCTTGTGGGAATTTGTTGATGGAATGCTCGAAACAAAATAGCAATATGTTTAAATGACGCTGGTAGTTTGTTAAAATACTAAACATTTCTGGAAGAGAAAACACACAGTTGTTTCCAGGAAGTAAAAGTTTAAAAAATCCAATCGATGCAAAAATATGTGTTTGTTCCACTTTAGTTGCTGACTCTTTTGTAGTTGTTACAGTTGAGGCCAAAAAGTCGATTTTTTTCTCATTGATTTGGACGTTCGATGTTGGGACTCAAGTCCATAACATAACAAAAACATCTTACAACTATATCTCAACACAACTGAGGTACTGAGAATTCACAATTCCTTTATTTTGCACTTAAGCAGCTAAATAAATCGGTGAATCGAGCCTTATTTGCTCTGTCATGTTATACTTAAACACCCTGCACATATTCAAGAGTCTTGCAAGGTAAATAAACTAGGCTCCAAGAATTTTTATTAGGCCAATGTCCTACAAAATGTTTGGTGAACATAATCATAGAGTTTCATGGTGGTGGGTGCTATATTACCAACTCTATGCCATTAGAAACTTCGCGATCGGAGCTATCTCGTAATGCTGTAAGATTTTATAACGTCATGGGCCTTGGTGCTAATGCCAAACGTCCAAATCAAGAAGACAAAGACTGACATTCAGTTCTAAGTCGTTCTCAGCTACAATTGCCATTGTTATTGTTATTTTTATTATCGTCATCATTATTATTATTATTTTTATTATCGTCATTATTATTATTATTATTATTATTATTATTATTATTATTATTATTATTATTACAGGATATGGTTTAGCTTTTGTAGCGTATCCGGAAGCTCTGTCTAACATGCCACTTCCGCAACTGTGGTCCATACTATTTTTTTTCATGCTTTTTACTCTTGGACTTGACAGTGAGGTATGTAAAATAATCTTTATACATTTTAAATAATATTTTCTCAACAAGTACTTAAACATATGAGAGATTTTAAAAAAATATTCCGTATTAGTGTTTACTCTTGGAAGAAAAAAAGTTCATCCATCATGCTACCGTTTCTTCTAAGTCCGCTCTAAAATAAACAATAGCATTTCAATCTCAGCTTATCTCGTCAGTTTGTTTTTGTGAAGAATATTAGATAATTTTGTTCTTTTCAGTTCGCTATGTTGGAAACAACACTCACATGTCTCCAAGACGAGTTTCCGCGTCTGAGAAAGTACAAGGGCTACTTGTGCGTCGGCGCTGGAATTGTATGCTACCTCATCGCTTTGCCCTGCATTACGCCTGTAAGTGAAAATTTACGCTTTGATGAAGATGACGATATTTTTTTTTTCTTTTTGTTAGATTTGAGCTTGAGTAAGCGTTAGTTATATTGAACAACGCAGAGGGGTATTTAATTGTACTCTTCATAATTCTAATTATATTTTCTCTCCTTTTTATGACTCTACGTCATTAGACTCTACGTAATATAGTTTGCTGATATCTATCTCGAGCTGTCATTAAACTGAGTCTTTTCAAAGGTCACCAAGTGCTGCCCTATTTACCCCATTCACGGATGGATGTGTTTGCTAGAGAACATTGGTGGGGGGGGGGGGGTCTGTAAGTGGAATCCACCATTATTTTCCTATATGCGTCTTGCAAATAAAATCTTAGAGTCTGAATGATACTCTTTGGTATGTTTTGCTTCAGTTTTAAAGAAAAATGAAAAAGGTGAATTTTGACGGGAAGGGGCGAGCGTGTTGGACTCCTAGAACACTTTCTTGTGCCAGCATAAAGCCTACGAAGTTTCTACGATTCAGGGTTTCTGAACAAGATAAGAATCAGAACTTAGGGCTCAAAATAGATGGCCTTTATTTTCACGTCAAATGTATGCATTGAAGGAGTTACTTGGCACTGACATTTTGAAATTTCATAGTTAAATGATATCCTACCCATTCAAAAATGAATGAAATGGAATCAGAAATAAATTATAGGAACATTGTTTTATTTTTTTACACCCAACTGCAAAAAACGTTTGACAAAAGAAACAACTGTGTGAACGTTTTCAGTGCTAATAGATTAAGTATTAAACATTTACGAAATCTATACTTATGCTGCAAATATTTTTACTATATTTTACTGTCAATCGATGCGATTTACAACGATGACTATATATATATATATATATATATATATATATATATATATATATATATATATATATATACTCAGTTTATCTTAATTTTTCATAGATAGCAAAAGATGGTCAATGAGGAGACACATTACATTAAAATGTATGCATGCCAAAAATACACATTATAAAATATAACACAAAGAACAAAATGTTATTTTTGTAAATCGTGCAATATTTAACTATCTATCTATCTATTTATCTCTCTCTCTCTCTCTCTCTCTCTCTATATATATATATATATATATATATATATATATATATATATATATATATATTAAGGTTTATGACTGATACAATCTGCATCTGCATCAGAATATCGCGAAGTCAACGCGAATATTATACGCTATGTACAATTGTATCTATTCAAATTTTGAAAAACTGGCAATAAGGAAAAATATTTCGATTTTCTAAATTTAGGACGGGAGGTTCCATTTGTATTTATTTACTTTAGAGTATTTCACATTAAGTTGTTGACCCATTTGTATTTCTTTACTTTAGGTGGGAGACTACATCGTGGGACTCATGGACGGCTTTGGCGCTGATTTCTCTTTACTGTTTGTGGCAACCTGCGAATGTATAGCTGTCATGTGGGTCTACGGTATGAAAATATCATATGTTTCTTTTTCTTAAAAATCAAATAACCCTACATTCAGGTACTATGAAGCATTGCAGTTTGTAAACATTTGGGGCCTTTGTATTGATTTGGAGGAAATAATTGATGTGCAAAATACAGAGAAAAATGGGGAAGACGCAATATTTATAATACAGATAGTTCTCAAAACTGGTGTACCTTTGTTGATTGAGTAGATGGTGATTCGTTTAGAAGGTAATATAGAATATTACAAATTGTGATTAGGTATCCTACGTATAAAATAGCAACAAAAAAATACAGAAACGCTATTAATACCATCACTACTTCATCATTATCATAATCATCGTCATCATCGTCTTCTTCCTGTTGCTACAACTAATATACTGTCACTGTTAGCCCTACATCTGCTTTTACAATCATATGATGACGTACCCTCAGAGAATAGAGACAGGTGTAATATATATATATATGTATGTATATATATATATATATATATATATATATATATATATATATATATATATATATATATGTATGTATATATATGGGTGAGTGGGTGTGTGTGTCTGTGTGTGTGCGACTAATGTGATTTGTCTTCCTAGTTTCCCTTCAATATCCGACTGAAGAAGAAAAAAGCATTTGTAAGGTAACTTCAACATTCTGATGTCGATTTACGAACGAAGGAAGAAAAATCATTGTTCACTTGTTGATAATTCCTTTTCAGGTGTTAGAAGATTTATCAGTGATACAACTTATATGTTGGGACGTGCACCAACACCTGTTTTTTACTGGGCATTCTGTTGGGTCTTCTGCGCACCAGTCCTTGTTGGGGTAAGAGAGAGAGAGAGAGAGAGAGAGAGAGAGAGAGAGAGAGTGAGAGAGAGATGGAGGGAGGGAGAGAGAGAAAGATCCTGAACGACTTTTGCGCTGAAGAAGAATTACTCGTCTTCATTCTTGAGGGACACTATACTTAGCATAAAGTACAGTCCAAAAGTATACATATTCTTACAGCGAATATATTTACTCCGAGTTCATGTATTCATATGGTCATGTTTATATTTACTTGAAATAGTTGTTCAAATTTTTACACTTTTTTTTTAATTGGCACCATATAGCCAACATTGTGGCTGAGGTGACGTTAAACGCTAATACATACATGCATTTATATTGTATTTTGCTGTAAATGCTAACTTTGTTTAATGACACTTAAGCTTATATAGGTAAGCGTACCATATAATTTCGAGGGTATTATATATATATATATATATATATATATATATATATATATATATATATATATATATATATATATATATATATATACAGAGACAGAATCACAGAGAGAGACAGAGAGAGAGAGACAGAGAGCAACATGCTCATGCAATCCCAACACGTGAATACTCACATCAATTTCTTTTAATGCCAAGATTTGGCCTTTGTCATACAGTAAATATTCCATATGACTCCCGGTTTCCCTTTAAAAAAAATATTTTTTGTGGCTTAACATATTCATTTTTTATGACTTATTTTAATGTCCACCGCATAACCAAAGAAACTTTAGTGCAAAACACTGGCGGGCGGTGACACTTGTGTAAGTCGAATTCTATAAATGGGTTTGAATGTTCTGATTCAAGATCAAACTAGAATTAATTGTCAATAGTTTGTATCCTCGATTATCATTCGCTGGGCCTAGAGACACAATTTGCGTTTTTAGCTGTGAAGTGGTGAACGAAACGCGGAAGGATTAAATTTTCGCTTGTAATAAGCACTTAATATAAAATATGGCAAAATTCTGCTTCTTCAAAGAAAGCTATGACATTAAAAACAGAAATCGTTTAATTAGAATCAGTATCCTAACTGATTGATGGAATAAAGATCATCAATACTTATTTTCATCAGCAATTTAAACAATTCAGCATGTTTTCTTCTGTCCTTTAGTCAGCATAGACATGGAAATACCTCAGACATTGGTATGCAACAACCATCGATTTTATTTTTGTCTCTGCAGCTGCTGTTTATATACCGTATGGCAAAATACAATCCTCCCAAGATTGATAAAGACACAGATTACCCAGAGTTCGCCCAGGTGATTGGTTGGCTTCTTACTGCCTTTGTGATATGTCCAATCCCTCTCATGTTCCTATACAAGCTGTATCAGTCGAAGGGAAGTCTCTTGCAGGTAAGACAAATGGGCCCTTGGCATTTTATGTCGATTTCGAGTATATGTTTGCCCCGTAGAAAATCATAAAGTCGGGATTCTTGTGTTCTGTTTTGACCTTGTTCAGTTATGCTAATATGTATTACAACATAGACAAATTTATTCATCATTCTTTTCCAATTTGGGAAAATGGCATTTGCAAAGATTTACATGTTTCCAATCATGATGAAAACATGCATGCATGTAGAGGAATAGTCATACCATTGCGATGCGAGACCTACTGCTGTATAATTACCATGTATCAAGAAATGCATGCATTTTGCCATTATAAGTGATGGCATATGTGAATGCATATTTATCTTCATAATTAAGGGTTCTTTGAAGGTTATGCATAGCTTTTCAAATACTGAATGGTTTTCAATGTTCTTACACTCAATGGGTACATCACAACTTAAGAGAGTTTTGTGCTTCATGGAAATAATTCAAATACGTTATTAAATACAAACTTTATATAATGTGTAGAAATTATTCAATTATTTTTGTCACGAAAACGCCACAACCAGAATAAGATTTTCTTTGGATTTTTCCGGTCTTTTATTGTAACTAAGATTTCCTTGGTAACATGGTTTTGTTATTAGCGTCTTTGAGTTTAATATAGATCTGAAGCTGATGATAATATCTGGACAAACTTTGTGAGTAGAATTGAGTTGTAGATGATATCTGGTCTATCTTATTCATGTTCCCAATTTTGCACACACATATAAAAACTTTAAGACTATTCACTTTAAATAAATATAAGATAAACTCTTAATTTAAGCTTCTTTTGATCAATTCTTTACAATAAAATATCGCAGCAACATGAAAATGTTCGCCTTTTCTCCTACTGACACATTCTTTGCGCTTTGTGTTTACAGAGGCTGAAAACAATCACAACGCCGACGTTAGAGTGGGGACCGAATGATAAATCACTAAAACAGGAGCTTCGAATGGATTATATTGTGAATGGAGGCAAACACGGACTCGATAATCCTGCAGTTGTTTTCGATGATTGAAAACAGCATCCACTCTAAAAAAAATCGATGCTGTTAATGGTACCAACATGTCAATTAACACTACTTAACACCTTATTATTATCTAGGCAAATACGAAGACAATCAGCTGTTGCTTGGCGCAACAGATTGCAGCGTTATTATTACAGACAGTTTGTGGGAACATAAGCTGACAAGTTCCTACATTCTGTACTATAATGATGACCGCGGGCTTTTTTATCATTCATAGAGGTAGTATTTGGATTTCATTCCAATATAGAGGGTACCTTATTATTGTTTATAAAGCAATAAGTCTGTAAACATTGATAAGAAATGTGCAATTACGAAAGCTTTTAATGTGCAAATGATGGTGGGCACAGAGAGAAAATAATTGAACTATCATTTTCATGGGTGGTGTGCATAAAGCTAATGCTTGACATATATGCTGGTCCAGCGGCCTATAATAACTCCAGCAACTATATCATCACCGGTAGCCAATAGGAGGGTTAACAGCTTAAGCTTGGTGTGAGTAGTTACATCATGCTAAATAAAGTAGGTCATTTTGTGGGAAATGAACTCACAGATTGGGGTAAAATGTAAGAAATATGCAGTAATTTTGAGCTGTGATAACTAAAAAAATGTTGCGTAGATTAAACTCGAATTCTAAAATTTTCTTTCTCGGCGTTTACATAGGAAGAATATAAATATACTAGTCAGTACGTATTTTGCAAGGTAACTTGTGCTTGTTGTTTATATGTATATTTCATTTATAAATGTCAACTTCTTTTTGTACATTATTTCTTTCTTAAACCCTGCCAAATAATTTTATAATTTTAATCTCAAATTTTATATTGTACTTTAACTTATAGATAGGTTGCATATTCTCTACACCGTTCCCTTTGGTTTATTATCCAGTAACTGAAATTAATACAATGAAGTACAATAGTATAACTTTCACAATTATACTATGATCTGTTGCCTGTATGGGATTATAGTGACCTTTCGGAGAGAGAGAGAGAGAGAGAGAGAGAGAGAGAGAGAGAGAGATCACATATGCGAGAATACAGGAGCAACGTACATTTTAATTCACGCACAATTCACAGAGCTGAAGACATCATATTCTTTTGAGACTTTTTCGTCCGGTATCCTCAAATTCATAGCATTTCTGCACTTAAAGTTTCTAGTTTGTATCTCTCAGAGCTTTTCGGACAGAGTCAAAATGCGTCACGACGTAACTGAAAAGTTGAACGCCACCACAAGCAACACAGTTATCTTCAGATATTAAATTATCTCTAGACTGCAGTCTCTGTATAAATTGTCCATGGTTCAACAGCTTCAAAATATGTTCCTTTACTGGTACTGCAACAAACAAAGATTTTAAAACTCTTCAAAATCTCAGCAGCTTCTGCATTCCCGGTGCTGATGACAAATTTCTACCAATATGAATAACCTTATTGGAATGCCGATTAATTCACAGCGTTATCTACAGACATCAGTGTAGTTGAGACATTTGATGTTTTAACACCTAGATGGATATTTGAGGTGTAAATAACTAAATAATTAGATGTATATATGAGGAATAAAGTCATACTTAAACAGGCCATTTTATGTATCAACCATTTCTTGTCTAGCCATGACAATTTTGGTTACATAGTTTCTTACATTGAGACAAGTTTTTGTGGTGACAGGATTCAAGATTTAGAGGCAAATCTCCAGATCTTGGGCGGCTCTCTCTGGGTTATCGGACAATATCCGTGTTGCCAGTGCTGTGCAAAGTATTTGAAAAAATTGTGCAAGCAAACATTAATAACTTCTTGGTAACGAAGTAAACCGTATTGCCTAATCCACCACAGCATGGCTTTCAAAATAATCTAAACTGCCGCACGGCCTTTTTTGATCTTCAAGAGGTCATTAAGTATAACTCTGACTGTGGTAGTCCTACCTGTCCTGCCTTTCTCGATACTCAAAAGGCCTTTGACATCGTATGGCACGCTGCTCTGCTCTTGAAACTGAATAATATGGGAATTCGGGGAAAAATCTGGAGAATAACAGAGAATATATATCAAAGCGCACAAAGTGCTGTCGTGGTTAGCAAATACCAGTCTAGATGGTTCTATATCAAGCAACCCGTTAGACATGGGAGCGTCCTGTCCTCATTTTTTGTATCTGGTATTTATAGACGAGTTGCTTCAGCACTTAGTAAAAAGCAAAGTAGGGTGTAAAATTGGAAGTTTAGAGTGCCGCTGCCCTACGCTTGCAGATGACCTCACTTGTATCTGAAATACTCCGGATAACTTAACTAAAATGTGAGAGATTATTATCGAATATTCTAAAAAACGGAACTACAAAATAAATTCTAAAAAGTCATATAATATAATTTTTGGCAAGAGAACAAATTCTAATTATAAGCTGTCCCCAACACTTGGCACATAAATAATTCACGAAACTGACTCCGTTACTCAACTAGGCATACTACAGGATAGGTCACGTCGTTCCATTAAACGCACCTCCAACGCCTTCAAAAGAGCAAGGCAAGATTTTTTGGTCTTGCAAACGTTACGATTGGGACCCTAAACCTGAACCCCAAAACATCCGCCAGTTTATATAAGAAAATAGTGATTCCAACCTTATTCTACGGCTGCGAACTTTGGAATGAGCTTCAAAAAGGAGTTCTACTGGAGCTCAACACGTTCCAACACTTTACGGCAAAAATAATTCAGGGATTACCTGAACAAACGCGGTCAGATATGCGTGAGTCAATGCTGGGACTAATAAGAATCACAACAAAAATTGATCGAAGTCAACTTTTCTTCATAGGTAAACTCTGCACCCTATCCAATAACACCATCTCCAAGCAAATATTCATCATACATGTATTTTGATAGCACCCAAATATGTACAATCTGGTTTTATTCCAGATAATAGGAATTTACTTCAGAAGTGTGAGCTTGCAGATTTCCTCCTGAACTTCATTAAGGAATCAATTTCCCCTCCCAAATCTTAGTGGAAACAATTGGTCAACATGACAATACTTGAAAAGGAAGAGATTGCTTGGCGTGAGAGAATAAATATACATCATGATTTTTGTATATTTCGACACTTACAAGTATAAATTTGCCCTACGACTCTGTACTGTATAGCGAGGAATAATTATAAACGCAAATTAACAAGGTTTAAAGCATCCCGGTGGGTGTTACAACCAGGTCATGATGTTACTCACTGTCAAAAATGTGGTCAGAATTATACCGACCTCCTTCAGCATGTGGTCACATCATATATATTAACGACACAAATTGGCAACGACTTTCACTGGGCCATGTTTGACAAGTTTGGACTAGAACTAACATAGAGCTTAACCAAAGTAACGACGAGTCACAGTTACTAAAACTCTTAAGAAGTGACCTTAATATGTTTCATTGACTTTCTGAAATGCTTCCCTAAATCATCAATGTAAATTGTTAAATTTCTCTGTTTCTGTCCTATTCTCTATATTTGTAAATGAACTCTCCTTACGGAGGAAATAAAGATTGATTAATTAACGAGGAACATAATTCCTTATAGTTGCTAAAATGTCCAGAGTTTCTTTTCCTTATTCATTTAAAGGCAGAAAACGTCGATTAGCGTGCATATATTATTCCCATTTTGTCTGTGCAAAGATGCGGTTAAAACCATAGACAATAAGCCAAATGACTACATTACTAATAAACAGTTCTAAAATGTTATAATAATTGAGGACAATAACATTTTCTTTTTTTCTCCTACATCTAATGCTTCAAATATTATTTATTTTTTGTTAATTACTGTTTGCATGCCAATGATAAAAATAATTGTTGTCGTAAACACATTTCCTGCGGGGATTGGTATCATGACCACTGTTTGGATTGTTGTAGGCCTAGCATTGTAGACCGGTCGAACATCGGACTGCCTTTAGAGCCTAATATCTTTAAACAAAATATTTTATTGATTGTGTGCTTAACTGTTATGCTTTACTTATTTGTGTTCTTATTTCTGCATTCAAATGTGAATTATGGGGCTTTGATTAGCTGGCAGTCAATTTTGGTAACAGACGCTATACCTACATTTCGATAGTCATTTGATTTCGGTTTGCACTCAACACTCGTCCAGCCCCGATTTTTCTATTAACTACAAACATATGTACGAGTGTATTGAGAGTGAAATAACTCCTTAACCAAGAATTAGTATTATATTCCATCGCGAATTGTGTCTTTAGTCGATTGTCGTAAAGGTTATAAGGTATTTTGACAATGGGTAACACTGAATATCGAAGAGAAACATATTTTGGTAAGTTCATGCAGTTTTGCGTATATGATTGATGTGGAAGGTGATTTTAAATAAGCTAGTATATGAAATCTACTTTATGTTGCTTGGATTTTGTAAGCACTTGTTTTGACTGGCGCCGCATTCATTCACAATACACTCACAGCTGTACCTGTTAAACACGTTTCATTTATGCTCTGTTCGTGATGGAGAGAGAGAGAGAGAGAGAGAGAGAGAGAGAGAGAGAGAGAGAGAGAGAAAGAGAGAGAGAGAGAGAAAAGAAGAAGGAGAAAGAAAAAGAAAGAACTCAATAAGGAAAATATGTTTCTTAAGGGCAGATATATTTTATAAATTGGGAAAATACAATAGTTCCTGTAGTGATATTGCCACAGTGGCATTATTAGTTTTTTTCACTGAATAATTTCACTACAACCTTTCTTGGGGGTCAAGTCTGCAACACATTTTATTTTAATGTGTGTTGTTTTAATCTAATATTGTTCGTTTTAATGTACATGCATTGAGAGTTGATCAGATGAAAATAATTGTCGTTTTATAAACAGATTTTATTTTGCATATGTTAGTCAAATGACCATACTTTTGCTACATTTTAATTGCACACATCTAAATATATCTAGGTTATTTATTTTTATGATGCAAATATTTTAGTGTTATTTGATATTTTTGTATCCAAACTTTTAGAAGACGTTACTTATATTCATCTCGTATTGTTGATATTTAAATATTTACATACGGGTTTAATTTCCTTGTAAAGAAAAAAGTTAAAACGTTCCCAAAGAAAGGTATTCAGAATATATATGTAAACGTGGCATTGTCCCAACACTCGCATTTTTTCTCCTAATTTAAGCTTTGTAAAGCTTTACAATTATAAAGCAGATATTTTGATCATTCAAAAAAGTTATATAAGTATAATTTCATGTCTGAAATCATAACTAATAAAGAAACGAGAAGACCATGTCATTTTTGTACATATTGCATCTGAGTTCTCTGTGAGCTGTATATTAGTAAAATATCACTAGATTTTTAAAATATCACAGTCCGGCTTCTTCTCTCTCCGCTTCTATTCCAACTCTTCTTCTTACTTGTTTTGTTCTTTTTCATCACCTTCTCGGGAAATAAATAAAGAAATAAATGTTTTTTAGTGTCATATACATGTATAAATGTATACTTCTTATGCCCTGGGACGGGGTTATTGTGTGTATATGTATAATTGTTATGCCCCTGAGATGGGACTATTGTGTGTTTAAGCTTTGGTAAACTTTTTTTTTTGTTATGATTTTTTTTTTTTTTTTGCTCTTGTAATTAACTAACCTCTTATCCAGTTCACTTCGGGCTTGGGGTATACAATATAATCACATACTCTGCCTTCTCTCAGTAACATACCCTCCCCAGGGTGGAGCCATATGATCAAGAAATACCTGAAGGCTACATTTTATTTTTAACTTTAACAAAAAAATATTCATCGCTTGCCTTTCGATAACCAATACCACTTTCATGTCATGTGTAGTATTATTAGGAACATATTTACCTTATGTACTGTATCACTAGTGCCCTTCGGTCACGTGATTAGGGACATGTGATCCAAAAAATCGTAATAACACAATTTGGTAAAAGTTTTATGTTCAAGAATAGTTTCACTCGTAATTCTAATTCACTTTGTGTAACGAATGTTGCCTCATCAAATACTTCACTTTCGCCCTTTTTCACACCTGCCTCTGAGTTACCGCATATAATAATAATAATAATAATAATAATAATAATAATAATAATAATAATAATAATAATAATAATAATAAAAATAATGAGGACTAAGTACAGCGCTTAATCATTAAAAGTTCTAAGCGCTTTACAATATTAGTTAACACATCAGGACATATATATGGACACGATTACAAAAACAAACACCCTGAAATTACAAACAATAAACATGTTTAAAATAATTAAGCTAAGGAAATATTGCTACGTCTCAAGTCTGTTATTGCAATCGAAATAGGTGAGTTTTAAGAACACTTTTGAGTGAGATCGCAGTGTCATTGTGTCTACGTTCAACAGACAATTCGTTCCAGGTAGCTGGGCCCTGGTACCCAAAAGAACGTTGTCCGTAAGATTTCGTTTTGATAGTGGGAATAATGAGAATAGGAGTGTCGGAAGAGGAGCGTTAGTATCCAGAAGGGGTGTACACACGGATGAGGTCTGATAGATATTTTCGACTGGAGGCAGTCAATGAAATGTAGCATAGAAAACATATTTTGTGTTTGATCCTGGAGTGAACAGGTAACCAGTGGAGGGCGCATAGCAGGAGGGAGGAGTGCTCGGTTCTTGGTACTCTAAGGATGATATGAGCAGCTGTGTTTTAAACCTTTTGAAGTTTCTGTAGAAGATACTGAGACGAACTAGATAAAAGAAAATTACAATAGTCCAGTCTAGAGAATACTAAGGAACACTCAATTGTTTAGTGACATCAACTGAAAGATAATTGCGATTGGAGCTGATATGTCTCAGCTCCATATATGTATAATTGCATATGTTCATGACTTGTTGGTGTAATGAGAGAGTACTCTCGAGAGTGACACCTTGGTTTCATACTGATTGTGTTAATTTAATATTTGTGTTGCTGATAGTTATTGTTTGAGGTAAAGGATGGGAATGAGAAAGTCTTTGTGTGGTGATCAGAGTGGCTTCAGTTTTATCATCATTCATCTGCGCTTGTTACATGCCATCCATGCCTTCATATCGGAAATGCACCTCTTAACGCCTTGGATGGTAGCATCAACTTGAGTTGGGTGTCTAGTTTTGTATATTTGAAATCATCAGCGTACAATTGGTGAAACACCGGATGACGATATATGACACTGGAGAGGGGCTGAGTGTATAGAATGAAGAGAACGGGTCAAAGAACAGACCCCTGTGGAACACCAAAACATAGATCAACTGGGCTGGAATATTTTCCATTTACGGACAAAATGTGTGTCCTGTCGACTAAGTAAGACTTGAGCCACAATAAGGCTGTATCGCAAATTCAAAATACATGCTGGAGATTGTGAAGTAATATAGCATGTTCTGTTGTGTTCAATGCTGCAGACAAGTCAAGGAGGGTGAGGACTGTAATCGTTCCACTATCCAAAGCAGAGAGAGGGTCGTTAACTACTTTCAGAATGGCAGTGTCGGTACTGTGGCGAGTGTGATATGCAGACTGTAAATTGCTAAAAAGACTATTTAAATTCAAATGAGATACCAGTTGGAACAGAACAATTTTTTCTAAGATTTTTTACATCAATGGGAGGTTAGAAAGAGGGCGGTAGTTTTTTTTAAATCGTTAGGGTCAAGCGGTGGTTTCTTCAACAGATGCTTTGCAATGGCAGTTTTGATAAATGATGGGAATTCCCCAGATGCAAGCGAAGTATTAATGACATTGGCTAGTGAAGGCACCATTGAATCTAAGCACCCTAGCAGCAGTGACGGAATCGGATCAAGTTCACATGACTTTGGGGCACTCTTCATCAGTATTGTACGTAAGAAATAGAAATAGATTCAAATGCTGGTAAAGGTTGCCTTTAAAAGTGTGCATCACAACCGTGTGGTGACGATGAGTCGATTGAAATTGTGTTGTCAAGCTGATCTCTAATAGTGTGCACTTTGTCACGGAGGAAATTTGCAAACAGGTCCCGAAGTTCGACCGGGGAGAAGGTTGTTTGAAGTGATGTACATGTGTTCCTTGACATTAGCTTGTTGGTAATATCAAGAGCTCTTTGCAGCTGGAGCGTTCAGTGGTCCTAGTACTGGAATAGGTTGATTTCGCTGCATGAACTATGTTTGTGACATTCTTCTTAACGGCTTCATAGATTTGCTTAGGAATAGAAAGACCTGATGAAAGTCAAAGCCTCTCAGTCTTACGGCGTTCTCTTTTAGCAGTGCGAAGCTGGTCCCTAACACTACTATACCATGGAGAACACTTCTGAATAGATACTCTGCACTTTGCTGCTGGAGCATGTTTGTGAAGCAATGAACACAAGCACTTATCAAGTTTTTCTGCTTTAGGAGGTAACACAGTTGTTAGGTTTGCTTGGATGTCATCGATTAGTTGGGTTCTATTGATCATACAGAAGTTTATCTTAGTAGCAAACAAAGATGGAGGATTAGGAACTGATACATCAAGACGGCATATGACACAGAGTGATCTGATGCAAGTTCGTGGGACACCAATGAAGACTGTAGAATATTATCATCAGGTCTATGAAGAATCCAGTCTAAAATGTGACCATGTTTATGGGTGGGTTGGCTAACTGACTGTTTGAGGTTGAAAACGTGAATGGAAATTGGAATGTTGATGTGTATGGGTTTCCAAGACAGTCAAAGTGAAATTTAAAATTTCCAAGAATAATCAGGCTGCCACCTATTGAATTTCCATGTTCAAGAGGAGGGCGGAGGAGGCAGAAAAATGGACTGACCTTTGTTGCATTGTGAAGGTGATTTGGACCAGTTCAAACGATGTTTGGTCGAAATTGAAGGTTGCAGCGTAGTTAAGACGGTGGATTATGGAGTTTGTTGGGATGACAGCAATGCCACCTCCACGGGAGTTGCGGGGGAATTAATTGATTTAGTAACCGGTGGTGTTCGATCCTAGCACTTTAAGTCGGACACCAACTACAAACTGCATAGATCCAGATCTGCCGTCTCATAATGTGCTTGCAGATCTGGGTATATGCAGTTTGTTAGCAGTAATTAGTAGAACAAACAACATAGACCTGAATTTGCCGGCGCATTATGCGACGGCAGATTGGAGTCTATGTTGTTTGCAGATGGACCTGACTTATAAGCGATTATATACGGTATGTCCTTCGGTGGAGTCATGGGCTCAATATTTAGGATACTTTTTGCTTTAATGATTTCCATCTCTTATATGCCAACAAACTCTACTTCACTTTATGCTTGAAATATTATATGATCTCATTCATCCATTCTTTTCCTCTACCACTGTTGGCGGGCCCAATCTGGCCGAGTGGTCTAAGGCGCTCACCTTTACAGATCACTCACACATCTCACCTCTCTTCGTGTGATTTCTTGTCTCGGTTTGACCAACGTGGGTATGTGAGAAAGTTTGCAAGAAGTTTCCAGTGGTCAGTGGTTCTTCCCAGGGTCTTTTGGGGTTCTTCCTCCATCAGATATACTGGGCGATATGTATAGCCTATAATGTGCTAACAAAATGGCATTAAATCACACAAAAAGAAACCAAACGAAATCACTATTGCCTGTTCCTAAAGTCCATGGATGGGATCATAAGGTAAAGAAGAAAGACAATTTTAGGGACAATTTTCTTTTCCTTTTTAGTTTCTAATATTTCAATTATCCATGTCCCGATTCACCTCATATTTGAATACTATAAATTACCAAACTTTCCTTTATCCCTGCACCATTGATATTCGTAGATTAAGAAAGAAGTAGTCAAGAAGTCGAACACCTTTTGGTTAAAATTCGTTAAATCATTTTATTCCAATAACGTCTTACACATTTATTGTGAAATAAGAAATATATTCACATAAGTGCCTGTGGTTTATCCCCCTACTGCTCTTGGGCTTTGTCCTTGGATCGCTTGAATAAGTCAAGTGACAGTATAGAGTTTTGTTAATTATGTTTCATAACTTATATTTTAATGGCACATCATTCAATTTACATCGTGTTTGGAATATAACATCATAGACTTCTCGTTCGTCATGTAGCATTCTTGTTTCTTGGACAGTCCTCTGGATAGGACAATGGCGATTATGTTTTTTTTTTTCGTTTGTAACATCGATAACTCGTTTCAAAGATATTTCATGTGTTTCTTAGAAACACAGTTCTTGTGTTCGGTTAATCATCAGTAAAAAGATGCATCCAAATATATATGAAGAAATTTCATCGAGAAGCTAGAGAAGCGCCGTCGCTTTTTGGGGTACTCTTTTCAAGTAAGCACGACTTTGTATTAAATGACAGATGGATGTTAAAAACCACGGAAGGTTATTATCTTGGAAGGGTATATTAGTCTATATGTCAAATATAATTCGATATAATATGTTAAAAAGAGAAAGTTTGAAATGGATAAACGAGAACTGAGGCTCAAGTATTTAGTCATGGCTTAGAGTGGTACTAATCTGCTTGCTCGTTTTGATTGGCAATAAATGTAAACTAGCGTTATAATCAGGGAATAAGTCAAGCATTTTTAAGCGTGTTGGAGTCGAACTATAAATACGAACTGTGGTACATGCATTTGTACCATTTGTAAAATTTTAGATTGAACATTTTGTTCTTTGCTACTGTCATCTTTATATACGTCTATCACAAAAGTTTGTCCCTGAAAAAGGAACAGTCCAAAATAGGGATTACCCAGTGCTAATTATAGAAACCACTTGCTTTTTGTAAGGGATTGGTTCAATGGTTAGGGCCAGCACTATAATCGCATGCACGTCATGACAGGTTAACCGTGGGTAGCATCCAATCGTCCCTTGCCATGCTGTTAAATCTACTGGGGAACAACTGTGCATTGATTATTAAAAATGTGCACAAGGGTCACGAAACAGAAAGACGATATCCGAGGGGAAACCCATACCGTCGGGCAGATGTAATTAAATATAAATAAAAAAAGGTTTCCTGGACATTGTTCGTCACACACGCGAATTACGCTGTAGACAAACCAGTGAAAAGGTCAACGTGGCGCATGAAATTGTGCACAGCACATCCATAATTAACTAGTGGATAGGCAAAGCAAAATTAGAGCAATTTATCTCACTGCCCCAGTTTCGCTCTCAAACTATTTGTGCACGAATTTAAACCTGTTTTATCTCAAACAAATCTAATAGACCAAGTACAAAACCCCCCAAACAATCGCTGAACACAGTGCATGTTTTCAAACTGGCGAAATCTAGAATCGTTATCAAAATCAAGTATGTCACTGCGTGTAATCAATAACTATGTTTAATGCGCAACAATTGAGTTTCCCAAGTTTAAACAAACCGTACTAAATGATAAGGGTGGATTTTGGTGGTAAGATAATCGTTTTTAAAACTACAAAATAGTTATGCGGTACAAAGAATATGCACGTCATATAAGAAATCCTTCCAAATACGTTTTTGCACATTTATGGAGATAACGTTTCTATTTGTAATCTGAAAACAATGCCAGGACCTGTCCGCTTGGCTAAATGATATGGTCATTATTCATCCTTTGGGGATTTATAAGTACCTCGTTCATTCTTGGCTGACTCGATTTTTGGCATAGTGACTCGTTTTAGTCTGCGGCATACGACTGACTTCTTGTTCATAATAGTAATTAAATACGTAATTCAAAAACTGCATCAATCGCGATGAGAAGTAAAGTTGGTTGTGTTTTGTAAATACTTCTCAAGTAAGTCGACAAACGGAAAGTATCGGCACTCTGTTGCAAAAGTGCTTCGATGCGTTTCGTCTCCAAAGAGGTCGATGCAGATAGGGAATCGTAACTCAAGTCTTTATACCACTCTTTTAAGATCTTCTCTTCTGGGATTGGTGTCCATGCTTCTTCCAGATACTCTTCCAACATTTCTTCTTGACTCATCATCAAACATTTTTCGTGTTGCACTTGACAACCATAGCAAAGTTCTCTGGTTAAGAATGTGATTATTTCAGCCAAGTGGCTAGCAAAACAGGAGACTAAGTGTTGTTCTTTTTCTGGACATCCTAGCTCCGTAGCTGTATATTTCTCTTCTTCTTCTCCGCTTAGTGTCTGTGAGGGCTGTTTAGGATAGAAATATCATCATCGACATTGTCCATGGCTTCGTGTTCTATTTCTTAAAAGACTAGGATCACTTCTCTTAGACTGTTTATTTCCAGATTCGGCATACAAGATGACGTTCATTGTGTTCACGAGGGCTAGTGTAAACTGAAGTTCCACACGGAGTTGGCCTGATTTTATTGGGTAGAAATATCCCTTGTCGCTGCCTTGGTCTGGAGTGAAACCAAACCATATCCTCCTACATAATGGTCGTACGAAATACTACGGGTACTGTAGGTTCCTAATTGTCCTGTGGCTTCAAACAGAGTTAAGTAAGATCCCGAGTAATGTTTCTGGGCAAAGTTAGGTTCAAAAGGTCTGGTACACAACGTCTGGCCATCTCGGGTGACTTCTATCTTGAACACGTTGAAATGTTGGAACTCGAAAGGATTTTGATCAATAGTGTCGTGTAGAGCAGCACTACTAACGATGCCAATAAACATACGTTTACTAAGTTCAACTTGAAAAACATGATCTTCGATCTTAGATCAAAGTCCAGAGCCAATGGTGAAGGTGCTGCTGTTCTTGTCAGATTTTGACTGATGTCGTTTCCTACTTTATGTAAGACTTCCACGCGACGCATGTACAGTTTGGCTTCTTGGATGATAGTTTTGTAACCGTTAGCATTGGCCATCAAATGGAACACGGTACTACTTCAATTCAGTCTCAGACGTACATCCATACTATTTAACAAATACTTGTCTTGCAACCACATGACTAAGTATAAACAATCCCTCGTTTCTAAACTACGTCTTTGTTTTATTTTTTATTTTTTATTTTTATTTTTTTATTTTTTTTATTTTTTTATTTTTGGCAATCCAACATTGTGAAGATTGTCTGCTTTTGTTCTTTTCCTGTCTGAATCAACACAAATTCTCCTGCTTTCATGAAGGCGTGTTTGGGACTTTGTTGGTCGATGAAAACGTTGTGGATAATTTTTTTCCCTTGCATCAGGGCCACATCTTTTGAAGCATGCAATCCTCATGTGACCATAGGTTTCAAGATGCGTGCTACCGCAGGAAAAACCGATTTTAACATATCTCCCAAACCATGTCCACGTTGTCGAGCTTCTCCTCTGTACACATAATATATCAGTTACAATTCACTGGAGAATCGTTTTCAAAAATGTAGTTTCAGGGTGACATTTTCTTTACAAAATAGAATTGTTTGTCCAATATCTTCTTTTGTTCTAATATTGCCACTTAAAATACGATTTACTGAGAGGAAGATAATGAGGATGCCCAAAGTAGCAGTGAACTTGATGCGTGTTTGCTGCTTCATCGAAAGCTATGGGAGACACCACTTTGAAAGGAATGACTCTCAGTAACAGAGCAGCTATGTTTCCCACTATGTTGCACTCGACAACATCAGAGTGCACAAACATCAAATTGAGTCTTTCGTTCAGTTTAATAGGATAGCGAAAATATTTGAAGAATTGGTCGTTGTTGTTGATGTCTTCAGTGGGAACGAGAGATGTGTTTCCACACAGAATAGCAAACAAACTGGGAGAAAAAGTAATGGATAGACGATGAGAAGGTGGATGGTATTCTATTGGTACACGTCTGTTGTTTTTTTGTTGCAGAAATTTCCGTGTCATTGATATTCATTCGGAGATTCACTGGTGGCGAGTTTTGGGTTTCGTAATAGCCAGGGTCATTTTTGTTCCTGCGTTCTTGAAATTGATCGTTCAGTATTTCTGCTACTAAAGTGGTTTGATCACTGACGATATTGCAGACTTGAGTGGGATGAATGGTTTCTACCAAAGCCACTTCGCAATTATATTCGTGATCTAATTGTATGGATTGAGATAGCTTGGCCGTGAAACAAAATAATATGTTGATGGGAAACACATCCATGGAACCACCGCTAGGTAATGTTCAATAACATTGATTATTCATAGTTCGATAATTCTGGTCTGTAAGGAGTCACTCAAATGATTACTTTCAAAGGAGGGTTCCAGAAGATGGTTGCTGGGACTGGAAGAGTTGTGACTGGCGCTGGAATCGACTTTTAAAATCACAATAGCCATGCAAGGCCACGTGAAGCGTGTATTCTTCTTGGATTTGTAATTCTCGATGAGTTAGTGGTATGCATAGTAGTTGGAGTGCTTGGATGAGATCCATAGATGGGTACACGAACAGCATCCCTTTCGATAGTATAGCAGCAAGGTCGTGTTGCGGCGCTGATGTCGCAGGGTATAGCATCACTCTTGTCACAGGGTGCGGCATCACGTTCTATACTAATTTTATACTGGAGAATGGTACCTTTACGGTACCGTGTTGCGATCGGGAAGTCGCACTCGTCCCTCGTACACGATCTGATACACTTTTTCCAAGGGTCGACTGAAGATGTGATGATTTGACAAAAGTACAATCTTTTGAGAGTCCACCATTTTGACACAAAAGTCTTGATTTTGACCTGACTTTAAGGCTTCTTTAACAGGTCAAAGTTTACCATTTGACTCAAACGATAGTTTAGTGTCAGTCCTTTCATTTTACATTTGGCATGAAGTTGTCCTTGCTTGCCGTAATTTATAGGTCCACCATTGGCAAAGCTTAAAATAGTCTATTCGGGATGTTCGTCGGTCCACCTTCCTCAACATTCGTCTTCGATGTGTTGCCTTCAGTTCAATCAATGTACATGCAACTATCGGTGTCAAAGTTAAGGACGCGGTCTCCTAAAGGTTCCTAGACGAAATAAAAGTTTAAACGGGCGTCCACTGTCATATAAGCAGCAATGATGATATTGCCAAACTTGTCATGTGGTGCAAATTCTTCGACTTCTTCATAATTCACCAAGATCAACTTATTCACGTATGATTTACACGTCTTTAATGAGTTTTCCTTTATCGTCAATGAGTTGAATGTATTGACTTGGATCAACCGTATTCAGTCTTTGGCAGTATTGGACGTTGAGCCTGTTTTCCCCAACACAATTCAGCAAGCAAACAATCGTCTTCCTTTGATATGTTCGATGTGTTCAAAGGTGATACTTTCTAAAGTTTAATGGCGTTATTGAA
The DNA here is from genome assembly GCA_029931535.1 of Margaritifera margaritifera. Lineage (NCBI taxonomy): Eukaryota > Metazoa > Mollusca > Bivalvia > Unionida > Margaritiferidae > Margaritifera > Margaritifera margaritifera. The sequence goes on from JAQPZY010001514.1 coordinate 1,315,255, forward strand.
TTGAGCTGTGTCTTCTGGAGTGTGACACTAGGAAGGATAACCGCAGGCTTTCCTCTTCAGTTTTAGAAACTCGTTGACGTAGCCTGAAAAAATCCCTGAACTCGAAGTCCTGTTGGTATTGTTTTGTGGTAGGAAAGTGCCAAATTTAATATACTTTTATCAGTTGGTATCCGCGATCGAGAGGAGCATGACATAATTCGACGCTCACCGACGTTAGTGTCAACGCATTTATTTGGTCATTGTGGCGACAAGGTTGGTCTTGATTACATGTTTCAGAACACGTACGACATAAAGTAAACATTAGTTTTCCGTGACAATGATGAGCTAAAACAGGATGGTACAAGTTTGTCGGTGGAAGTACTTGACAACTTATTAAACCTTCGTCCTGGCGAATGTGTTCCACGTCGATGTGATCTGTCAAAATTTCAAGATCTTTGTTTTTATTGGCCCAGACACATTACGGTGGCAAGGTTTGGGCGCCTTGTATTCACAGTTTACAAAAACGAAGCGTTCAACATCTATGTATAACAAAGACGTATGTAATTTTATACAGTGTAAAAGCCTCAGAATTAGCAAGTAAGCAATTATTTGCTATAGCTATTTCAACTCCACATGTCTAAAGACTTCAGACGAGAGAGAGAGGATGAGAACATAATAGTATGTTATTAACATTTCTATATTGTTAATCTCCTAAATTAATGGAAAAAATAAATACAAAATTAATTACTGCTATCATGATCAAATTGCACAATTTTTGAAACGTTTTATGTATACGTCTATACATCTATATATCTGTAAAAGAAACCTAAGAAACATCTAATCCTCAAACAATTGTTATACATCACCTTTTATACAAAAATATGCAAAATATTATATTTCAAAACATGTTTTTAAGCATATTTACTTATTATAAATGATGTATATTTTCAAATAGTTTCATATATATATAATACATATATATATAGATACCGATACAAGTAATTCGTACATACATACATACATACATACATACATACATACATACATACATACATACATACATACATACATACATTCATACATACATGCACACACATGCAAGAAAGAGCGAGAGAAAGAAAAGAGCTATTTTCTCAAAGTCAAGACTTCATTCAGTGATCACATTAGCAAAAAACATGACATTATTCACTGATATCAACTACTCCACATTCATAGTTACTGCTCAATTTCGCTATTAAATATGTTTGTACATGATTCCATGTAGTAAATAACTTTTTTACTTTTAGATCTCCTAAATTAAGTTTATCAGCTTCAAATTTAAAATGAAATATCAAATTAAAGTAGAGTTCTAAATTTAGATCTAAATATAATAGATTTCGATAGTAACAATACTAGATTTACAAAACTTGACTGGCAAGATTCATTTAAATCTCCAAATTGTATTAGATTTTCGGAAGTCTTGAAATCTACTCCAATCTCGGTTCTACAAAAATTGAAAACCCGACACCAAATTGTTTCACAACAACACAGTTGCAAAATAAATGTTTCGTCGTTTCTTCCTCACTATTACAGAAACAACACCCTTATCAGCCACAAAACCTATTTTTAATAAGAGACTATCTGTAGTCAGTAAGTCGTGGTTAATTCTAAACTGGAGCCACCATAATTCTGTATCCAAAATAATTTTATACGGAATCAAATATATATTATTCCACCAATCTCTATCTTTTGAAATGTTAAATTTAATTAAAATGGTTTCTTGAGCTTTGGGACATTGAAAAAGATGACTTTACTAAACTAATATATATCTCTGTGCATCCTTGTGTATTCCTGAGTAGAATTTCAATATTCTTCCCGAAAAAGGGATGCAGATTTTTATTCTCACTTTGCAAATTTAATCGTTTTAAATTGCACTTATAATACCATAAAACTCTGTAATCTGGAGTGAAAAATTGTATAACTCACAAAACCTTTCATATGATAAATATATACCTTGCTCATTAAAGAAATGGTATATTAAATGTACCCTCTTCGACATCCACGATTGATACAAAATTGGTCTGTTGTTAGTCGTAATATTTTTATTTTTCCAGACACCCTCAGTTAAAATTTCAAAGGTGTCTGTATCTTTTTCGATTGTCATACATTCTGCCTATGCTAAAAGTACATCCTTGCAAAACGAATTTTTAAATATTTTTGAATAATTGCGATATTTGCAAATTAATTAATTGACAAAAGTGTAATACAACAACTTATGTTTATTGAGAAGTAATCAATTATATTTTGCCAAAGATATTTTCAAAGATTTTATAAATGATGCTAGATGTTTTATGCGCAGTCCACCTTGTTCTAACTTATTTGTAAGTTCTGTTCTAATTATTCTATCAGGACCGTTATTCCACATAAATTTATAAAAGATTTTTTCAATTCTTTGATAACACTTGCTGCTGAATTTGGTGGAAAAATTAAGAATAAATGTGTCAGTTTAGATACAGCATTTAAATTTTAGAACAAAATTTTCACATATATTGTTAATTTTCTTCGATTCTATTTGCCAAAATGTTTTTTTATATCTTGTATTTTGTTTCCAAAATTAATTTCCACAATCTCTTCTGTATTCATGGATAACTCAACTTCTAATAAAGAGAAATTATAAACCCAATCAAATCTTAAATTTGTACATATCTGTGTCTGGGAATTATTTTGTCCTGGCAAATGTATTATATCAAAATTTAAATTTGACCGCTGGTGAATCGAGCATATTTACACACCCAAGGAAACAAACATACATCAATGTATCTAATTTGTTCTCGTTAAGATTCGTCGGTTTCGTTCATCAAGCTTGTAACATTGGTTCGTCCACCAAACAAACTGTCGCATGGATTCAAAAGTTAGATATCCACCACATCGCAATGTTCGACGATGCGTAGAAATTCTGGATCTGTTTTGAAACGTCTATCGTAGCCGTGTTTCTACATTTCTATCACTTGGTATTCTAGAGGTTTTAAACTCTGGGGTCCTTGGTAAGTTTTGTCGTACAACTCTTCCATGGTCAACTCTGAGAAAGGATTTTTGGAGTCTCGATGAGGATAACAGATAACAGGTGGGGCATCCAAGATATAAACATCACTCACATTGGCACACAATCTGTGGGTTTTCTAAATGCCAACCATCCAAAGAATCAGATCCAAACGTCTTTCCTCCACCGTTTCTAGCATGTTATAACCACTTGCCTTTAGTTTCACACAAGTATTGTAACCAACACAAAGCTTTGGCTGAATATCAACGGCATACGCATTTATAGGCTTGCGGTGGATCCATGGGAAATTTGATCTCGGTTATGAACTTCTTTCGGTACATTAATCCACACGCTTTGGCACTGGCAGAAGCTTCCTTTAAGAGATCTATGCTTCCGTGATCTAGAAATAACTGCCAGCATTTATCTCAGTGTATAAGGTAATACAGAAAGTCGTGTCGCTTTGCTTCTGGTTTTTCCTTTATCGTTTCATGATGGTAGATGATTCAAATTTGATTTGACTGTGTTACCTCTCTCTCCCTATATATAGAGACCTCCTCTATCTTAGAGAATACACTCATGCAGTTTCAATCTGTAAAGAACAAAGAGCCACAACATATCACACTTCTCGTCACAGAGTTACAGAGAGTCATTCGAAAGTACACTTCCAACAAGACTCCAGACTACTCATCTTGATATAAAGGTCAAGATACCTGTTATGTATGTCAAGACAAAAGACACTGGGTTCCAGAATGCCCACAACGTCAAAGAAAAGACACCTCAAAGACAGGAGAAAAAAGAAAGATACATGACATCATTGTCACGATAAGGACATTGGCCTTCAGAGTGTCCCAAGAAAAACGATAACAATATGGAGGAGCGTTTAGAAGCAGAAGAAGAACCCATTCCAATAAAAACAATTCAAAGGGCGGCAGAAGTAGACAAAACAGAAGAAGAACCCATGCCATTTACAAAATTAGAAAAGAAAGACAGTAAAAAGAAGAAAAATTGATTTTTGCGATGGGTTTTAAAATTTCATTGTGATTCTTATTCACGGGAATATACCCACAAAAAAGTAAGTGTCTATATCTTGCTTTGCTTTGTAAAGTATTGAAAAGATATTCACACACACACACACACACACACACACACACACACACACACACATTTTATAATCTAAGAATTTGTTTTTTGTTTGATCTGGCAATTATTTGAGTAGTATCTCTTTTCTAAGAAATATGGGTGACCCTGAAAAGAACCGTTGGGTTTTGGAAATAAACCATGGACCTTTCAACATAAACTGCAACTGCTTTAAACTTTGCCGCTGCTGCCGACGTCTTGGTGGTGGAGGATTTATGTGTAGGTGTAGGTCTTTTTCTCTTTGGTTGCTCCAAATAAGTTTGATACATTTCTCTCAAGTGTTTTAACTGCGCCAAAATGCCTTGAAACACATTACCCGTTTTGTTTTCACTCTCTTCCTTCTGTTCACTGTTCTCCTTTTGTTGCTTTCTCCTTTCCTCTTCTTATTGTTATTGAACAAATATTTGTTCTTCTTCTCTAACTCGTCTTTCTGTTTCTTTCTGAAATCATCAAGGACTGGTAATAATGATGGCGAAGGAGGTGAAGTTGTTACTACCGGCAAAAATTCTTACGAAGCCAAATGGAAACCATTCTTCTTTGACAGAATACTCTCTACAAGAGCTGTAGTCATGATATCACTCCGAATATAAAAGGTATCCACTGCAGGCGCACCCCAACACATATTCTGCATTTCAATCATGTTATGCTGTACTTGAACTCTTCAGCAACGGTACATCGAAGAAAGTGACATCACGCGTCCGCTGTATCCTGATTGGAAGATAAAATCAAGCCGTGACTGAATTATGTTACACGCGTTCTGATTGATGGAACCTCCCAATCAGTTTGGATCCACCCATAGACTATATAAAGAGGTGGGTTGGCCCATTCTGCCATCTGTTCTCAAGACAAAGTAAAGATATTGATTAGCGTAGAATCCTCCACCATCATTTCTAGCATGCTGTTTGAACGTGAGTACCCAATGTATATGAAGTCGTTATGGGCTGTCACGAAGATTACAGACACATCTCTTTGGAAACGAAGAGTGTGTATCGAAAAGCAAGGGTGCTTGAAGAGGGTCTTGTTCCATGGACCAGCAGTAAGGAGAAGCTAGAGAAGAAGAAAAATAAAACTGTGCCACCTGCGTTAACCGTATTTGGTTAACGACACCAACGGCCCTTTACAGGGCCAACCTGATCTCTCAGAAAATAGATACTATTCAATCATTGCCAAAATATTGTTTGTTTGTATTTGTTTGTGTATGTCTATTCACAGATACAAATCAAACCCTACCCTTCTTTCGTGATAGTATATAAGCATTTTTATGGGTATGTGTGTGATTTCATCCCCTTTCTTTTGCATCCTACCCTTAGTTAGTAGGTGTGCGTGTTAGATAGTAAGTGTGTGGTGTTGGATAGTATATAACTGGCTGTTGGTCACTTCAAACGTTGTGTTGGATAGGAAGTGTAATTTTAACATTACTTTTTTTGTTAGCCCAAATGCTATTTTTGAAATGGGTCTATGTCATCAGTGTTAAAGTTCCCTTGAAGCTATTGAGACCCATAATGTTAAACCTATGGACATTTTTAACATTACGTTTCCCGTTAGAAGCCATAGAGACCCAAGGAACATTTTTGAAGCTATTGAGAACATAATGTTACACCTACGAACAATTTTCAAATTAAATTTCCATATAGAGGCCAGAGAGACCCAGAAACCAAACAATTATAGCCTCAATGTTAAATTCCCGTTCGAAGTCACAGAGGCCCACCTGGCCTAATGGTAATTAACGTTAGAGGCCATATCGCACCACATTACTACTCACATTTGCGAATGTCCAAAGAGGATAAACAAAGAGACCTGACTCAATTGGATAATATTACCTGACATGGATACTAATTATATATGAAAGTCACCGGTAGACCACCTTTATACATATAAGGACGACAGTTGGCGGAACCTACATATTGTTAAATTCACAAGTTACAAAAAATACAGTAAAAATATATTTTTTTAAAATATCAAAATGGTTCTATAATTATAATTGGAAACATCCAATGTAGGTGATTCTGATCATCATTTTGCACGTTTTTATGGTCATTCTCCATTTGTATTTCATACACACGCACGTACACATGCAGAAATGCATATATATATATATATATATATATATATATATATATATATATATATATATATATATATAGTTATCCAGTAATTTAAGTTCTGATAATATGCTAAACGCATTTCTTGTAATATCGCTTACAGTTTAGGTCGCATTTGCTCCAAATTATAAATATGAAAAAACTGATGAATGGAACTATTTTTACTGTTTTGATATCAAGTACTTATTTCTGTTAATACTGGCAAATAAGTTAATGTTTAATACTTTTGGGTGTTTTGTATTTTTAGTAACTTTTTAGCAGTTTTTCAAGTTTGATTACAGTCAACATTTCACTCTTTGAGTCATAATTCATCACATGCTTCAGGGTATTTTGTTGCAAACACAGTGAGTGTTTCAGATAAATCGCTATGAAAAGTTAAGTATGAATTAAAACCTTCGTTTAGACAATTGTAATTTTATTTAATAACATAGATTGTTTTAGCGTACTGGTTGTAATGCTCGGTTCATTAATGTTATATAATATTCCAGGCTCTTTATTCTCGAAACGTTTTCAGCAAGAAACTCAAGTCTAAGCTTCATATCTCATCATTCATCTATGACTTTAACTAGAATAAAGCTACCGTCTCTATTCGCGTGTAAACTAATACTAACTGTAAACTGCATATACTCAGATCTGCCGTCGCATAATGCGCCGGCAGATCTGGGTCTATGCAGTTTTTAAGGACTAATCAGTAAAACAAACAACACAGACCCTGATCTGCCAGCGCATTATGAGACGGCAGATCAGGGTCTATGTTGTTTGCGTTTGGACTCAGTTTATACGCGAGTATATACCGTAGAAGCACAGAGCTTTCTGATTTGGTTTTAACTTGGGTCCCTCTACAAAATGTCCATGCATTATAAGTATCAAATCTGATTTTGAGGTTTTGAATTTGAACTTTAGTTTCTTACTGAAAACGTTGCGACAATATAGGGCCTGGCCATCCATATAAAGAATGCTACGCATAACATGAGAATAATTTTTTTTTTTTTTTTTTTTTTGTTTGTAAGACGATAGAAAATAGTTCATTCTTCAGTGCAATCAATGAATGTTTGTCATTCCCATTTCATATTCTAAAAGTACGATCTAGTGGTAATTCCAGCGTGGTTTAATTTTTGCGTGTTTCACGACATTGTAATAAACTGAACAAGTTTGACCTCGCTCAATCGATTTGAATAATTAATTTTACATCGCCAAATACTATTTTTAAAGGTCAAATTTATTGACAAAAATGTATAATTTGAAATGAAAATAAGGGATATAAAAATTCAGATGCCATATATCTGAAAGTGATCTTTCATTTCTTCTCCTTCTAAATGATGAAAATTGATTTATGTAATATAAGATATTAATTGCTATTCCAAAAATCCCCTGAGGGCTCCGGGATATAGAATAGGCCCAATTTGCCCTCCAGCACGGCGTAAGAGGTTACTAATGAAGGCAAGAGCCTCAGTGGCTCAGTGGTTAGCGCGCCAAACTCGTGACTGAAAGTGTATGGGTTCGAATCCTACCATTGGATCAGACTGGTTCGGCTACAGTGGTGCGTCCTTGGGCAAGGCACTTTACTTCAATTAGATAACCTACTTGTATTCGTGTGCTGTAAAACACCAAACCAAACCAAATCCAGTTAAAAACTTGTAATTAATTCTTCCCGAAATTTATACCGCATTTAATGGTATAAACAGGTCATACAGTATATATTTAGTGTTTAAAAAATATAATCATGTGTGTCTCTTTTTGTTTTCACAAGCGTTTAACGAACACTTCATGAATAGTCTTACAAATGCAACTTATTGCAACTGATTTTACTAACTGTATTTGCATGACGGAATTTTCTCCTTCATATCACAAGTTTAATTAGGATCGTGATAAACGCTGCAAGCCTTCTTTACCACAGTGATTTTGAGTATACAAGTCAAACGATTCACCGACACATGTTATGATTCCGTAATGTCTATAAATTGAATAAAAAAGTACATTGATTGAGAGAATACCTTATGTTCAGTAGTAAGTGCCTCATTTTTAATCCTAGAGGTCTGAAAACGAAAGCGCTGAAGATATTATCCCTCTCACATTCCAGGTCAATAAATTTAGCATGTTACTTATTGTATTTAACACATACACAAATGCTCGAAAAGTATAAATATGAAGAAATAATTATCTGCCCCAATCCGGTTATTACATGTCATTGTTAGTGTATGTAATCAGTATAATCTATACTACTCTCAAAATCAGGTATACCATCTCTTTAATTACCAAATTCACGTCTGAGAAACTGAGATCGCACTGTCTTTTATACCTTTCACTACCATGTTCTTTCCTGTAACTTTCAAACAAAAGACATCTTGATCTTTGATGATCAAAGGAAAAATCTAATTCATCTTTGTTTAATCTGTCTATCTCTCTCTGTATCTGTCTCTGTCTCTCTCTCTCTCTCTCTCTCTGTCTCTTTCTCTCATCCACAGTCCGCAATATATATATGGGTTCGAATCCTACCCATGTGTCTACCATGGAACAATCGCGTACACCTTGGTCTTTAAGAAATTGAAGGACGCTAGATATTGTCTATCGGATGTGTATTTTCCCAACATAATAACGCAAAACAGATCTACTATTCACACCAAAAAAAGTTTTCTCATCATTAGCTGTGTCTTTTTGATTTTTGGGTGGTGGGGTGGGATCTGATGGCAATCTTAGACGATACCTTGCAAGAAAGGCGAATCACCTGGTCACTATGCATATATTATGTTTTTCTTCTTTTTAATTCCAAGTTATGAGTTCAATATAAGAAGGGACATATTTATATTTTTGAAAAGTCTGAAGGATTTTTATCCTAGAATCATATGTTGGTTGTTTTGTTTGTTTATTTGTTTTTTTTTTTTTTGTTTTTTTTTTAAAATTAATTATGTATTCATCTCAATTTGAACTATGGATATGAATGTTTGGACAAGGCGACGTAACATTATTCAGATATTGTGACTGAATATGGAGGAATTTTAAGACACTCACAAAATCTCAAATCTTTTGAAGCATGCACTCCAAGGTGATATTGTTAGGTTAATAGGACAAAGAAAACAACTGTGACAGGTGATTCACTCTTTTTTTTTTTTTTTTTCTTTTTTTTTTTACGGTTCGTTATTCTGACACATAGCTATAAAGCAAACACGGTAAAAATCTTGTTTGTGCCCAGTGTTAAACATTCAGTTATGCTTAACCACGCAAGAGAACGTAAAATAGAATACTTAATATCAGGACACATACTCTTCATTGACCAAGAATGCCCTTTCAATTTTATGTATGTCTGTATAGATGAATGGATCTCTCTCTCTCTCTCTCTCTCTCTATCTCTCTCTCTCTCTCTCTCTCTCTCTCTCTCTCTCTCTCTCTCTCTCTCTCTCTCTCTCTCAGCCTTTGAGAGAAAATTTGTAATCTCTCTCTCTCTCTCTCAGCCTTTGAGAGAACATTTCTAAGGGAATACGCGTTGAAATATTGGTAAAAGACAAACGAAGATACATGTATATTCCCTTTTTTCATAAAGTGGTTATTGTTAAATAAAGCTTCCTCGCGGATAGACTGGCATCAGATTCTTAAAGAAAACTGTTTGCACCGTGGAAGACATTTAATAGTTTTGTTTTATTTGAAAATGTTTCAAAGGAGAATGATTTGCCGTCACTCGTTAAATTAGGCCTATAAATAATATTTCTCCATGATAGATTACCGTCTATACTCTCTTATAAGTCGGGTCCAACTGCAAACTGCGCAGACCCAGAATATGCGACGGCAGATCTAGGTCTATGCAGTTTTTTTTATGAATAATCTGTAGAAAAAACAACAAAAATACTAACATAGACCCTGATATGCGGAAGCATTACGCGACGGCAGATCAGGGTATATGTTGTTTGCAGTAGGAGTCAACTTATACGCGTGCCTAGACGGCAGTTTTTTATTTGAATTCTTGAAGTCAGAAACGTTATGATTTCCCAAATCATTCATTATAGGTTTTCAAGATTTTTATAAAAAAAACATAACTCTATTACTGTGTTAAAAATGCGTTCATTTAATGATTTTTCTTCCGCGAAGAACAAAACAATAATGCGTTGTTTTTTTTCTTCTCCCGGTCTATCTATTTTAATTAGCATGAGCTAACCTTATTTGCATAGAGAAGTATGTTCAATCTATACGTCACTGTTAGTGTAACTCTTTTTAAAAATTAGAAAAAAAATGTTTTCTCATTTGATGCGGACTGGACTTTAAACAGTGCTTGTAGCTTAATTAATTATTTCACTTATTCAATCCATATTTTGCAAAAATTCTAAACACATCATCTATGCTTATGCTCTAAAAAAAAAATTCCATCACCATTTGTACAACCATTACTTCTTTTTCATCTCATTAGTCTTCTTTTGTTCTTCTCACCACCACTACCACAACCTAATACCACTACTGCTGCTACCGTTGCTGCTACTACTAATACCCTTACCATGACAACCAACACCAACACTACCATCGTAACTGGCACGGATCGTCCTTGATCCATTTCGGATAGCTGAGTTGACATACATTCCACTTCTTCGGACCAAAGGTGTAGATCACTGACCAGCAACGACTTCTCCAATTACTTAAAAAAAACAATAAGGTATCACATTAAAGTGTCAGCCCTGGCACACACACACACACATATATAATTGTCGAACTATGACCCAAAAAAGAGAAAATTAGACAAAGTGGTTTGAAAGGGAGAGATAGTTCCAAAAAAGGAAATGTGGATATGGAGGGCAATACATGTGCTATATTGTCATTGTTAGGTAGACACACTGAGGGACATACAGGCAGGAAGGAAGAGTGAGTAGATGGACAGATAGGTGGTTAGTTCATCTACGCTTTCGTCCATTCATTGCATTAAACATCGATATAGGACAACATACTGTTCGCCTGCGTAAGCATGGTAGTATCACAAAGTGCTTGCCTAACTCGAAACGCGCTACAACCTGCACTATATACATATAGTGGTATGTATGCGTGTTACAGCACCTTTGGTTATTTTCTTCGACACTATTCCATACTTTCTGTGGCTGGGCGGGGGGCTGGGGCGGGGGGGGGGGGGTACGGTGAGCCGCAGTAGCTCACTTGATAGAGCGTCAGACTCGTAATCCAAGGGTTGCAGGCTCGATACACGCTCATGCCATCCCGTGTCTTAGCTGCCATTTCCTCGGCTTGATATAGCCAATACTGTGTTAAAAGTGCCGTTAAACCTCACAAAAACAAAATATTTGAGGGCGCTGGTGCATGAGAGCTAGATGATTGTTGTTCCTCACCGCACGGATTTAAACGAATTACAACTATCTAACCTGTTTTACTGTATCGTTTATATCAGTGTCATTCTGTAAAATTAGTTTTATATAATCATCCATGCAAACATACATTCTGGGATACAGGATAGCGCTTGGCTTTTCACTTTGGTATAAGCGCGTCAATTTATCATTATAACTTCATGAATATTCCTTGCACAGAAATCCACCGCGTTTAACACATAGCTGAGTTAGTTGCTGTGCACCTCGAATCCTTTCCTTCGGCCTTATTCCATTCTTTTGTGGAGATGACCTCATGGCTGGTGCATAAGAGCTAGGTGATAGGTACCGCTACAATTTCTGCTCGGAACGAATTACAACTCTCTAACCCGTTGTAATGATACACATATATATTACACAATTAAAAATATGCTTGCAGATCAATATTAATAAAGATTCAAGATTCTCGTAAGCACAACATGTTTATAGAAACATGTTTATAGAAACAAATAATACATCAATAAAAAGCAGGTAAACTATACATACTCAAATAGTATTAATGGATTCATTACGATCAAATAATATACATGGGATGGAATCATTATAAATCTCTCTGTAATACGTATATTAATCAAAATTAACTGACAACTATGTCAACGTGCCGGCAATGATATTTCTGCGCACTGGCAACGGAAATAAATGGCGGAAGCAAGAGTCTCAGAAAAGATTAGTGATCGATATCTCTGTTTCATTCATATAAAGGCAATATTGATGCTGCTTGAAATAGTTTCACGGAATGTTTAAAGCATTCCTCTTTTGACTCTTACTTTCTGTAATAAGTGATTCCTTTGGGTTTGGTTGTAAAACTGATTACTTTCTAACAACCACGTCATTAAATTTATCAAAGACTGTCATTTTGGGGAATAATTTGGAGACATATAGCCAGTTTCCATGCCCACCTTTGAGTGCGCGTGATTCAACCAGTTCTCGGAGATAAAGATTTGCATTTATTGTTTTATGGCCGTGTTTTCATTTCAACGCAATGTGCAACGAATTTGCTACAACGCAGATAGGACGATACTGGCATTGCGTATGCAATATCACTCGTTACAATTCGTCGTTTACTTGTCATTTTAAAGTAACCTAGTTACCCAAATTACCTATACTGTAATGCTTTCCATTTTGTTTCAGCTGATCGATATGTGCAATGTATCTTTAAAAGTGCACCCGAGATACGACTAACCTAATGATACCGTATTGATGAGGACCATGTCATCTGTAAACCCCAAACCCACCAGTTTGGCCCCAATTTACAAATACAGCTGTGATTTTGTGATTATTTATAAAGACTATTATCTTATTTTTTAATACCAAGCATCAAGTATAGTGAAAGATATTTGAAACAAAATAAATAGGTTCATATAGTTCATGGCATTTATTAACTATATGCAAATTACAGCATTGGCGGGAATTATATAAATATGGTGCCGCAATTTCTTCTTTTTTTTCTGCGCTTTTGCCTTCATTTTACCATGCTTCCCTAAAAAAAATACTAGAGATCTACACTGCATGATGTATCGATTTTCTCAAAAGTCCTAAATGCGTACATTATTTAGTTAGAATAGCCAGCAGATATTAATTTTGCTTGAAGTTGCTGAAGAATAGCCATAAAGTTAACATCTGGAATTAAATCAGTCTGGAATATATGATTAGTTACTATATGGAATTAAATCAGTCTGGCATATATGATTAGTTACTATATGGAATTAAGTCAGTCTGGCATATATGATTAGTTACTATATGGAATTAAATCATTCTGGCATATATGATTAGTTACTATATGGAATTAAATCAGTCTGGCACATATTATTAGTAACTATATGGAATTAAATCAGTCTGGCATATATTAGTTACTATATGGAATTAAATCAGTCTGGCATATATTATTAGTTACTATATGGAATTAAATCAGTCTGGCATAAATTATTAGTTACTATATGGAATTAAATCAGTCTGGCATATATTATTAGTTACTATATGGAATTAAATCAGTCTGGCATAAATTATTAGTTACCATATGGAATTAAATCAGTCTGGCATTTATTATTAGTTTCAATGTGGAATTAAATCAGTCTGGCATATATTATTAGTTACTATATGGAATTAAATCAGTATGGCATATTAGTTTCTTTATCTTGGTAATATGCTCTTCAATGTTCATTTTTATTCTTTTATCTATTATCTCACCATTTCAATATTATAGCGCCTTTTTTAAGGAGTAACGTCCTTCTGAAATCTTGTCCAGATTCAGAAAAGATGCCAACCAATTCACGGTATTTAGCTATGACTCTATGTGTGTGTGTGGGGGGGGGGGGTCATGTTTTCTTCTCTGCTTCTTATTCGTATGCCACTCTAGTACAGAAACCCTCAAAATTGGAGTAATCCTGTAAACAGAAATCGCTATTCCCTGAATTCACAATGCGCTATATGAATTTTCAATATAAATTATAATTAAAGTTGAAAACACATTTAAGCTTACCTGACCATAAAGCCAAGCATGTTTAAGGTATGATTCTGCAACCGTCGTGCGATGTTTTGTGTGTGTGTGTGTGTGTGTTTTTTTTTGGGGGGGGTTGTTACGTTTTATCGCCGGTCGCCTGTCAAAGTGTACTATTTCAACACCTTCTCAAAAACCACTGTATAGTGTGCAGAAATGATGCTGTTTCGACATCAAATATGGCCGACATTATTAAAAATAGAAGAAAAAAAATAACTTCTCGGTAACTGCGGAAACGAAGTTTGCGACTGTCATCAAGGCTTTTCAAGTTTGTATAAATAATGCCGATCAGGTATCAAGTATAGCTTCTGTTACTAAAAATAGAAACAATTTTCAATGACTTCTTCTAAAATACCTCTGATAAAAAAAAACATTTTAGCCTAATGACGTTTAAATTGTATACAAATATGACTGATGTTATTAAAAACAAAGAACCTTCTCAGAAACTGCAGAGCCGAATTTGAATTTAACCAAATAAAAAAAAAAATTAAAAAAAAAAAACATCACGGCAAGCAACCTTTCAATTTTGTTTAAACAAAAGATGAAAACTACAAAATAACTTTCTCTTAAAAACTGCTCAACAGAATTTAACCAAATTTGACCCAAAACATTAGTGCTCAAAGGCCTTTCTAATTTGCACGGATAATGCTGATCTATTTTTCAATATGGCAATTTTTACTAAAAATAGAAAAACCGTAAAATAACTTCTTATCGGTCAGCAGAAGCTGAATAAATTTCATAAAGCATTTCAAGTTTTGCACAAATGATACTTAGCCACCATCCAATATGGCTGCCATTACTAAAAAATATATAAACCTTTACATGTCAGAAATCATTATACTAAACCAGACTTCTTTGTCAACTGCGTTTGCGATTTGCTTTGAGATAGATGTCAGGGTTATTGAAAAAGTCGTCAGGAAGCTTTAAATGAGCAGGAATTTCTTCTCTAGGAACTGAGAAGTGGTTATGCTGTCATAATCAAATTCCATTGGTAAATGTCCATAGCAAAAGTTAGACCCTCAAATACAAAATAGACACCACAAATTTTGTATCTAAAATTCTACGATTCTAGATAATAGGCCCAGAAAAGAATCTGTTAACCAATTATATACGGAATATTACAACTTTTTACTGCATTAGTTGCCACAAGCGGGTCCTGTTTTAGGTAGGTAGGATGTAGTTTGGACCAAGTTCTTCATCGCCAGTTTTTATGAAATAGTATATTTATTTTTACCTTTTTAAAAGCCAATGTTTCACCATTGAAGAGAGATGAATCTGGTAATAAGGAGCTTATTTCATTAGACATGCATTTTGGCCTATTGGAATCCAATAAGAAGTATATCACATATCGGCATGCCGTTTCTTGGTATATCATACTGAACCTTTTGAATTAACTAAATATAAAAAGGTGACACTCTTAGAAACAATGGCTCCGCTCTAAGGTAAATCTGAATATAACAACCAAAAATATGTCTCTCCGTAATAAACTGTAGCCCTCTGTACGGAATAATTGTGCCACTTATTGCACCGAATCACGCAATAACGCATTGTTACAAGTCTGGGTCTTAAATATATGTACCAGAAAGAAAGATCAACCAACAATGTAAGTAATATCAACAAGCAATTTATTTCCCTATAATACAAAGTGAAATTCAAAAGATACTTACAATGTTGTGAATCAAATTCTAAATAATCCTAAATGTCCTAATCACAAGTCCAAGAATATAGAATGTCCCGAATGAGTTCCAATAGTCTTGAATGTCCTAATACACAACAATGAATCAATTCAGAATGTCTTTGAATGAGTTCACAAAAGTCCAAAGTAATGTATTATTTGAAACGTCAATGAGCACTTTAATAATTCCAAAGAATATATTACGTAAATAATTCCTCTCAAATTATACTAATTTCAACGGCACAATGTGAAATCTGATCATAAATGGATTCTGACAGACTGATCCAAAACAGGAATGAATAATTTGTTTGACAATTCCCTAGTTAGACTAATTTTCTCTTGACCTATATCAACAGGATGTAAAGCAATAAAATGGGGAAAAAACCAGTCTAACTGTAAATAAGAGTGAAATTGAACTCAAATGCTTGCGCATTAATTCCGTTCCTCATTTTCGCATTAACATTTGCTAAATCCTCATTCCTTGGATGCACTTTTCAAGATACACTGCATTTGCAAATAAACTAAAACTAAACGGAGAGCATGGTAGTATAGTTTATTGTGGGATTAGTTTACTTCAAAATGACATGTAAACGACAAAGAAACGAATACAATATCATTCACGGCGTTGGATCTGTGTGGCAGCAAAATTGTTGTACAAAGCGTATGTAATAAAAACACAATCAGAAAACAATAAATGCAAGCCCTTTTTGCTCGGAAAACTGTTATGATTATGTTGAATCATGTGCTTTCTCATGACGAGGGTGAAAATGGACCTCATGTCTCGAAATAAATATTTGATAAAATTACTAGTACGTTCTGATCGCTCAGTGTGCAATTCATAGCAGATACAAAATTATCATCCTTACACATAAACGTAAGGCATGAGACCAGGACAAAAATAGACTTTATAAAATTTGTACAATAGATAGACAGATAAAGAGATTGATTGATGGATTGATGGGTAGGAATATATATATATATATATATATATATATATATATATATATATATATATATATATAGAGAGAGAGAGAGAGAGAGAGAGAGAGAGAGAGAGAGAGAGAGAGAAATAAAGAAAGAAATATCCGTTTCAATGTCAGCAATAACCCAGTGCCTAATCCTACTGACTCCATAGAGTTCCTTATTGGCTCAGTAATGAGCTACATAAATTACAGTATGTCTACCTTTTTATGCACATAGATATGCATGTATATCCCAACATTTATATTTAATAATGTTGACTGATTTTCTCCAATGTATGAAGCATAGATTTCTTTGACCTTTCAGTGTTTCAATGATGTGTTGAAAGGACTGAATCCGTTACCTGTCTCTACCTGGAAGACGTCGCGTGGTGCACGCCATTGGTTTAGAGTATGAGCAGAGAAATTGACTTTTTAAACGTTAAGAAATCTTTCACATGGACCTTACCTGGTGTCATCTGTGTTGGAGTAAACATTGTTTGAGTCATCTTTAAACATGGGTCGCAAGTATAAAGTTTCCGCAACAGTAAGTAAATTAAATCAGTTATTTAGTATTGTTAAAAGCATATACTTGATCTACACAGCTGTTGAATTTCATCCAGGTTAATGTCCCTAATACCGATAGTTTATATGAGAATTTTCTTCATGATAGATAGATAGATATGTATACATGTGTGGTATGTGAGAAGTTTAAAAATTCACTGAGACGTCACATCTACTTCACGCCACAAAAGTAGCACATATACAGTGCACCTATTTACTCATTCTGTATGACTCAGCCGGTCGTGCGTCTGACGGATGATAATGGCTTTCTGTCTCCCCTAGTTCTGTAATCCTTCATTATTACGATTTGCATGATACACTGTCATAAATGCCACACAATGGCTGATTGATACTCGAACTCAGTACAAATACATCTACAAGCGCTGATGTTTCATTTCCTAACATAGTCTGGCTATAGGAGACGTTAATCTGTCGCATAACGATATATTTGCAAAGTGTATGTCATTTTGATCTTTATAATCATCATCATGATCATCGTCATCCTTTCGTCGCAATCTCATACGTCCTTTTCCTCTTCATCGTCATCACCATAACGACCACTAACACAATACTCTCTCTCTCTCTCTCTCTCTCTCTCTCTCTCTCTCTCTCTCTCTCTCTCTCTCTATATATATATATATATATATATATATATATATATATATATATATATATATATATATATATATATATATATATATATATATATATATATGGGGTGAGTGTGGGGGTGGGGGTGTTTGTGGACATCAATAGAACACCTCAATAGTTCAAATTTGGGTTTGCTATATGCAAATACGGATTGAACATCAGTATCGAATGTACGATCAAAAATGTAAGTTTAAATGAGCATGTAATACAATGCTTCGTGACACTTTACAGCAGCGCGCGGTTGATTGCTAAATATTTAAAGTGTCGCTTTTAAAGAAACATTATTTTAAACTGTGCAGCGTGTAAAGATAACCACGTGGTAATGTGTAAACCCTATGAAAGTGGCTTCACTAACAAGTGTTATGCATTGTTCAATTTCGTCAGCAAAACTCTGTGCAACGAAGGGCAGAAAAGGTATAAGTCCTGTCAAAATAATTGGTAACATTTATTTAAAACGGTACCACTGTGACGGGTATGCTAGAAATACTTAAACAAATATGCAAGTTTCAATCTTTACATATATACATATATACCATTCAACTTTCATTATCATCTATTTTACAAAAGTTTAAAAAATTGTATATATTGGCAAGAATTTGTCATTGCTAGCTCTGTATAAAAACTATATAAAAAAAAATAAAAATCGGCCAAATCGGCAAAAACGCATGGGGTGCGTCCTCACACACCGCACTTCTCCTGGCTAGGGGCATATTCTCTTAAAGTTCGATGAATTGTGTTTTGATATGCTGTAAAAGGACACACCGCTATTGCGAACATAGATGTATTTTGTCGCTTTAAAGAATTAGTAGTAGTAGCAACAGCAGCTGTAGTAGTTGTTTGGCAGCAGCAATTTTACTAGCAGTAGTAGTAGTTGATGTCGTTGTTGCTTTATTTGGGGTAATTATAATGACCACAAAACAATAACAACAATTTAAACACCACCACCATCACCAATAATAATAATATTAATAATAATAATAATCAACAAGTGGAATAAACGGTTATTGAAAAATTCATTTAAAACAAAAAAAATAAAAAATAAAATGATTGTCTGGCTGAACAACTGAATGAACAGGCCACCTCCAAGTGAAGTAAGAACTACTGTAGGTATAGCAGAGACATATGTCTCTTGTACAGTAACCGCTGAAAATATGTATAGGTCGGCGGAGTTAAAAAAACGCAACGGGTCGAGTCCATCTCACATGTAAACAGGATAAATTTTGATTATTAACAAACACAATGAATTTCAGGTAAATACTGAGAGCTCTGTCTTTATTGTAGAGTAGTAACCAAACGAACAGGTGAGATATAATGCGTCTCATAGTAACGAAAAAAATTATAAATTGTGACCTATTTGTTGCTTAGAATAAATAACACAGTTTGATCTCTCTAAATTTGAATCATACCATCCTGTGTTAACAATAATATTTTCATCAACAATTTGCAGACTAATAACCAAACTAATTAGCCAGTTTTATTATTTAGTATATAAACCCTGCCGTATCTAATTATGTTGGAAAAAGGTGTTTCTTGTATACAAAATGCTCACAAACATGAACACAGGAGGCCGGGAGCTAATTTTTAATTGTATACGTTGTGATGTGATTTAAATGAATTGCATGCACACGTGACAATAACAAATATCTGAGACCTAATTTTGACTGTCGAGACCATGCCGCGAGTTTCGCTTCCTTGATTTGATAAACGTCATAACAAGTGAATGGAAGACACAACCACCTACTTAAACTAATCATATAACTGCAAATCGCGTTTTCTTTCATATTAATTCATCATTAATACATATTGACTACATGG